>VZTO01014202.1:1995-93987 GCA_013400615.1 Syrrhaptes paradoxus
TCTTAGACTATATTGCACATTAAGGTGTGTATCAAAAATTTGCAGAAAGCTGTACGCGGATGCCCAGGTCTCAGCAAATTAGAATGAGATTACCTTCTAAAATCAGGTTTTTCAGAAGCTGAGTGAAGGTCCAAGACCAGTCAACCAGCTGGCAACTTCCAAAGGAGGACTTCTTTCCTCTTCAACAAACTGATCCGTTTACACTTTCTTGATACCTTCTTTATTATGTACTCTCCCACTGTGATAACTTCTTTTTGCCATGCCTTTTTTTCCAACTACTTCAGAGCATGAAGCATTATAACACATTACTTGACATATACTTCCTATCTAAAATCAGTTATTGACTCAGTCTCATGGAACACAAACACAGAAACACCTCAGACTGCAACGTACACGCAGTCAACAGAGGTTAGCAACAAGAAGAGCCACCAGCAGAGCATCACCAGGAGCATGTCTAATGTCACCCAACAGTTTGACAGGATCAGTGCAAGACTTGAAAAAGTTTGTCTTGCAACTTTGTGCAGATCCATAAAAAATGGTACCATTGCTATGATGGGTCTTCATATTTTCAACTCATAGAGACAGAAAAGAAAAATAAGACAATCCACTTTTCCAGCTTTTCCAGAAAAGCAAAAATATGCACTCCCTTAATGTAGCTATATTGTATTTGCACTCTTCCCATCCGGATCAATTAAGGTGATGCACATTGCAAATCCAAAAAAAGAAAAAAAAGAAAAAGGCAAAATTCCAAAATTCACCCTCAGCTTTTGAGGGAATAGCACTTTATTCTCACTGTTTCTTAAGTATTGAACTGTTAGAATTGCTCACAATAGATGGATTGTCTTCTCATTTGTCTCGGTCTACTTCTAAAAACACTGTTGATTAGAGAGAGGACTTCAGGTTTTGCTTCCAGAATAAGCACAACTGTGCCTAGAAAACATGAAGTAGAGATACAATTAAATTGATTTTGAACATATTTCTTTTTACATCTCATCTGCTATTGGAGATCTGCTCTCCATTATATCATCCTTCTCATCCCATTTTCACCATCCATAATTTCTTTCCCCATTTCCTTTACTACTACTTTCTCCTCACAACATGCCCTTCCTGGCTAGAAAATCAGCATTTCATTTCTCAGTGACTATTTCTCTGAGCATTCAATGGAGGCCTCTTTCCAAATCATCCCCCTTCCAGCTTTGAGCCACTTCCCACTTCTGCCTTTTTTTTTTTTTTTTTTGGATAGTGGACTACTCATAAGCCATCTTCATGGCATCACTGATTATTTAGTCTGTCCTTCCCAAACCTTTCCAACAATCAGGCTTTGCTGTCCTCATGGAGCAAACTGTATATTTGAAGCTTTTTTCCACTTCTTTCAGGCTTTATACCTTGTCCATTTTTGACTGCTTAAGGTTTTGTGCTTTCAACTACATTTTTTTTTTCCTAAGATTCTATGCTTGTTTCAGCCTGGCCCATCAACTTCATGCAATTAATGTAAATGTATTTATGGTCCTAAACTCAAATCTAGTCTACATTGCAAGTTGTGTACACGAAACCAAGGTGGCTCAGGAATGTGGGGGAAGTGAAGCTGTAGTATACTGTCTTTTGCTATAGAGTGGTTCAAAAGGTAGAGTATTCCCCTGATACTGCTACTACTCTCTTAAATAAGAACTCAGTTTTACTACTTCACTAAAGATCACAAGACTTAGACCTTGCCAGGAAACACTATGTTTTAACAAACCAAAACCAGGACAAAATGCCATGATGGGGAATTCCACTTTCCTTTTGCAGTGTTGGGTACTGCAAAAGGTTGGGAGAAATGGGAAAAGTCCCATGTCCGGGATGGAAAACATGTGAAACCATCTGAGAGTAAATACCCAACCCAAGACCCCTAGTCACCTCACCACATTAAGTGCCCCCTCCTTGCCTTTCCCTGCCAGAACGCTTACCACTATTGTGTATTGTCACTATGACTTGCTCAGAACAGGATAATTTTATCTAAAATGACCCTTTAAAGCTCCCTTTGAATTCTTTCTTCACACAGTTTAATCATGCTATCCCTTCAAAGCCCCTCAGTAGGCACTCTGTCTGTCATCAGGCAGAGGTTATCATAAGATTTTTTTACCTTTCCATCCTTATATTATTTCTCCCATAAGTAACAAATATAGAAGGATACTGCTCAGTCCCAATAATGCAAATTCCTGTAATGCAAAATATTTTTTAGCACAAAGTTTCACCACTATGTAAGAAGCTTTATTCTTCAACTGTTGACTCTTAATAGAAGTTAACAATAACAAATATTTTCCATACACCCTTCAATTCTCTTCTATCAGAATTGCTCTGTATTTATGCTACTGCTTTTAATTTACAGCTGTCTTCTCTCACCCAAGTCCAACCTCTGCCTTGCTTGCTATCTATATGCAAGTCACTTTACACAGTTCTGTAAAGCATTATCTCATTATTCTGTCTCTCACTGTTGAGTATATTCAGACCCTCTGCGTGAAAGAGGAGATATAAAAATAAATTGAACTGGAATATATGATGCTAAGTCCTGAACTTAAACAGACTACACTCACAGTGCATATGTAATTTGACAGCTACAGGCTATACTTTCATGACATACTTCAAAAGGATTAATGCAAGGGAATTAAAGTTCTAGCTATTCTGGGTAGTCTGACCTAGACATTAGACTCATGGCCATGTAATCCCAGGTTGTTAATAACCAATCTGACAAAGAAAAACTAGAGTCATTATTACAGAGATTACTAGTCACACTGTGTGCCAGAGCCAACCTTCAAAGTTCAACGCTTCTGTAAGTGTTCATGTCTCCTGTCCACCTTATCCAGGTAGCATCCAGACAGATGTTGTAGCTGCCTTCATTAATACAACATGAGAAACATTCATAAATTTATAGATTTCTGTCAGAAAAAAAAATAAAAACCACCAACCAACACCAGCAAAAACCTGCACAAAAAGAAAACCCAAAAAAACCCACACCACACAAAACACCACCACCATAACAGGATGTTTTAGAGCATTTCTAAACAGGAAAGCCATGGAGCATGGAGCTTTGGGTGTCAGCTTTGATAAAGCTGCACTGAGCAAGGGAGAAACTGTTAGTTAAATTTTTCATTCTAGGGAGAAACAGGAAAGATGGAAATGCTGGAGATGTAATTTGACATAAGGAAAAGAGAAGTCTCCGTCTGACTGTGTGGGTCTTAAAAAAAAACACAGAATTTTCTCTTCAGCTTCTTTTCCATTGGTATTTCAACTCACTTAAAAGATGGAGGTCAGTGCTGTAAGAAACTTCATGCATCTAATCCTGTAAATATTACTTGACCATTAGAAGAACAGAAAATATTATATTCCAGATCAATGTTTACAGATTTAAGATTTGTAATTGTTTCACTTTGAGGCAAAGCAATAAAAGAATACATCATGGAATCAATAGAAGTCATTCCAATTGCTCTATCTTTAGTCAACTCTCTCTGTGCAAAAGCTGTGGCCTTGAAACTGCATTCCTCCATGTGGTCCTTAATCACAAAAATAAAGTACTACTAAACTGATACGAAGAATAAACAATGAATATGTTTTATTTTTTAACTACAAATATAGAAACCATTATGATCAGAATCCATCTGATGAGAATTTAATCTGAAATAGCTATCATAGTTTTTTTAAAAATTAAACAATAAGAGAAAGTTAATACTGATTATATTTTAAGTTGTGGACAATACAAGTCTTCCAGATACCAAGGCCCTTGTGAATGTTCAGTTTCATATCACACCTTTTCCTGCAATGAGCCTAATAAGATCTGAACTTGCATGTCTGCTTATTAGTCTGCTAAAAATTCAAGCCCCGAGATCTACATTAATTCTTGAGTACAGGGAAAATTATTTTTGACTGCAGTGAAGCTCAGAAATGTAACCATGCAAGAATTTGCGATAACTGTGCAAAACTCCCACCTGTTTCTACTTTTTTTTTTTTAAACTCAACACAGCATCAGAAAGTGATGTTTTGTTGTTGTGTTTTTTTCTCCCTCTAGACTCCCGTAACATAATATTGGTAAAGCTGTCTAATAATGTAGGAGGAATTTAGCTAAGAGCAACAGCTGTTTTGAAGTGTATTCAATCCTTTTATCGAATCTCCACTAAAAATAATTTAACTCAGGTAAAACTTGACATTTTACCCCAAGCCTTCATTTAGAACGTAGTTACCCACAAGCACATAGATCTGAGATCCTCATAGTATGTACTGAACAATCTGAAACAGAATAAATCTTTTTAAAGAGAAACAAAGATTATACACAATCTGGAAAGCAGAAATGTTCTAGGAATATTTATTGTAATTATCAGCCAATTTTATATTTTAATGATCTAGCTTTAGAGAGAAGCATAAGACGCTATAAAGAAGCAATTCCATTTATTCCACTAATCAGTTGCAACCTGTTTCCATTTTACGAGTGCGCACATAAATGTAACTCAGTTAACATGAATTATGTACACGTGCCTGAATGTTCATGAACCATTCCTAACGGCTTCAGGTTATTGCAAAATTCCAAATCTGATGTCCCAATAGCAAGTTATCCATAAGTATATATGGAAGCAGCAAACACATTTGTCTATTTTTGCTTAAAGAGTACCAAAGAAAAGTCATTTGGAACTGCAGTTCTGGTGCTGCAAATGGGTGGCCTTTTAGTTTGCCCAAGGGTTGCTCTGAGCAAGATGGGATGCTGTCTTCAGTCATGAGTACCACTGAAAAACTCGTCCTGCCTGCTGGATTTGCATAACCATCTGACAGTTTCCCATGGAGAGATGAATGAATCTGGGGACATTTAGATAAGAAGGAAAGATGGTCTGGGGAAGGAACATGATAAAAGAGTCCTATGCTGCTTGGATAAATTGTAATAAAATATGTAAATAACAAAGTACAACCTGAACTAGTTAGGTTCTAGACACAATGCAGGATCATTATTGTCGTCGTCTCCCTTTTTAAAATTCTGGCTCATCTAGTTTGTGACCCGAGTTCTGAAAATAGGAAGTTTAAGAAATTAATCTCTGAAATGAGCATTCAAGACAATTTATACATAATCCGGGTCCTCTGCAATGACTTGGCAGATAACCCTGTCCATAGTTTTGCTCTGAGCTGCATGCACCTTTCTCCTGCCCACAGACCTGCTCTGTCCTCCAAGAAGCAGATTGACAAGCAGCATCCACAGGTAGTACAAACCAGAGGAACACTAGTTAACAATGGTATCACTGACAAAAGGCAAATTAACCTACATGGTATGTGGAAGCTATGTCTGAATGAATACGGGAATGACAGTAAATGACCTGGATTTACACTCAGTCTGTGGCCATCTCTTCCTGCGAGTAACATCCCCACCCCAAGGCAACTCCCTGCCACAGGAGAAGGTGGGCAAGCCTCAGCTCCCTCTCTCTTCTCACATCCCAGGCACGCTCGCTGGTAATGGTCAGTGATCGGTTACTGCTCGCATGAGCAAGGTTGAAGGAGGGAAAGACTTCTGTCAGAGACATTTCTCTGGCAAGAAGTACTTTTGGACCTTGGCCTAAAGTCATTGCCTCCCCCTTTGTGTTTATTATTTCTCACTCTGATGGGATGAATAGTGGAGTGTTTTCTCAAAGCTAAGAAACACCCACTCACTCTCAGACAATGATGAATACAGATGTTAAACTCAAAAATTACCAAACAAACAATTCCCATTGCAATCCTCCTTGCACTCACAAAAACATGGGCATGGGGAGTGTCCCACTTCTAGAACTTTTCTGCACAAGATATTTGTTTTCTTAGGGCTTGTTCACATAATATCAAACAACTTTTATCATTAAAGAAAAGGAGTAGCAGTTCAGAATAGACTACTGGAGATGCTAAGGTAGCCAATATCCTTCCTTTAAAACACAAGAGTCAAACTCCTTTATAAATATATTAAAAAAAAAAAAAGATAAAAAAAAGGCTTGATCCTAACATACAGCTTGTCCCAGGCCAAAACAGGAATACAAAACAACAGTCAGGAATTTGAATTATGTACAAGATGATTTATTTGACTGGCGTGGGTGTGACAAAAAAGACAACAGAAATGCCACAAACAGACAGAATTTTAGAAAGAAAATCCAGATGCAGGCTGGGCAAATGTTGGACGCAGCACTGAGAAAATCCTAGACAGAGCTTTTGATTCTTAGTACCAGCTGAAAACAATCTCCTGGTGTTTGATCCTCCTGAGCTTAAGGAAAAGGTACTTGGCACATCTTTTTAAATAAACAGCATTACATCAAAGACATTTTTCTCCAACATCGAATTTTCCTTCTAACTGGAACAACGTTGTGAGATTGAAGGCTTGACTAAGACAAAACCAGTTACGATGTTTTTTTAAAAGCCTTTCAATATTCTCATTAACAAAATATGCACCCTGGCAATTAGGTAGTCACTCCATCTTAGGAGTTAAAAAAAAAGTTTCAAATTTTTACAGGAAGCTGTAAAAACTTCCATTCTGAAAGTAACCATAAAGTTTGATAACCCATTTATACTAAATAACATTTTTAGGAGCTAATCTGTGCTGATGACTCAAGACATGCAATCTCTTTCCTAAAAACCTGATTTCTGGCACTGGAAATATGTGGGATATGCTGACCCCAGTATTAAATTTCAAGAACTTTAAACACAAGATCTCAGTTCTAATCAAGCTGCCATGTACATTTAATGTAATTCTGCCAGTCTAAAGCACAATCTCTCCTTTCTTTGGGGAACTTGGATGCAGGATAGTTCCAGAGCTATATTCTAAGGAACAAACTGTGACACTTCTGTGTAACACAATGAATTGTACAACCAGAATTCTGAATTTAGTGATCACATGATATGAAAAAGGCAAGCAAATGTAAGGTCATAGACTTTTCCTGAGAGGTCAAGGAATGTGCAAAATATACTGGCAGGTGTGTTTTACTACATAGAGAATTTCTCTGACCATCAAGCTGTTATTTTTAATCACCACAACATGCATATGAATGAAGCCAAGTATAAGAATTAATATCAGGAATGCTTATGCTTGGGAGAAGACTTGTCTCTGCATTTTCAGACAAAACACAGACCTAAATCATCAGCAGCAGCAATGACAAGCTTTATCAGCTTACGAGGGCAAGACAGGAACTGCAATACCAAAGGTTCTCCTAACTCATTTCCAATCTCCAACTAGTCCCATGAGCAGATGCTCTGTAAGGATGAGTACCCTGTATAACTTTCATGTTAAATCTCATCTGTGTATCAGGTAATAGCCAAGAGTAGTGGCAGTGCCCACACCATACGTACCTTCCCTCTCCAGCAGTCTGGCTCCTCCTTACGTTTTCCAGTGGCCGAGCTGGACTGTGCTCCATGTGCAGCTGCACACATCCCTTCCTTTTTCTCAGCTTCATGTATCTATTTGATTTGCTCTAACTCTGTGGAAATGGAGCCAACTTTTCTGCCATGAAATCAACAGAAAAATACCCATCTATAATAGCTGCTAATTTAGTTCCTAATCTGTATTATGCCGGACAGGAATTTTCTTTGACTCTCTTAACTTTGAGGGAAACAGTAAGAAATGCAGCAATGAAAAAGGGCAAGATTTATCTAGGAGATGGCAGCAGTTAAACTCTTCAGCTAATGCAGCTGCTGACATTTCCAGCCATTCAAGTGCATTCCTCCCAAGGGAATAAAGCCGATAGAAACTACTTAATATGAAACTACTGCATGTCCATTAAAAATCATTCTAGTGGTGAAGATGAAGAGGCTCATTGGCAAAATACTCCTTGTATAAATCTAAAAACAACATTAAAAGCCATCCAAAAAGCAGGCAGTTAAATAGATTCTTTCACACTGAGAACCAGCAGTATGGGAGAATAAAATGGATTCTAGGAAAAAAAAATTACTTTTGATTCAAGCCACTGATAAAGAAATTTCCTAGTCAATGTCTGTGTAATGGTGAAGAGGATGATTTCTTGCACAAAACCCCAAGAGATGCTAGAAAATACAATCCAAAGAAGAGCTTTAGAAGCAGAATTCAAAGAATTTGTGGGGATGGCAGATCACTTTCTTATATTAACACCTATTATACAGGGTAACAGAAAGAAAAAAAAAGAGCTTTATTCTATTAAAGGATGGGATTTAAATGTTCTCTCCCTATTCAAGTACTACGGAACTTTTGGGATCTGGGCTGGTAGCAACGTCTGATGCAAATGAACTTATTAGGAAATTAATGGAACCACAATAATTTAAACTAATTCAGAACGAAGTTTCCTCAAACTATTTTGAAAATAACTAATCTATGAAACATGATAAATAGTTTTAAGAAAAGAAGATTTGTGAGGTACCTACCAATGATTGTATTGTACTCCAGTGAATGGGAATATACCAGACATCTCTCTGGGCAGGGCACTCCCTGGGAACATTTAGTGATTCCATAATCCTCTTCTTTTATGCACATAATACTCCTGTATGGTAGCCCCTCAGGATCCGAAACAAGGACAACATTTCAGTGACTAAGGCTCTGTACAAAACAGTGACAATTCCTGCTCCCAGAACTCCAAACTTGCAAGCATATCTATATATTAGCCTAGTTTCAGGTTTAGCTCTGGGGATGGGCAAAACCTACATGAAACAGGAGTAGACAAATGCTCCACGGAAGTCCTATTTTACCTTCAAAACAGATACCTCGGGCAAGTCTATAATCTGTTTTCTGCCCTCTAGATACTACAGAGACAAGCAAAGCAATGCATTCCTTGAGTTAACCAGATTTTCTAAGGGCATGGTTTTGTGAATGGTTTACCCACCTCCCTCTTCATTTGAGTTGATTGCATATAGTGAGGTTATGTGAACTTCAGGGTTACACTTAGCACCTCTTTTCAGATTCATCTTCTCTGTTCACCACCTCCATAGCTGGACAGAAAGTCAGGACTTTTGTCTCATTACAAAAGCTGGAAAGAAAGATAAGTCTTTTACCTTGTTATATAAGCCTTAAGTGAAAAGCCAAAAGAAAAAACATAAAAACTAAGTGGGAATCTTAGTCAATTTCTGTGAATGCCATTTAAGAAAACTGAACAGAAAATAGATGTACATGGAGAAGGTGGCTAAGGAAAACATTTCAATTCATTTTCATCAAATCTGTTTTTCTACTTTTCTGTTGAAATGAAAGCACAAATGGCAACAACTCCATGCCTACGCTTGTTATTGCCTACTCAAGAATCAAGTGCTCTTTCAGTCAAGACTTGATTGTTGGAAAGAGAATAAACTGTCAACTTGTGAGGCTTGTTATCAAGCTGGAAAGTGAGAAAGGGTTGCTTGCTGCTGCTAGTTTTGGTATTTCATCAAAATGGCTTTTAGAAGCACGTTCTTTTGCTGCAATCCTTGAAGTCATTCTCTTAAAGGAATGGCATGCAATGAGGTTGGAGTCAAAGAGCACCCCAAGCTTAGTTTTCTTACTGTTCTGACCCCTGTAATTCAGACAACGTGATCCAACAGAGAGGAGAAAAAAAGAAAAAAAAGGGGTAGGGGGGAGGATTCCAGAAGCTTCAGTTCTTCTGTAGCTCTGGTCAGTGCCCTGTTTTACACCATAGGAAAGTCACTTAATCTTTCTGTTCTTCAGTTTTCCTGTCTGTAACACATGGCTGATATTACCCTTTTAATGACACACTAGGAGGTCTCAGTGTCTATTTGCACAAGATAAATTGCAACAAATTAATTTGGCATTTGATCAAACCTCATGCTCTCTGTCCCCTGCAAACAGCCCTCTCTGAACTGTAACCCACTTCCGTTCTCTGGACAGCAGTTCTTCATGTTTTTCACAGCACCTGTCTCTAGAATAGGATAAATGAAGAGGGGGTTTGGGTTTTTCTTCACACCTCAGCTTTTCACATACCACCATATTTGTAACATTATACAAACATTACAAATTTCCCTGATTTTTCTGACACTTTGCAGCCTTAAGGAGTCTGTGAGGTTTCCCTGCATGTTCAGAAAAGATTATACAAAAAGTGTTTGCTTTAGCTTGGCAGCCTCCCAAGATTTTCAGAAGCGAATGCTGAATGTGGATGTTAAATATCTAGATAAAACCCTTCCACGCTTCTAGAGGTGATGAGGGGGGAGCAACACACACCCTAAAACAAAACAAAAAAACCACAAAATAATCCTAATTTCCACACTTAAAGCACAATCTTGGTCCTGCAAAGTGGGCTTGTACAAGTGGCTGTCCCCACGTTAACAGAGTGAAATGAGTAAGAAACACAAGGACACTCCCGCAGTCACTCTTGAAACTAGGTAACAGAAGTAGTCTTAGTAATCATCTGAGTTACCTTTTAAAAACTGAATGCCTCAGTCACTGCCATTTCTTCTGTAACGACATAGATCAGCTAAGCACACACAAGACACCAGATTCGGCACCCTCTTGTAGCATGAGTTCACATTATCTACTTTCAGAAGAAATAAATTAAAAAGAAAAGAAAACTGAGGGAAAGGGAGAAGGGAATAAAATGGTAATAATCCCAAAACGAAGAAATATATTCATCCTCTTTGATGTCTGAATTAGAGCTGGTTAGGGAATTCTAACAGGAGATGTTTTTGTTGGGAAGTGCCAATTTGTTGAAATAAGAGTATATCATGGAAACATCTATTTCAAGAAATCTCTATTGAACAACAAACAGTCACAACAGAAGAGTACCTGATTTCCTGCCAGGCTGCCTCCCGAGTGCTGCAAAAGCTTGGGTTTCCATGGCCTTACACTCCACAAACAACACTATGCTTGTAGATCCTATAGCTTTTGGGACAAACACCAGGAAGCTGGGTGCTGTGGGAGTTTCAGTGCAATGTAGGATTCACTTATGGCAAACAGTGGTTCCTCAGCGATTCTCATGTTTTCCAGACTCCTGAGACACAGGGTGTCCAAGAAGTCAGGACAGCTGTTACTTTGAAAGACAATAAAATATTTTTAATTCTTGCATTTTCAGGACAGTGGAGTCCCTATTCCCCTTAACAGGAGTGTAAAATTCTGCTTGTAAACGACCCTACATGTCATTAATGCAGTAAATACACTTTTATGACTCCAGGTTTGCATGAGCAATTCTCCAAAAGGATTCACATTAGAAATAACAATTTAAAAGGACATTGACAAGACTAATTTACTTTGCACCAGCGGGACTGCTAACCATATATAATGAACATACATAGGGAAGGGCAGATATTCCCCAATGAGTAACATTCAGAGGAAGTACCACCCAAACCTTCAGCTAAAGATCAGCGTTCATACTGAATGTTAAACAAAAGCTTCTTGGCCTGCTAGTGACTGTCACATGGGTATGAAAATCTTCTTAGGGTAAGCCCGAGAAAAGCTACAGAATGCATACAGCATCCCACTGTGCTTACCACTTAGTTCTGGCTCTCTCAGCAGTTCTTCAGCAGGAGGCTACAAATATCGCTAATCTCAAGAAGACAGAGCAATGGAGACTGGAGCAGATACTATTCTGAGTGATGTGACTAATAACTCCAAAAAGATAGTAGCTGTATTTCACTTATCGCAAACCCCTGCATATTAGTTAATAATTTTCCAAGGTTATACCAATACTAAGAAGAAGTCTTCTAGATAATTAAAGGCAATTCACCTAGGTCAGTATTCTTGTTAAACAGCTACAGTGAAATACCAGAACATGATTTGCACAGACGAGATTAAAATACACATAGTATAGGCCAGTAGCAACGTAACATGTTACACAGAACCCAATGCAGGACAGCACACTGGGAGAAGAGTTATAGTTGCACCACTAGAAATAGCCCAATAGATTGGGCTTTATGTATGTGATTAAATAATACTGCGAATGAAAGAATAATATTTGAGGAAGTTAGAATTCTCAGAGCTAAATTGCATCTGATCTACAGTGTAGATACTTAGTGCAGGTCTTTATTGTGTGGTTTAGCAAGAAGAAAGCCACATGGCGGGTTACACCAAAAATTCATTTAGCCTGGTATCCTGTCTCTGGTAACAGCCAAAACAGATGCTTAAGGAAAACATATGAACACAGGACATGTATAGGGTATGCCCTGCCAATTCCCAGCAAACCTGCAGTTTAGAAACTTCCTGAGCTGGAGGCTGGCCCTATACGAGTGTCTTTAATGGCTCTTTATGAACTATTTTTCCATGAGTTTATCTAATCACTTTAAGAAACCATTTGTATTTTGGCCTCTCTAACATCCTGTAGCAAGAGCTTCCACAATGTAATTATGTGTTAACTGATCATTTCACTTGTTTTTTGGCAAGTGGGAAATAATAAATAATCACTATCTTTTCACTTTCTTCATGTCACTCCTGACTTTATGTAGTTCCAACATATCTTGCTTCCTCTTTGTTAGTCACTTTTTCTCCAAACTGGAGAGACCGAGGTTACTGAACACTCCCTTGCACAGAAGCCATCACATCTCTCTGATCATGTTGCTTTCCTTTGTACCTCCACAGCTTCCATCATATTCCTGAGACGGGACAGCTAGAATTGCACAAAGTATTCAAAATGAGGTTGCACCATGTATTTGCATTCTAAATGTGGAAAACATGAAGAACATCATTTATAACCTTCATGCATTGTATGGCGTGCCCTCCCCCTATTCAGCTGGCACAGTATGTGTCTCTGTCCTTTATGTGTTTTGTCCTCGGCACAACTCCATGCTTTCTATCATCCCTTCACCTATGCTCTTGGCAGCACCACGTCTTTCTCCTTTTTCACAATTTCTTCGGCCCTCAAATACTAGGCAGCAAATTCTCTGACCCATATATCTGCAAAACTGGAGGGTTTATGGTGTCTCTCCCCACATCCAAGATTCATGCACTCCCCAAACTTACACTCTGCATGATATCTATTGCTGCTTTCCTTTTGCCTGCACCACTCTCTGCCTTAGGTTAACTCCTGAAGCCAGAATTTTAGTTCAGAAAGATTCTCTGCACACCTTCCAGACATTTTAAGATACCTCTTAGGCATTTTACCTAAAGAAAGAAATAAAGCTAAATAAGACATACTTGCTCAGGTACAATCCTAAAGATAGCTACATAAATCAGGCATGCAAATGGTGAGTCTAGTCACAAGCACTTCTCACAACAATATGGGCAAAGAAAAGTTCCCTTCAGGGCAGGTTCAGCTCATGCAGGGGTCAAACTACCCTTCAGAGATGCTTATATCTCATTGACTATATTGAGAATCTAGGACACATTTGATCCTAAATTTAACATCTCAGTTAAGTGGGATGACTCTGGGATTTCACATTTCTAGGACAAAACAACCTGGGGTTATATGAAAACAGAACAGCAGTTAGGAATCCAAGGCAGACTCCCTTCACCCCAGTACCTGAATGCCTACAAGCAATAGCTAAAGTTTTTAAACCATTTTTTCCTAGGTAGATTTTGCACAGCTAAAATCAGGCCATACAAAAATTGTAGTGGGCTGTGCCAAGCAAAATTCCCAGGGTGTTGGTTTCTATCGGGAATAATTGCCAAATGGGGCAATTCATTGAAACTTCAGCTATTAGGTTTCGTTCTTTCCCTATAAACTTTTACAAAATGGGCATTTCAAAATGATCTAGTTCACATCCAAAAATGCTTCTTCATGGCAAGTGTTTCTTTTCAGCCACACCCAGTGGGAGCTCCAGGAATAAGCAGTGAAGCCACAGCATCTGCAAACTCTCTCCTCCTTTTTCTGAATGTTGTGCAGTCTTCATATTTGAATTTATTTTCTTTTCTTGGTTTCTCAGTCTTCTAGTGTTACTTTAATGCAATTGCCTAGTTGTTAGCAGAACACTTATTGCCAACCGTTTCCTTGAACTTGCCTCATGCTTCAGATTGACACAGTAAAATGAAATCTCAAGACTCTCACACACAAACAGGCACAGACCAATTGGCTCTGGTTAGTGCTTGTTTCATTATTTTAATTTTGTTTTTTCATCATGTCTGTAAACCAAAATAAACCAAACAAAGAGAATGAAACCACAAACAGCAATGTTCACGTAAGACTTCAGCTCATGTCTCCAAGAAGCAAAAGTATTCAGTTTCTCAGGGGAGCCTAATCTTTCACCCACATCCCAATGATCTGATGATAGCAGAGAATGTATTTGCTTACAGAATTTTATCTCTGGATCTACAGTAATAGTCCTTGTATAAAGGTGAGGCTCTGTAGGAAAATTGAGAAAAACTCTTTATATCTCCCCTGCAAAGAGGGAATGACAGGAAAGGGATAAAAAAAGAAGTCGAAATGGGTCAAAGCAAGAGTCAACGAGCTTAGCATTGCAATAATCTATTTCAGAGCACAACAGTGTTCAGCAACAATTAAAATCAAAGATATTAGCTCAAATTGTATCTATTATCCAAAATGCTTCCAGGCAAATACTACATAAGAATGTTTACTTTTCCTATAGCTTGGATAAGGATGGACAATTAATTTTTTTCCCTAGCTATTCTGGGATTACCCTTTTCCACCTGCTACCTGTTTATATTGTAGGTCTGTGGCAGTGTGCTCCTGCCTACCCCTACCTGACCATTATCTCCCATAACCCTGTTCAAGTGATAACCACCAGTGGTGGCCATAACGGACGCATCTTGTCATGATGGCTGTATCCAGCTCTGGGTAGATTCGGGAGAAACAGATAATAACACAAAAGCCAAGGGTTATCTTATCTTGTGCATCTTGCTCAACAGCTGAGGGCTAGCTGAGCATGCACCAACCCAAATACGGCCCATATGCAAATAGGAGTATAAGTCAATTGTCTTAGTCCATAAATAATGGAGAGCCCAGGCCCATGGAGCTCTCCTGCACAGCAGCAGTCTGCATGCCAGGATCTCCCCATGAGTAGGGACACCTCTCAAGGTTATTCTGAGGCTGAAAGATTCCTTGCCGCAACAGATTCTTGGTAAGTGTTTAATAGCATGCTGGACCATGAAATCGTAGCTAAGTGATACAAAGGGTTGATTGTGCAAATACAATCCTTTAGAAGTAAACTGTTGACCAAGACCAGGACTAGGTTTTGATTCAGCTGTACCCAGACTCCTCTCTGAGGAGAAGTTTAGAGAGCAAGGGGGTTCTTTCTGAACCTCGTGACTCAACGGGACGGTCTTCTTGATACTTTTGTCTGACCCTGTCCTATGTGCAGTAAACAAGTGTACCTTGCCATCAGATCTTGTTAATTCACTGTCACATTAACCTTTGAACTTTGTTAACTCACTGTTTTATATCAATAAAACGTATAGCTGCTTCTCTCTTTTAAGTGAAGTGCATAACTCTCTCTGACTCTTTCCGCGACAAGGCCTTCTTGCCATTACTACGTGCTACACTTGATTTACTCAAAGATAATTACCATACAGCTGAAAAGCTAATTCAGAAGAAACCCCTTAATGTTTATCCACATTCCTTTCCCAAATGGATTAAGTTAATTTTTTATTCTGCTATTGCTTTTTGCCAGAGGAAATTTGTACTAGAAGCGTGCATAGAAAAGAGGCTGAATTATTCAGTTTATGCATGGAGTGAGCAATTGCAACGCAAGCTTACCCACTACACTGATCCTATAAAGACGTTTCCTTCAGCGCTTCTTCAACTGCCCAGATTGCTGTGACAACAAATGGTGGTTCTTGTGAGAGGTGCAAATGTTTACTAGAATTTAATTCAAACACATCTCATCATGTTGCATATTAAAGAGCAAGAAAGGCAACATTGCTGGAAAGCACTACCCAGAAGTGTTATATATTTATTAATGCTGCTGTGTCATCAGACATAAAAGAAGATAAGTTTTTCCCTCATTTGAAAAGACATTATTTGCTTTGCTAACTAAACCAGTGCCACAGTGGCATTTATTTTAGAATAACAAATATGATCAGAAGAGAGACATGAAAGTGTGACTACAGATTTTCTCTACATTAGTCAGAACGGTGAACATAGAGACCAAACGCCAGAGAAACAAAACACTACAGGCTCACAATAAAGGTCAGCTCTGGGTCGCCTCTGAATAGGCAGTCAGTGCTTTGCTGTAGAGCTTGTGTGAAGTAATCAAATCTGTGATTTGTACAGTTAAGCCAGAAATGCCTCAATATGGTGTACAGGTAGTCTTGTGCCCTGTAGTAAGCGATGCAAGCAATGAGAAGAACTTGTCCTGGGCACTGAGGAGATGTACAGTCCCCATTAGTAAAAGCAGAGAAGCCAAGATTGTCTCTAGACAGAAGTATTGCCTAAAGTGACTCTTCTTTTAACAGTAGAAAAGCAACCACACAGTCATTGTCAGAACATATACAGATATTACTAGGGAAGAATATGATCTCGTATCTTGGACTCTTGCCTTCACCCTGAACAAGAAGGCTTTGGGACTACAGTGCAAAGGAGAAGTAGTTTGCCCTTTTGAGAACATTGATTTTTCTCCTTTTTTTTTCATTAATAAGTAAACAAATAGTAATAGTAGCAAAACCATGATCCCTTTCATTCCTTTTTGAACAACTCAAAGACTTGGCAGAGACATCCTAAGTTGCAAAGCATGATATTTTATGGGTCTTTCTTCCCATCCTATGCCATCACTGGTAACCTCTCTATTTTAAGGTATTCTTTCTCACTCAGTTTTTCAAAGCCAAAAGAACTCTCCTTCTCCTTGCTATTCCCTGAGTCCCCTGGTCCCATTATACTAAAATATTGGGAAGACACTTTCTTTTCCCTCAGCTTTTCTTGACAGGTTGGCAACATTTTAGTCTATTTAGCTTCTGACAAACAAAACTTATTCTTCCTGTTAGCCAGTTTGGGAAGGGATGTTTATTTGAAGGAACAGAGCCAGAGATGGTATTTTATGAAATGGCTGCTCACATGGTTGTGGTATAAACGGTTCCTTCCTTTATTTATGGACTTCCCCCAGTCATAGCATAACTGGCTAAACAGATTTGGACATGGTTTGACAGGTCTCTGCATTAGTGCTGCTGATCAGCATTACATAAGTCTTACTCCTCCCAAAACAAGCCGAGCAAACTAATTTCTCTGTACTCTAAGCCCCTTCTGGGAGAAGAATAAAGGTCTAGGCTGAAAACGCAGACTCTGACACGCAGCCTGATGTGCTGCTCTCACAAACACAGCCCTCTCTCATCACCACACATCACTAGACAAAAGCTGGATTCTTGCCTGAAAACAGAAATGTGTTTTCAACTCCCTTCCCATCTACCCCATCTATACTGAGTCAACTTTCTCAGTTTAGATTTGGAAAAGCTTCTCAAAAAGTACTGATGAAAATTATGTGACTTTTTACACAATTGATTAATTTGTTCTCTTTTTATTAAGAGGCCACTTCAAAAATGGCTAGGGCTAAATTCCAAGTATAAAATCCTACACCAGAAGATATATAAGGAAAGCACAAGACATCTTCTTATAAAAAGATTTATAATTGGGAAGGTAAATGTATCCATTTACTAAACAGACTAAGCTTGCAGATAAAAGGGTCTTACCAAAATAATTGAAAATGTAAGCAGCATGATAGAGTTTGGAGCAGAGCTTTGGACACACACACTTTGCAATGATTACAGCCGTGGAACTGTGCCCATCATAACAATAACTGAAGTCAGATGAGGGATGCATGTAGACAGGACTGCTCGTACAGTCTGGCTCTTACACACTGCACAGAGATATTCGTTCTGATCTCAGCAGGAAAGCATGTGTTTGCAGAGTTGGCTTGGGCTGCACAAAGTTAAACTTTATTAAATTTTCTGGTTGGCAATAGTCAGCAACAACTTTCGAGCATGCTAAAAAAGTTTATTTTTGAAATCCAGATTTATACAGTGGAGTGCAGCACATGTTTTCTGAATCAATGTTTCACCCTCCTCCATCCCTGTGGAGATCAGGGCTGCAATTTTTCCAGAGCTGTTTAAGATTAAGACTCTAACCCCCCTTTCAGAAATTCCAAATTTTAACTGGCTATGATTCCTGCAGCGTAACCATTTACTACTACTGGCACTATTCTTAATCTAAGTTTTTGGTTTAGATCAGCTCATGGTCAAGTGATACTTCTATTTCTGGATGAAGAGGTGCTACTTGAGAAAGAAAAGGTACAAACAAAGATTTGAGACTAAAGCTTCTTAAGTGCAGACTACTATGGATAATTATATCTTCAGAAATGATAATTGCTTCACGTGCCAAGTCATTTTATCAGACAAATATCTAACTGAATTTCATTATAAGAGGGTATTTGCATAACAGAGACATTGAAGTTGCAGTGCTTGGCCCACAGTCCTTTTGAAACTGCAATGTTGAGTGAGTGCCTTTGGGAAAGCAGCAAGGCTGCTTCATGCAGGCATTGGCTCTTCCTGACAGAGATCTTCATATCATTTTAGTATTAATGCAATATAGCTCAGGGAAGATCTGGCTGGTAACATATTGCTGCAGCTATTTGCTTTAGCAACATTATGCTTGAAAAAATTACTGCTCTGTGCAACAGAACGATACCCCAAAAACGGTGGCTGAGAAATGAACAGCCAGACCGAGGGGAGGCTCTGATCCTGCTCCTTCGCTCTCCCTCCCCGAGGACCTGCAGGGCAAATAAAGCCAGGCTGGCTACAGTCCATGTGGCCCGAGGGCATGGGAACCAATGGCAGCCTTAGCAGGTTAGTTTTTTAGCTCGCATCTAAATTAATTCATTTTGTAATTTGTTTTAAACCATGTAAATTTGGTCTTATTTGGAAATAACCAGAACTTTTACAATGATTTTGCATACCTTGAAAGCACCTCTTTTTCAAATACCTGAAAACCATAAATTTTTAAACTATCATTAAATATAAAATTCACATTTAAAAAAAATCCAAAAAGTAGTTACCTTACTAACTGGAGTAATCAGCTAGTTCTTATGACATTTAAGAACCACAGAATACACACCTTTATAAAATACAGTGGTGGTGACAACTTCTGAAAGCTCAGATTTAACCAGCTATTTAACTGCAACACAGAACCCACCAATAAAGCCAATTTCTGTCACAAAAGTGATGGTATACGCATACAAGTTAACATTAACCTCTTTGGCAATAGTGCATTTTAAAAACCACTGCCATGCAGGTTTTAAATAAAATGAAATAAAAATAAATCTCAGAAAACTTGTCAGCAGCTATAAACAGACAAATTGACCTCTCCACCACCCCCTGCACACATTCTTGCCAAAATAAAATTACACACAAAAATGAAACAACTTTCAAACCTATCTGCCAAACCCACAAGGGGAATTCAGATCACTATTTCTATCTATAAATGTCTATTTTAGCCACTAAAGCAGGAGCTCCAAATACAGAACATTTAATGCCAGTGTCAACTTTTAAAATCAACTCCATAATTTAAAAGCTCTCTCACTCCACTACTCAATTATATACTGCAATCAAATCCATTTTCAGCTGCAACCCTGTGCATCATGCTGACTCTTTTTTTTGTAGGCTGGGGCACCAAGACATCCCTACTAAAGAAAAAGGAATGTTGCTGAAGTAGGATGAAGCATCTATAGCAAGCAGCAAATTTTCTATGATTTTGTAAGACAAAAGTGTTTTAAAATACACAGCTTATGTTTGCCATTTGACCAATCACGAAATGACAAAATATATTGACAAGATTTTCAGGAAATCACTTTTCATAGCTGTGCCCTGCTGGGTTACAAAACATAGCGACACAGAGTGAAGAGCTATAAACTTCATGGTCTTCTAGGTTGTATGCTTTCTGCCAAGCAAAACAGCAGCAACACCAATATACCAGCGAATGGAAAGAATCATCCCTGCTGCTTCTACAATGCTAGCATCTCTCTCTGGGATAGTGAATCTTCTGTGTCTCCCCTTTGTTCCATCACAAGAAGAGTGATTAGATTAGTATTATGTGCAATCATGTTCCTGACAAATCTCACATTCGTTGTACTCCATGCCCCTGAGGGTGAATTTACGGCTAACCTAAGAGAATGCTCTTCTCTCATGTGGAAATTACTTTATGCAATACACTGATGAACAACTGAAGAGTGAGACCCTTGAGAGTGTACTTCATTGCCCTCCCAAACATCATGGAAAGAACAATTTACTAGTTTCTTGGACAGTGTGATACATTTCCTGCTCAAAATAAAACAAACCAATGACCCAGCCCCTTACTGTCAATCAGGACATCCTTTAGCTTGCATTTAAAAAAAAAAGGCCAGGTATAAATGATGAGCCATACTAAATCAGTTCACAGGTGAAATCTCTTCTTGGTTATGTAATCGGTGTAAATGGGTGAAAATACCAAGCTGCCAAGAGCACAATTCATCAACCTTCGTTCTAAGAAAAAATTGCAAACTCCTCCAAGTTATTTCAATTGTACACATTTTAACATTCTACATGGAAAGAAAAAAAAAAAATCAGAAAATAATTACAAAGGAATTCTTCCAAAAAGATAAAATTAAAAAATAAAGTACAATTAAGTCTCAACCAAATCAACTACAATTGTAGCAATGAATCATGAGAAAGAGCAACAATAGGTTTTATATCATAAAATTTGCTTGATTTAAAACAATGTAACACTCGTGTAGCTACAATAGAATTCTACCCCTACTGGATTTCCACTGCACTTCTGCAAACTCACATGGGTAGCTATATAAAATAGGAAGCCTTCTTGGATGGAAAGCATAGCTTTTCAGTTAAAGAAACTGCAGTTGTCCATAAAACTAAGGAGCGTCAACGTAAAAAGCTTTATATAGCACAAAAACAGGCAGCTGAACTTACTGTGCTCTGAGGATCATCCATAAATTTCATTTTTACACACAAAAAAATGGAGAATCAAGTCATTTAGGACAATTTTTGTAAAAAGTAGGACTTGTGATAAGTAGAGAGACTAACATTTGGAATTAGCCTGAACATGCCAAAGTGTCAATGACAGTAGAATCGGTACCAGAAAGTCTCTTTTACTTATAAGGGAATATAAGGGGCTCCAAGTAATATTTCATTTGTAATGAGAGTTAATTTCAGAGTACTCCACTTTGTTAACTTAAGAAAAATGACGCATTATGAGAAAAGTATTATGTTAAAATTTAGCCTCCCCTTCTGTGCCTTTATTACTTCATAAATATAAATAGAGGCTGCACAAAATGTGTTTGAAGGATGAACATGATGAAAGTGATATGTGGGCTGGGATTCCCTGGCTACACTAACAATGCTTGGCAGCACTTTTATGCGCAAAACATCCTTAAAACGGAAGGAGGAGGACCTAGGAAGTTTATATGCCTACGGGGTGACCCTTTCATGGCACAAAGATATTCCATCACTAAGAGGAAACTGGAGGCATTGCCAATCCTTACATGACTAGGTATCCTGGTATTCTCACTGCCACCGAGTCCTTACTGGTTTTGGAGCACAGACACCAGCTGGAACAAATCCAGATCCTCCCTCTTGCTTCAATGCTCAGAAGCAGAATCTGCAGAGACATTCAGATGTCAGAAAAGCAAAGAAAGCCTCCCAAAAGTCTAGTATAGTTAATGTGTATTTCCTGGTTAAAACTAGATAATGGATGTTACAGGTAAGAGTCGTGTCCTCACCACGGACAGTCAGCACTTCAAAATCAATAGCGTTAATTATTTAGCAAATAACAATGCACTGAATGCACAAGGAGGAAAATAAGGACAAAATAGAAATATAAAAGTCTTTCAAAACATAACACCATTATCTTAAAAATTTTGCTGCATGACTATGAATTGAACTTCGAGGATGTCCTGGCTTCAGCTGAGACACAGTTAACTTTCTTCATAATAGCTGTGTTTTGGATTTGTCCTCAGAAGAAAGCTGATAAAAAGGGATGTTTATGCTGCTACCAAGGTCTTTCAGCTTCTCTGACTGTCCGCAGACCGGAGAAGCTGGGAGGGAGCACAGCCCACGTTACTAGCCCAGGATTCGATCTTAGGTTCGGGATTGAGACCCAGAGTGACCAATAATCTATTCCATAACATACATGTCATGCCCAGTATAGTATATAGGTGAGGACCCTCTGGAAGATCNGTGGGTGGGGGGGGGGGGGGGGGGGGGGGGGGGGGGGGGCAATTGAGTGAGCGGGTGTGTGGGGGTTGGCCCCCAGCCAAGGGCAAACCCATCACAGAGGAACATCCTGGGATTCACAGCTCATTCATCTTTTGTTGCCTTACATCATACTTGAGAATCAGGAATGTCGTATTTGCAATGTCTTCACTTGAGATCATATATCTGCGCGTACCCCTGCAACACAGCTATTTCCAGGACCTGCCAGCACTGTCCACAGCCAACTCTTTTCAGACTAAGTAGATTTTCCCACGCTTTATATCTCCTCTGTATCAATAATTTCTCAAAACTCATGGAAAAGAAGCACACACCATGCGCTATGCAGAGAGATTGCAATTAAGCCAGTGGGTGCAGATAAGGGCAAAAAGCAATTAATGGTACAAAGTATCCAGGCACCAGGTTCCATATTTTCCCCTAAAAGAAGGAAGGGGAGAGGCTGAAAAGAAAACACACATAAACCGTTACTCAAATACATGTTATGCCTGCCCATTTCTCCTAGTATGAGTAACTGTTCAAGGAGATACAAATACTGTAATATTTAGGCACATTTTCTTCCTTGGCACAAGTGGATGCTGGAAACTAATCAAGCAATGAAATGTTCCAAGTTCTGCTGCCATTCTGGTGGTTTAATTCTTTTATTTTTCCTTCACCCTTAATATATGCTTTAAAAAAAAAAATCCATCAATTTTGAAGTAACACACATCTACAAAACAAACTCTAGAGCTGGCTCATAAGTAAACCATTCCAATTATCCCTGTGGAACAAGTTGTTGAATTTCTCTTGTCATCTTTGAAATATAACAAAAAGGTTTTTCTCTGAAAACATCCAGCTCCCTACTTTCGAGAAAGAGAGGAAGGCAGTTCTCGGAAACTGATTTTTGTTGGTTATACATGGGCAGATCCAACAGAAGCCAAAGAGACTCCTAAACATGGCAATCTGTCTGCTTCTTACAGAGAAACTTTTGGGATGAGGGCAAACAGTGGGAAAGACAGATGGCAGAAGCACAGTGTATCAGCAAAGACAGCTGATCAGAGGTACATCTCTCTTTGATGGCACACCAAACTATCAGATTGAGAAACTTGTCAAAAATAAGTCAATATGCCCTAAACATTTCAGGATCAGAGGTGAGACAACACCCTTCTGGAAGCTCGCAACTGCTTCTGAGTAGGGAAGTGTGGAGTTCATGTCCAGGTACAGCACACCATCGCCTGGAAAACAAGCTGTAAACTTCCTTCAAACCATTTAAGTTTCTTCTGATTGCCAAATTCAGCTGGAAACTTCAGAAAGAAAGACTTCCCAGCGTCGTTGCCATCAGAGGCCAGCTTCCTTAGTGCTCAGATAAGGGTGGTGATGAGCAGGTTGTAAAACCTAAGAAAGGATTAGAGAGGCCAGTCTTGTGTGACTAATAAAACTTCCTTCAATTCAGTGCCAAAATCAAGAGAATCTGAGGACCAACACAGTCAGGAATATCACAAGCAACAGCATTTCCAGAAGGAAAATAGACCTGCTACTTGTCATTAAAAACTAACATATACAAAAAGAAGTATTACAACATTATTTCCAGAAAGAGCACCTAAGATTGCAGACGGTCTTTTGCTTTTAAATGGTTTTATCTGTTTGGTCCTCTGGGACTTCCAAACATATTGATAAACAAAACTGCTCTGCCTACTCTGGCACCTTGGCAGGTACTCATTTAAAAAAGAGACACTTCCTAACTTGTGCAAAATTGAAACATTTGTTTGAGAATAATTATTGCCTTAGCCCAACAATGCTTGGCAGACTTTTTTAATTAGTTGAGAAAAATGATTGAGGCAGGCAAGCAAGCAAGCAGACTTTGTCAGACATTCTGTGAAAATAATTTGGACCACACACTTGGCTGCAGAGCCAGATAACGTATGTCATTCTTTGCTATCTTAACAGGTAGGATTAAAAAAAAAAATAAAACAAGAACCAACCATCTGGCACATGAAAACTGAGTTCAGAGTACTTTTCACATTTCCTAGTGCAGCTCTTCTGTGTTCTCTGTGTGAGCCACAATGATCAAGTCACACTGCATTAGGCCCCAGCAAATTACTTACTTTCTTTTGTATTTCCCATTGTACAGTCAGAACCAGAGCTGAAAATATTCATTGTGAGTCACATGCTGTGCAGGTCCCAGAACAATATTTGCAGAGTGTTCATGCTGGGACAGCCAACTGTGCTTTCCTTCTCCAGGGATGTTTTAATGTGCAGAGCATGTTCAAGGCAAACTGGGACCCGTACAACATCAAATCACCACATGCTTTCGCAGGCTGTACAACTTCCAGACACGTTTCCTTCCTGAGGTCCTTCCAGAAATTAGCCTTCTAGCAAATGAAGATAAAACTCAAGGTGCCATGTAACTTAACCATACCAACCCAGATTTCACAGAATTAATTTGGTAAATATGAGAATGGAACTGTTTGCTATTTCAAGGTAAGCATTCATACATTAATGCAGCTAAATTAGGCATCTGATACAGTTAAAAGCTTTTTGACATGCAGGTATAACAAGAATTTCTCATCTCTGCATTTTACATTATTTCAGTTTAGGGAACAATCAAGAGAAAGTAAATTTCAAGTTTTAAACATTGTTTCTATATGAATCTATAAAACAAATCAGCTGGTCAAACCATTAGATGTAAATGGATATGTTGCAATTTATGAAATAATTACATTTGCCAGCAACATTTACATATTTCCCACATCTGCAGCCTTTAAGTGGTAGCCATTTGGCCTATTATGCTTAGATAACCACCTGGAACTCCTTCCTGGGAAAGTTCCCAAGTCTAGACACTAGAAATCACATGTGTTTCCAATTATAAGAAACTAGTACTATAAGGCCAACATAAATCTCCTACATCAACAATCAGTTGCCAATTATATCACATTCCACAATAAGCCTTCTGACAATAACTAATTTATGGAATGCTTGGCTTAGAAAAATCAATAAAATTAAGAGAAAGGGAGAGGTAAAAATATCAGACCTTGACATCAGAGTGAACATTTGAACCCAAATATTAGTTTGATGAGGCAAAAAAATCTGCAATAAACTGGATCAACAGAACTATAAATTGTACAATATAAAAAGCTTCATTGTGCACACAATGATGGCTGCATTATCCACAGTATTCATCACACTCATTCCTGCATCACGTGTACAAGATTTTGTGAAAAAAATCTAACAAATATATTACTAAATGTTTTCTTCTCTTGCTGTGCTACACATCCACTACACAAGAGACCAAAATTGCAGTAAGGCAATAGTGCAGCAAAATCCAGTGGGATGTGTTCCATTTTCTGTTGATGACATTTTAATGTTTTTTGCCATATGAACATAAAGAGCAACTATCTAAAAATCAGCTGATTTTTAGGAAATTCCAAAAAACAAAGATGGTTTAAAATGTGATGAGTGGGAAAACAGCCTTTACCAAAACCAAATAGCATATAGGAAAAATCACATTTTATATATAGTACACACGTACAGAGAGAGTGAAAACACTTGAAATTCACCTAAACTAGTAGAACATTTTTCCTTTGCACTTCCCACTGAGTGGATTGATTGTATTAATCCGTGTTCTATAGCCAAACAATATTAGCTTAATGTTTCTAGTTATCACTATACTAATTTAAGTACAATTGAATTCTCTATGGCAAACTGTTGAGTGTTTAAGCAGAAACACTATAATTTGTAGCTTTAAAATTGTGAATTTGTTCTGAAAATGATAGCTTCTCCCACTTTACAGATGGGAAAAAATATCCAGCAATACAAGGATTAAAATCTCTGTTTCCAGGACTAGCGACTTGTGAAGATTACAGCCTCCTTTCCCAAGCAAATCAGCTTTTCGGGTTATCAGTTTTCAAACATGTTTTGTCAGCAATATCTCATGAAGAAAGCATTAAATGCAAGCCGCATAAAATACTTCTCTTTTTCTACTTGTTATTTGATATTATGTTTTGGTCTGATTAGCAAAGCTGACCAAGAATTTTTGTGTAGTCTATCAATTCTGACAGGAAATTCTCAGGTCCAGCCCAAACATTTTCATGACAATATTAATTTCAGCACAAAGTCCAGCAGAGATGTGGTCTAAACAGTCTAACCAGGAACCAGAGCTTCAAGGCTCTCCTTTGCTGGATTCAAATTCTTTTGGTTGAGTATTGCACGATGTTTTCTACTGGAATGTTCCACTTTGCACAATTAACCAATATTCAGTAATGGAAAATAGGTCTAACTACATAAACCATGGAGCTAGTGCAGTCACTGTGAACGGGGAAAGCCAAGGCTAATCTGCTGAATGGATTTATGTTTACAGAAAGGAACATCCCAGCAGAAGAGCAGAAAGCCAGGCTCAGACTCTACCAGGCAGTAGGTAGGATGCTTCAGCCACGTACCTGTACAGTGGAACCCGTGTGAGAACCCTGGTCAACAGGACACTAGCAAACTGAAACCTCCATTTTTCATCTGGAACAATTCTCCAATACTTTTATCCTGAATTTATGAACAAATTTATTTCCAATATTTAGAAACCTGCAGGACATAAACGCAATTCCTCTGTTAGAGCTTTCTTAAGGCTACAGATATACACACTTGGGTACGTACCGAGCTCAGCAATTTGTGATTTGTCATACTGTTTTGCCATAAAGGACAGCATTTTAGAATCACCTCCATAGTACAATTACAAAGATATAGATTGCAGTGTGTAGACCTGTAATTGAAGGAAAAACAGGACAGAGTTTAAAAACTGGAACAGTCATTTAAAATCTAAATTAGACTATTCCTGTGTGTTCCACTAGACCCCTGCTGCTGTAGTGCTTCAGCATCCGCTGTTGTCATCGCTTGTATAAAAACAAGAGAATAAGGAGATCAGAACTTCATAAAGCTATCTCCTGAATTTACCAGAGAAAAGTTGATACATGATTGCATTTATTTAATTTCAGCAAATTCCTGGCATTCCTATAACTGTACAAAATTCTAGGGAAAAAAATTATCCTTGTTAAGTTCTTTAAGGTATTTTTTTCCTAAATAAAACTGAAATGAAAGTTGGTCAGAATTTTAATTCCAGTGACAGCTGAGAATCAGAAATACTTATAATACATGGAAAATATTGCATTAAAACTGAAGCTTCTTCTCCCCCACACTCTCCCCCCCCCCCCCCCCACTCATTAGAAGTCTGTTCCCTGGAACAAAGGAGTCACCATAACAACACATTGTCTAGGAATTACCTGGCACAAGACGCATAGCACATGAGGAATATTATGTTTCATTATAGGAATTTCCACAAGTTAATATATGCAAGCAAAGCACACTAGTTAGAGAGAAAAGGAATTTTGGCAGAGGAGACTAAAGGTCAGTCTCTATTGCCCCATATTTAAGGTCTTTAATCTTCTGAGCATGGAGGTGTCAGCACATACATTTAATTAGAAAGGCCCATAAACAGTAAAATATGGAGGGCAGTTGTGTCCTTTCATACCTCATAACTGATCTACATTCCAAAGCATTCTCAACGGCTCCAGTGTTGCTGAGACTACAGTCATTACGCAGTTAGATACACTGCAACCGTTAACTTTGGAACAATGTACATTCCTGGTCCTCCATTCGTACACCTTTTGAAATGGAGTATGCTACCTTCCACGTTAATGTATTCCATTGTACAAGTCAGTGTCTCAAAGTTCAGCAAAAAAAACCCCTAGAAAAGCATACATGCAAATTAATTGTGTCAAACAAATTAGAGTTTTCCCCTAAGCAAAGGATGGTTTAAAAAGAAATAGCCTTTTGGTATTGTTCTCAGATTAAACTAGATATAATTACAAATGAAAAAACTATAAGAATGATAATTTCATGGACAGCACATTAATTAATCTCTTTTCTCATTTCTTAATTACTCACTTTATAATACCAAGTTATATTACTGTTTACCTTTAAGCAATTCCCGAAAATAACACTGTGTGAGGCAGAGGTACTTTGAGGTGGTTTTATTGACATCTTCAAAGAGTAAAAACTTGGCTCAGTATTGAGAAAGGGGATATTCATACTTAGCCTGAAAAAAAAATAAATTTGGATTTAGATTAATCATTAAAAAGCAAAAAACACCTGGTTTCTATGTTCTTAAGAACTTTATAAGCCTGATAGTTTTGCATTTATGTACCTCACTTTTGAGAAGAACTTAAAACTTCATATACTATGAGTCACTCCAATTAACTTCTTTCAGGTTTGGGTTCTAGAGAAAATCCCATAAACATCAAAACAAACCCCACTTTTCTGACAAATGGCCTTGTACTTCAGAATTATTTTTTTTATATATATACACACATATAGAGTACAAAATCACTAATGAATAAATCCCATCAACTTCCATTTAAATACAGGTTTTCCAACTACCACAGTGAATACCCAAAAATAGAGATCAGTACCTGGCTAGATTTTCAAAAGTGCATAATGGTTTAAGTTGTGGTTTTGATACATTTCAACAAAAGCTACATACTTTACCTGGTCAGATCCTTCTGAAAATCCTAGAAAATGACTGCCTGCGTGTAGGAATTTTAATCTTGATGCTTCCTACCCCTGAGTTCTTGACTTTACATGCAATTAGCTTTTGAGCACCATTACTCGTTTCTGAGCACTTAAATTTGTAAGTCTGTAGTACAGATGCCTACGTATACTGTATTACTGCTGTACTACCTACGCACAGTTGATTATTTTTTAATGTATATGAAAAGTTAGGTCATGACATACAAACAAAGCAGCAAAATCTCAAAAGCTTTAATTGACTTGACAGAAAAAACTGTTGAAGGCAAACAGACCAACAGTCTTTAAATTAAAATTCACAACTATGCCATGACATAATTCACACTATCAACTGAACAAGGTAAACCACTCAATTGGGTCAAAGTCTGCGGAGAAAGGATCTCTAGACAGTGTACATTACAGTGACAGGCAGAAACAATCTGTAACACAGCTATCATTGCAGCAACATTTTCTAGCACGACAGTATCCAACTGGCCACAACTACAGAGCTCTTCTTCTTTTTTCCCAGGATGTCAGAGACAGGTTTAATCATAAAGCTGCAATGAAATCAACAAAAAGTGAAATAGAATAGACTATCTAAAAATAGTATAGACATATTAGCTATGATTTAATGTCTCTGTGTATCCTGTGTATTACACATGGCCTTTACTGCAGTTGGCAATTTAATTGTGATCATATTGTCTGATACATTGAAGAGTTACAAGCAATCCCATAATTTAGTCTTTGAGATGCTAGCGTGACAAGGACTATCATTACAGCTCAAGCACAGGTCTCTGAGAATGNTAATGACTAAATCCCATCAACTTCCATTTAAATACAGGTTTTCCAACTACCACAGTGAATACCCAAAAATAGAGATCAGTACCTGGCTAGATTTTCAAAAGTGCATAATGGTTTAAGTTGTGGTTTTGATACATTTCAACAAAAGCTACATACTTTACCTGGTCAGATCCTTCTGAAAATCCTAGAAAATGACTGCCTGCGTGTAGGAATTTTAATCTTGATGCTTCCTACCCCTGAGTTCTTGACTTTACATGCAATTAGCTTTTGAGCACCATTACTCGTTTCTGAGCACTTAAATTTGTAAGTCTGTAGTACAGATGCCTACGTATACTGTATTACTGCTGTACTACCTACGCACAGTTGATTATTTTTTAATGTATATGAAAAGTTAGGTCATGACATACAAACAAAGCAGCAAAATCTCAAAAGCTTTAATTGACTTGACAGAAAAAACTGTTGAAGGCAAACAGACCAACAGTCTTTAAATTAAAATTCACAACTATGCCATGACATAATTCACACTATCAACTGAACAAGGTAAACCACTCAATTGGGTCAAAGTCTGCGGAGAAAGGATCTCTAGACAGTGTACATTACAGTGACAGGCAGAAACAATCTGTAACACAGCTATCATTGCAGCAACATTTTCTAGCACGACAGTATCCAACTGGCCACAACTACAGAGCTCTTCTTCTTTTTTCCCAGGATGTCAGAGACAGGTTTAATCATAAAGCTGCAATGAAATCAACAAAAAGTGAAGATAAATAGAATAGACTATCTAAAAATAATATAGACATATTAGCTATGATTTAATGTCTCTGTGTATCCTGTGTATTACACATGGCCTTTACTGCAGTTGGCAATTTAATTGTGATCATATTGTCTGATACATTGAAGAGTTACAAGCAATCCCATAATTTAGTCTTTGAGATGCTAGCGTGACAAGGACTATCATTACAGCTCAAGAACAGGTCTCTGAGAATGAGGAAAGCTTGTTATCTAAGCATGTTACATCCATACAAATGCCATGAGTTCTCATTTGTGGATGCAAGCAGTAGGAACTAAAATCTGAGAATAAAAGATTTTGGCAACCTTGCCAATGTAATGTGTTACTGAACGAACAGGGAGCTCCTGATTACATGGTGAAATCACACAAAGAAGGAAGATACTGTGAAATTCAGGATAATTTATCTTTTCCTGAAGTAGGTTCCATCCCTATTACATCTGTTATTGAACCGTTTTATTTCTTGCTTTGCTCTGAAAGCAAAGCCCATGATCTCATATAAAAACAAAAACCAAAAACCCACAATAAAAAGGGTTAAAAAATTGGGAAAACAAAGAATGAGAATTATTTTATCTTCTTGGCCTTCAGAGCAGCAAGGGCAAACAGCAACCTTGGCAGCCTGTCAAATGCTTTTTAAACTAATATTGAAAGAGAACAGCGTAAGTAATGGACAACGGCTAAGGGAAGGCATGGAAATACAGTAGTGGAAAAAAGGTCTCATACTCACACTCTTTCATGGTCATTGAAATGGCACAACACTGCCACAAAAAGCTTTTCCAGATGGTTTTGAGTGACAACAGTAATACTTTATCCTCTGCTTCAGGCCACAGCTATAAAAACCTGGAGGTACTTGAAACCTCGTCTCTCAAGAGTTGTAGGGAGATGGAGGGCCATGCAAAGCTAAGGGATCACGTAGGGGTAGAACTCTTTAGGCCAGATACTTCTTTTAAGGTTTCCATAAACATCTCAGCTTATCCCAATATTTTCCCCTCTTCTTGCTTCCTGTATCTTCCCTATCTTATAGCACCCTTGGGCTTCAACTAAACCAAAGTTCCCACATAATTTGTCTCCTCTTTCCTCTGTATTCACCCATCAGGAAGTGTGATGATCCCAAAATAAAAGCCATCTCCATGCCCCATGAGTATGCACAATAGGAAATGCAGTAGGTATGGTTTAGTGTGGTTTGTCAGATAAGGAGGCAGAGGTGGTTGGGAAGGGGAAGGAAAAACACAGGGAAAGATGCTGGGGCTGAACAGCGCTGAGTTTTGGAAAGAAAACCTATCCTCTTGTTTAGGGAGTTACTTTGCTCACTGCATCTCTAGAAAGCAAGAGACAAACCTACAGCAAAGGAGCAGTAAGAAAAGACATTGTGTAAATCTAGTAGACCTCCTTTCCTTCCCTTCATCAGTCAGTTATCAGTTAATAGCAGTTCCAAACTGACACCTGAAGGCAAGTAAAGCTTGAATGCTATTTTTCAGAACAACAATTATGTTCAAGACATAAAATTATGTATTTCATGTTGGCTATGTTTAGGGTCACGTAACGCACTACCAAAACCAGCACAAAATCCAAAAGCAGACTCGTATTTTAAAACTTCCTCCACATCTTTCTCTCATTCAACAATAGCATGTACTAGCAGTGACTTCATTTAACTATTAATCATAACCTTCCATAACCTAGAAGATAATTTTTCACCTAGCTTTTTAATGAAAAGAACAAAAGCGTTTGCTCAGTGTAGTATTCACAGAGCAGTGATTCTCACCATGCATAAAAACGTAGAGTATACCTTAACAACACACCACAGAGGTTTGTTTGCCCGATTATGAAGTTAAGAAGTGAAGTACATAGAAACTGGGAAGCCATTTAAGAGGTTAAAAGCTAGAGTCAAGATAAGACCATGATACAGATTTGATAAAGGATAACACACAAACCCTAAAATTCTACGACTACGATTTTGCAAATTATCTACAAGAAAAATGTAGAGAAGGAGATAAATGCATTGTGGAACTGTTTGCAGACTTGAACTTACTTTGCTCTTGTATTTTTACTCTATGCCTTAAAAAGGAGACACTGATGTGATTTCTATATGTATCTCATATTGGGAGGCTGGGAGAAGGTGGCTATTTTGATTTTCTGAACCCACAGAAATACAATGTTTAGTAACAGAATGTGACAATTGCCTTAGCAGTATTTCCAGAAACTGCAAACATGCCCATACCCCACCTGTTGTGTTGTACAACACAGACAGCACTCTGTCCAAGTGTGGAAAGGGACCTCAGACAGAGAGAACTGTAAGGACTGATCCTGTACCAGTGAAGGCAGCGAGGATTTTGCCACTGAATTACATGCAGTAGGACAATTAATTGGGTTACCTGCAAGAAAGAGGGTAAGAGCTGTTAAAAAAGAAAGGTAGGATGAAATAAAAAACATTTTTACTATATCAGTAACTATAATACAATCAGGAATAATTTGCGACTATATCACTGAGGTAGAAACATAAATTTTTGAAGTGTTGTATGAAGCATTAGATGCCCATCTTATTAAAGATGATGGGATTTGTGTCTCTAATTTGGCCTGAAGTGCACAAAACATCCTGTTCTTAAATATTTCTGCAAGTACATTTTTCAAGTTCTCAGCAAGGGAAGAAGAGGAGTACCGATTATGTGGCCTGGGGTGAAATGAGTTATTCATCAATAAATAGAGCAGCTGCAGGAAAAGGGATAAAGTTAGACAGAATAGGGCATAACCAGCAAATAAAAAGACAGGAGGCGGCAGAAAAGGTGATGGTAAGGATGAAGAGTTAACCCAACACCATATGAGTGATAAATAGGGGAAGGCACAGCCTATAAGATGGAAAGTGCCATTCAGCTGCAGTGACACACTAACACACATTTCCAGGATTGATGGACTAAGGGATCAGATGACGCTTAAGGAGCAGCTGCATGTCTATGTTACTGACAAAAGAGACAGACTTTACAGAGGTGACAAATTAATATTATCTCCCAGCATCAACAGGGATGGACAAATACCTGATTCCTACAATAGGACTATATCTTCCAAGAAAATAAACTGAAATGCCGAGGGAACTTCAACTCACACAGTTACAGATGCTGTTTTATTCTAAGAAACGATACAACAGCCTACATTTTCAACAGGAAAGAAATTACCTTCCAAACTTGTCAGAAATTAAGCCGGAGAAGCAAACAGATTCTTGATTAGACATGGATGCACCTATCATAGGATGGTTTGGGTTGGAAAGGACCTTAAAGTTCACCAAGTTCCAACCCCCCTGCCATGGGCAGGGACACCCTCCACTAGACCAGGTTGCTCAAAGTCTCATCCAACCTGATCTTGAACACCTCCAGGGATGGGGCATCCACAGCTTCCCTGAGCAACCTGTGCCAGTGTCTAACCACCCTCACAGTAAAAAATTTCTTGCTATTATCTAATCTAAATCTACCTTCTTTCAGCTTTTAACCTTTACCCCTCATCCTGTCACTACACTCCCAGATCAACAACGTTTCCCCATCTCTCCTGTAGCCCCCTTCAGGTACTGGAAGGCTGCTATCAGGCCTCCTCAGAGCCTTCTTTTCTCCAGGCTGAACAACCCCAACTCTCTCAGTCTGTTCTTGGAGGGGAGGTGCTCCAGCCCTCTGACCATTTTTGTGGCTCTCCTCTGGACTCACTCCAACAGGTCCAGGTCTTTTTTATGTTGAGGGCCCCACATCCGAACACACATGGGAACAGCAGTGATGTACGGAGAAGTTCCATTTTCATAGAGCTATATCTCAACTGGGGAGACACAAATCACACTTACTCCAGAGACCTGCTATGACCCAGGAAGGAAAACAAACAAACCCCTTCTTTTTGGAAGAAAGTAAAATTCTAAAAAAAGCAAAGTCCAACTGTTCTAGTTTTCTATGACTCACAAGCAAACCTCAACACCTAGGCTACTAAAACTCTCACACCTGAGGCACTCCTGTAGCTCTTCTGCAATGCTCATTAAGCCAACAGAAGACTTAATGGAAGAATGTGAGAAATGTTCCATCCAACAGAAATCGGTAGGAACTGAGGACACACAGTCCCCAGCTCGCCAACATGGCAGGAGTGAGAGAGAAATGGACTTTGAATCACTCCTGGTTGGGGAAAGTAACATCCAGAGACCACCATCCCCCAAGGCCTGCATTCAGCAACAGAAAACCATCCAAAGCAAACCATGCACACATACTAACAGTAAGAAAAGCTGAATTCCAGAGACGGATCAATTTTCACCCGCATTTCTTAAAAAACAGTCACACAGCTGGAAGAAAAGTACCTCTCTGAACAGGAAAGAAATACAAAAATGGACGTCAGTTGGTAAAGAGGCAGCTAGGGAGTGAATATGTCTGACCTTTGTTGATAAGTGAGGTCAGACAGAGTTTAATAAAAGATGAGATCACAAACTTACTGGAGAAATGGCCTGAACAAATGGTTTAAGCAAGCAAATGGTGACCATGAGATTATCGTTATTTTATTTCTTTTTATCTAGACAATTGTCTGAACAGGCAGAAGTAAAGCCATGAGCATAATCCTCAGTTTCAAAAGGTATATGAATTTATTCTAAAGATAAATTAGACTTGGAAGACAAGATGGATACCATCTTTGATTGGAGTTGGTGGAATGAAAGAAAGCTGTTTCCAACTGCTAAAATATACTAGACAGTTCAAAGGGAAATTAAATATATGTTCAGTAAGAAAGCACTAAAGGATCACATCAGAGAGCTCAGAGAATAAAATTCTCCTGTTGCTGAGGAAGTTTGAGGTGGGGCCCCATATTCAGATACAGCCATTCCCTCTTGGGAACCAGCCTCCCCACTTCCCCAGGCATCAGCTGGAACCATTGCCCCGTTGCCAGACAGCAAAGACTGACCTTGGGCAACTGACAAGTCCCCCCAAACCTCCTCTAGCCACTGAGCCCCCAGGTGACTTTCTGAAAATGAAGGGCAGTCCATACATTTGTATGGAAAGCACAAGAATGGGGGTATTCTTAGGCCACTGTAAGGATCATTAAAAAGGAAGAAGGGGATATCACAGGGGAAAAATTTGATTTTGTTACACAGAATCACAGAATGTTAGGGATTGGAAGGGACCTCGAAAGATCATCTAGTCCAATCCCCCTGCCGGAGCAGGAACACCTTGTTAGATTTAACTTTGATATCAAAGTATAGACTTGAATTTTAATCACTAATGAGATGCACAAATTTGAAAGAACATGTAAGTGAATGCTTTGTCAGCATATTGCATTTTCCAGTGCCCTTTTCAATTATTTTCATTGTAGTGCAGAAAATTCCACAGGCTCTAATGGAGAACAGGTTCACCTCTCAGGTTACTATAAACAGGAAAAAAAAAAAAAATCACCCTGTCTCAAACACCCTATAGTCTAGGGAAGACAACAAACAGGAAAACAACAGGACCACAAAGAGATGCACCAAGCAGAATAACTTCCCCAGAGTAATGCAGCAGGTTGTACCTCTCCTCTTCCAGGGATAGATCCTAAGAAGTCCTAACTTCCAACTCAGGAACCTGCCACTTCTGCTAGATCAAACAGACATTCTTGACACACTCTGTATTATTCATAGGTAAGAAAAGTTCTGTGAAGAGATGTGCATGTCATTTCTCTATGAGATCGCACAGAGACTTGGGTGCTTGGAGAATATCCCTGCACAGAGCACTCAGGATCAGCGTACATGCTGGTACTAAATTGGGTGGAAAAGCAAATGACATGAAGGGAAACGATGTCACTCGAATCTGCTTTGTCAAGTTAAGACTCAGATGTGAATTTGTGCAGTTCTGAAGCAGGAGTGCAAACATCTGTAAAACACAATAGGCTCACCTCACTGATGGGAGACAGCTCCTTTAAAATGTTCCAACAGCACAAAACTGTTTTCAGAAGAGCTTCAGCTCTTGTAGGACAATTTCCCAAGGGTGGAGAAACCATTGTACGGTACTATTGTGTCATAGTACTAGATCAGCAATTCACTAGTCCTTGTCCAGATCTTGGTACGGGAGGGCATGGCAAAAACCAACACCTCAGTACTCGAATGATATCTCAAAGAGCTAAAAATACATCAGAGCAGCTTTTAATCAGCTCTATTTTTATACCATGATGAGGGTCAGCCTGTACTTAGTTAAGTATAAAGTGGATTACAGCAATTTTTTCCTTCTAAACCTGTACGTGCTAGGAAGTCTGGACTGGAGATAGAATAGATATTAAACAAGTACAGTGGGGATGTGTTTTTTAGACAGTGTACACCTATTATTCACAGGAATCTGGGAACATTTTGAAGCTCAGGATGGGCCCTGTAAGAATTCTCAACATCTAGATATGTCTGAGAGCCCTGACATCACTGAGGTCTCAGCCACTGGGATTTTCACAAAGCAGCTGTAAAACTTGGGCTGCCCTCCAGCTACTGAGACTCCGAGGACGGTGTCTGGCAGGACAGAAGATGCAATGTGTCTTCACAAAAATGTGCTGTAATTATGAGAAGTCACTCACAAGGCAGCAACATAAGAGAAACGGGGGAAATATGCAGGACACCAGTGAGTTTTGGGACCATAGAAGACATTCATCAGCATAGGGAACGGGCTTCAGAGTTAGTACAGACAAAAAGCACAGTAAGATTACAGCAGGAAAAGAATCATTTCAGCTGCTATAATGAACTTAACAACAACTCTCGGGTTATAATCAGAGGACGATGAACAGTTTTTGATATCAGCCATCACACACATCTCTCCAGATGAAAAGTTTCTCATCTCACGTGTTTCTGTTTTAGGGATACATGCCAAAAAATTGTGGCAAACATTTTCATAATCCACCTTGCTTTTAAGCACACCTGAAAGGCCAGTAAAGCTAAAATTAAAAGAAAGAGTAAAGAAACAGCCATTCTTTAAATTTTACCTGCCAAATCTGTGTCTAAAGCTAATCTGTCCTCTAACATCTGTTTAATCTTTGGCATTAAAAACACTTCTGCAATTTTAATTACTAACATTTGAAAAATCAGTGACAGGGAACCAGACACTTTAGTTCACTCATGAGTGCAACAACATGAAGTAATTTATTTCAAGCTTAATCCTGGGGGAAACATATGAAAAAGAACAAAACCATTACATCTTAAATTACTGGTATTTACTAGTGGGGCAATACAGCTTAAAAATGGTTAAAAATAGACTGAAAAATATCTTGATTACTATAAGGAATTCAAAACATATTTTCAAAAATACACAAGCTCAATTATAACTTGCAATTAAAAAAAAAATGGCTGAACATGTACACCAGCCAAAAAGAGAAAAGATAAATTACCTTGTCAGCCATGCTCCAAAACAAAAACGTGAAGGTGGCTCCTAGCTTCACCAAAGGGGGAAAGTGAGAAAACTAAAGCCCATGTGGCAGGGCTCTCTGCTGTGGCACAAGTCCCCACACGATTGTTGAAAGCTGAACTTCCAGGAGAGACAAACCCCACAGGAGAGATAAACCCCACGGGACAGCAGCCTTCCTTGGGGATTTCAGTGCCAACCGATAAGAGCACATTTCTTTGAAAATGGAGGCAACAGTATTTGCCATCAGGATTAGCAGTTAAATAAAATTAAGTTGCCCAGTCACATTTGCTTTAAAATTACTAATAATTACCAACATCAAGAGCAGGTTTGCATACTTAGATCCATTTAATTTCATGTTTCCATACCTGGTCTTTTCTTCTATCACTAATTGCATCCTTGAGCGTATTCTTGCCAAGACAATGTTTTTGTCTTATAACTTGTGTTCTTTTGGCCAGGAACATTGCAGTAAATTCCTAATGCTTGGTTTGGCCTTCCTTGGGGAATCTTTCCATTGCCTACAGATCCCTGCTGTCTCTTAGTCTGAGCAGACTTCCTTGCAGGCCATGGGAGGAAAAGGCAAAGCAGGATAGAGAAAAGAAGCAGAACTACTTGCAACAGAAGCAGCGGCAGAAAACTTCTTGACAAGAAGAACCGATCTTTTATTTGGGGGGGGAACAATCTCCAACAAAAGGAGCAAACTGATTCATTCTTAAAAGAGCTTTTGCAAATGCATAAACATGAGACACATTCTAGAAACACAGCCCATCTGACAGGTAGGCATTGAAGTCACCAGAGCCTATTGATTTCTTACTGGAGCCCCAGTTCTGCAGGTGTAATAGAACTGTGGTAACCCACATTTCCTCAAAAGTCTGATACTAAAAAAAAATAGATCTTTTTGTGAAGGATCTGGACTTGGCCAACCCTTGCAACACCTGGCATGGCTGAAATACTTGATGTTTATTGTTTGGTTGGGTTTTGCCAATAAGATGCAATGCAAGCATTTTCCTATGCCATTCAAAATTTATTCTGATCCTTGCTATTTACCTCAACAGTTAGAACAGATGATCCAATTGTTGGGGGGGGATAAATTTTTTTGTTGTTGTTTTATTTTGTGCAGGGTGTTAGGTTTTGAGGGTTCTGTTTGGTTGGTTTTTTTAAATAGGTTTCATCTTAAAAGCTGATTTGGTGGTTGCCTACGCCAGGAAGGTACAGGACAAGATAGAACTCGGTACTATTACAGTTTAATCACACTGTAGGATGCAGACAAGAAGTGTCATAACAATCCTCAGAGTCAGTTTATCAAAGTACAGTTTCACCTAACATACACTAAACAGCAGCTACAGAACATAAGTTCACGCTAATTTCAACCTAATTGGAATCACAATGCAAATACCAGCTCTTCTACCTTGCTTTGCTACAGGCCCTCCAGCTGAAAAATGAAGGCTGCAGATAAGTACGTTTGATTAATCCAATACACCACAGGAGAACAAATACAAATGGGTCCTACTCTGCCCAGAGCTCTGCATGGGTAACTCCCTGCTGAAGATAACAAGGGCTCTAATTACCCGGCAGATGACAAAATTTAGCTCAACAGACTGTCCTTCCAAGGTTTTACATATCACTGGACTGGGAGTTTCAGGTAATGAGTCAGGATATTAAAGCAGAGTAAAACATCTTCATCTGACATAGTCACATCCCAATATTCTTTGTTTTTTTCTGATTTAGTGTGGAGCTGGTGCAGTGCATCAAGGTCAATTCACACAACTGGAATCTGAAGGAATAAATCCTAAAACACTTTGGTGGTATTAAAAAATGAACACTGATTCATAATTCATTTAAGTAAATGTTAGTTTTGAAATAAAAATCTCTAACATCTCAATGTGTTTACAAAATTAATGAATTAAATATATGAACTATGTTTGAAATTTCTCAAGGTTTTAATAATATATTCCTTAGACTCTGTATGAACTCTCTTACACAGGAAATCTGAAAATATTACACACAACATGAGAATACCAGGTTAAAAGCAGCTGAAAAAATCAGAGTAAAATATTTTGAACCAGCTACAGTATCACAGAGTAACATCAAATTCAATTCACCCCCTAAGTAAATAAGCCTAAAGGACAAAACACTAAAACTGCATCCCTGAACAATGTGACCTGGATATATTGCACAAGTCAGAGTTAGCAATAAAATCAGACCTATATTGATTATTAATAATTAATAATAATGGGCAGGTGTTTGCCTATCAGGATTCACCTTAGAAAAATTCACAGAACCAGACCATCCCTTTTCCTTCGCCTGTACTGATGAATGAATGCTGTGACCTGCCCACAGACACACTGAACTGCAGCAGAGCTGACCTCCTGCCACCAACCCCAGCGGACTGAAACCTCCTGAAAGAGAAAACTCAAAAAAATCCCCAGGAATTACCAGGCACACTTTCAAAAGCTTCTGTGATCAGGCCATTGGTCTGATGGTGGTGGTGATTCGTGATTTTAATGCCTGAGAGTTATTGCAAATCGTTTTATCTTTGACCTGACACAAGTGCTCATTTATGACCGACTCCAAATCAGTGAAAATCTTATGGAGTTACACTGGGTGCTGTCTGAAAGAGTAGGAATGCAAAGATAAAATGAAGTACATTTTATGGTGCATTAACAACTGTGATCCAGTAGTTAATCCCCTATAATACAGTCATACACACTAGCAACTGCTTTCCAGTATACTTGCCAAAGAAACTGTGCTAATAATACGCTATTTCACTATTGCCGCTGGTTTAAACCATTGCTGGAAGACAGAAGGAAACTTCTAATTTTTTTTTGCTTTTCATGAATTATAAAATCTGCAAATCATTAGAGTGCAAATTAACAAGTTTCTACTGTGTCTAGTTTAAGTACATTTAAATCCTATTTTATTGGTTCTTAATTAAATACATATAAGAAACCTCAGTTTGAAACACTACCACACTCTCCTAATCCCTTCATTATTTTCTCTTCACAGTCCTTTTCTGATTTCCCATTTCAAATTGTTTCCTTTGTAAGAATTTTAAAGCCAGCTTTTACTATTCCTACTTAAAAATAGTAAAGGACCTTTCTTATTGCAAATGCTCTAAAGTATTAATTTATCCTAACAAAGCTCCTTCTTCGCAAATATTTTTTTTTAAGTACATGAGACCTAAGGTGAAAGACGTACAGAGCTTGTTATAAACCACTAAAGAAACTTGCATCAGAAGCAGAAAAAAGCTCAGATGGGAAGGGAGATGACGGATTTTTTTGGTTTTGGTTTTGTTTTGGAGAAGGAAATTAGTTTCTTCTCTATAAAAATCATTTCCAAATTAGTCATAAACTATGGATTTAATTTAGTTCAAATTCAACAGATACCTTTGGTTGAAGAAAAACAATGAAGAGAAGGGCTCAGGAATGTCATGATCATTATTTCTGAACCACCTGCATTCTTCATGCTAGAGTGACACATAGATACTTGTCTCTCATATAATAGGCAGCTTTCCTACACTCTGCCTTGACCACCCAGACACTCCAAGGGCATCTCTAAGCAGGGCTATACTGTGTGCCAGGATGCACATCCCACCATTTTTCCTCTTACTGATGATTTACTTGGCATGACAAAACTTATTCACTGGGCCAGAGCCAGAATAAGGTGATGGACACCCGTCATTTTCTGACTCCAGCAATAACCGTCTCCAGCTCTCCTACTGAACTCTCATGTACATAACCTCCTCAGCAATTAAAAGAACATGTTTTTGCCAATCCATTCACTTTGTCAGAAAGGGATTGAGGAGTGGCTGCACGAGGAGCTCCTCCAGCCGCTCTAGAAGGGGTTTAATGTCTGTGCAGGGGAGAGGAACAAGCAGCTGGGGGCAATAACATTTCCAACCAGCCCAACGATAACTGCAGGAGGATGTTCAAAGGTGTTCCCTACAGCTTAGGCACCACTGCACAGATCAGCAGGTAGGGGAGGGCACTCAGAGACACGTACTCTATTTGCAGGCCTTGTCCTAATAAACACTTTTTTTTTTTCCCTGAAATACCAATGACTAAGTTTGGCAAATCTGTACGTCACAACAATTTTTTCTTGCATTTCATGGACTTCTTTTTTAAGCTGGAGAAGATAAGTTATTTCATGAACTGAAGCATTCTTCTATTCCTAAATTGTCCATAAACAGACTGATTTTTATAAACTCATGGATTATTCATGTATAAAAATCCCGTATTCAAATATATTACTGCCTACAGTCTGTTTGTTTACTACATGCTGCTCTTACAGCTTCAACTGTTTATGTCATATACAATTGTAAATCTCATGGTATTGTTTCTGATCCAGGGCTGGATGAATGAAAATGTCATAAAGGAAGGGGGGAAAAAAAAAAAAAAGTTTTTACAATGAGGATGAAGCATTTTCAGAACCCACCTTTCAGAGAGACTATACACTTAAAGCCTCATAAATGCAAATATAGCTCAAGAGAAAGACTAAGGTAGGGTGAGAAATCCTCAATCATTCAGACAGCATAATATTTAGGTTTTTGCAGTATTCATTTAGGTACAACTATTTTGCTTCTATCTAGCAGGAAACGCATATGTTGAAGCAAGCACAGTAAAACCTAGGTCCCTAGAGCTCAAATTTAAACCTTTTACAAACAACAAAAATAAAATGGAGACAGAAATGGGAAAACTGCAATCTGTTCTTGGTTTGCAGAAGCTTCTGTTCAATTCATTTACTAAACAGTGAATCTTCTGCACTACAGCATTAATGAGAACAGATACAAAAGCTTTCAAACTTAAACAAAGAAATGGCTGCTACTTTAGGGCATTTTCAAGCATTTTCCAGAGATTAACGTTGGAGGAAGATGCTAGAATACCAGCACACAATACTTTAATTTAGTTCAGCATCTCTGCAGGCAGTGGCTTCTCTATTACGGCTAGTTCCCAGAACACAAGAGAATGTTATTATAGGGAACTTTTAGATTAAAATCCCCAAATAAGCTGTTAGACTTTACACACATCAATCTTTTGTAAGTACAATAAGGCAGATTTAATTGGTTTTACTTTCATTTTATAACAAATGTTATTATCTATTATATAAGAAGCCTATTTAAAAAAAGACCCATGAAAAGGATTAGAAAGCAATTCCATAAGTGATAAAACAGAGGCAGAGAGTTATTACGGAGGAATGATTGCAAGTGCATAGCTAAGGTTGTTTATTCAATACCAAATAATCATCTTTGGAAGTTGTAATAATAAACTTCAATAGTTTCAAATTAAGGCTTGCAAGAAATTGAGGAATTACTGAAGAAGCAGAGGAAATTGGAAAAAAAAAAAAACAACCATGAAACGAACCCATATAACTAATGTTAACATGATGATGACCAATGATTTCTCTAAGCTAGTGGGGATGAGTAATGCCTGGCTAATGATTTGTCTGCCCTGATCTGCAAAGCTCAGAATGGAAACCAGCTTCATGGAAGCTGAGGTATTTGAACACACGGTGCCTGTCTGAACCCCAGTCAAGCCTAAAAAAAACCATTTACAAGCTGGTCTTCTGTTGGTTTTCTGTGAACACCACTTCAGATGATGTGAATTTCTGAAATTTGAAAGGATGTTTGACAGTGTGGATGAGTGCACATGGAGAACATTCAACCTTATTTACAGCTGTGTCATTATTCAAGAATGTTTTACACAGAGCTTTATCCTACTGTACTGCTAGGGCTCAGTGCAGTCTCTATCTGTAACAATACCCACACATCTACGTATAAAAACACTTCAGTTCAAAGACTCAAGCATTTCATCTAAGGAAGAAGGTCTGTGCCTCGAAGTGACCTGTCCTTTTCCCCAGAGGGGCAAACAATACACACACGTTTTTGGTAAGTGTTTTAACTTTTTGCTGGGCTTCATTGTCAGTTACAACTTCTGAGAACATTTCCAAGTGGGAAGATATCGATTAAAAANACAAAAAAACCCCCAAAATACCCCACAACAAAATCTACCATACCACAAAAACAACCCCCTCAAAACCTGTGTTAAAAACCAAACTATATAAGAAAAGAATATACATTTCAATGTCTTTCTACCAGAAGGTTTCCAAGCTCTCCAGGAGGACTGCTGGTCAGGTCCAGAAAGTGCATGCAGATGACAGAACCTGAAAATCTGAGCTTTTACTTCAGTAAAAAAGTTTCCATAAAATTCTGTTTTACCTAATTGTAGACTTCAGACCCAATGTGGAACAAATTATCATAGCTCTATAACTTATGGGATAGCTGACCTTCCAGTGACCTACCGGAGCAATATAGTTTCAAGAGTGAAATTTTCTGCACGCAGAAATACATAAAAAATAAATGCAGAATGTTTCATTTACTTGTGTCCATTCTGTATCTGAACTTCTGACAATATTTTTTTTTAATTTTTCACCTTCTCAGGGCTAACATAACTCTTGTTCTCTGACTTCTGTGTCTCTGGCATGTTCCTCTCCCCAGCCAAACAGGTTGCCTCCTCCTCCTCGCAGAGCTTACAAAGATGTCTGCGCACACTCTTCCTCCCTCTTCAGCAGTTCTGCTGGCTCTAATTTCCACAGCAGGAAACTCACCTCACTAATAAATCAAAGAATTCTGGAAGAGGTGACTCATCACCTTCCTGTAAGTAGTTACATAAAAATGGACTATAGTCATTTCTGTGGTCTCCAGTGCTCTTTTCTTTAAGCTTTACTCCCCCCACCTTCTTGCTGTAGATGCTATAATCTCCCCGAGTTATTTTCAGCTTTTAGGACAACATATTAAATCTTTTCTGCTCGCCTTTGTCATGTCATTTGATCCTGCTTTCCCCCTATGTAGTGCATTCACTGGTCTTCTGTGTCATTAAGGTCTCTTTCTTTATTATTATCTCATCAGAAGTCACATCACAGAACGGAATGTCACCTGGAACATCCCTCCTTTGTCCAGACAACCAGATTTGGATGTTTTACGAAATAAAATCCAAGCATTCCCAACATAAAATGAATTTTCTTCCAGCCTTACGGCAGGAATGTATACGCTTCCAAACGTGAGCCTATCACCTCCAAAGTGCATTCTGATCTTATGAAGGATGAATCCATAGCGGGCTGTCAGTCCTGTATTGTTACATGTATGTGCATACGCATATTATGATGGAAGTGTCATGCAGCCGTGGGAACGGAGCTGCTTTTTGGTCACATCACAGGCATAGGGTTGTAGCATCTAGCCCTTGAGAACTTCCAGAAAAGACTGTATAGCTGTAGACAAAGAGGGCAGGCACCACTGTTTTGAGAAACAACAGCTCTGCAAATTATGTTTATGAAAAAATAATTTCCAGAATTAAGACAGCAATCAAAATACAACAAACCATCAGATTTAACAAACCATCTTGATCCTTTATGGACAATGCAGGCTCGTGAACTGCTTCACTGGCTATTTAATGGCTCTACATTATCTCAGAGCAAAGCTCTACTACTGCAACACCATCTGCTAGTGCAGGTATACCACACAAATTCCCCAGGACGTAAGCAGAGCTACCTCCAAGCACAAAGCCCTGCACTGGTGGATTTCCATGCAGGGTGCAGTCCAAGTTTGCACTGAGCTGCACACGGGAACAGTGATGCACTTGCCAGGCTTAGAAGAGGAACATCATTAGTTCATTTCCAGAATCTAGACCCTAGGTTAAAATCATAACCAAACTAAACTCCAGCATATAAAAATGGAAGTTTATGACAGCACAGCAAAGATTTTTTGTTTGTTTGTTTGTTTTTACTGAGCTGAGATCAGTATTTTGAAGTTGAAACATAGTTTTTCAGTGAAAGAAAGCCAAGCCAGGCAGAAGAAATGATCTTAACAACAGAAGTTATGGGCCAAATCCTTAATTCTTCTTGGCTCTGGCTTCCGGGAAAGTGAAATATATCCAGCCAGCCAAGGCTTCAGCCCCACCTTACTCAGTTTAGGCAGGACATTGCTACCCTGGGTTGTCTCTGTTTCCAAACAGAAAGCACGACTGCACCACACATAGCAGTCTTCAGAGATGTGGTGGTTTCAAGGGGCCAGAGGACAACATGCAGCTTAAGCAGTTCTGCAACTGTACTAGCCACCGTGGGACTGACTTGTGGCCCCAAAGCCAAGGGCACAGAAAAGCAACAGACAGCACACCTGTGCCCTTCATCGTGCAGTGCCAACTCCTGGCTCAGCCCAGGGTCTGTCTTTCTTGGCCTCTGGTCCTGACACTGCTGCTCCATTCAGGTTCTCTGCTTTGGGGATTTAGCCAGCCCTCTAATATTTCTTTGATTTGGGGTTTTAAAGCAATCCCTTAGCATTACTTTCCATCTTTCCAGATTTGTAGGGTTTATATTATTTATCTTTTCTATTTGATTAACCAGCTGAAAAAATCAATAGCAGTGCATTTTATCATCCTTTCAGAGGAGCTCTCTGTTGTGTTGTGCTGCTATTTTAGGAACTAGAGCAGTTTGTGAATCTATACAAGTAGTTTGGCAACCTGCTTCTTCTCCCTTTGCCCTCCCTTTTGTTTTGGACTCAGCACAGGAATCTTTCTGTGGCTCCGCATGGTGAAAATTGATATAAAACAGCTTTGGTCAATTTTATATACTTTTTTTCTGTTAAGAAAGTTAATACCATGGAAAAAACTGGTCAGGAGGATCAAATGTTTATGCAGGACTTCATGCTGCTTTGGTGTGCCAGCTCTCCAAGAGTCTATAAGGAAGCCAGCCAGACAGGCTCTAAAGCCTGCACCCTGACCCCAGTGACCTCTTAATTTTTCAAAGTTTATCTAGCCCCATCCCAGCAGTACTTGCATTGAAATTGATCCCCCTGCTCCTGAAGTTTTGGCAGAATGGGACTTCCTTCATATGGAAAAGTGTTTAATACCAATTTAATGGTCTGTCTAGCCACTGTAAACCCCCAACCCCCTCCCTGAGTCTCCCACTGGCAAGAAACAGTGAAATAATATGCTTGAAATAGCCCTAATTCTTTTCCTCAGTGTGATAGTTGTTTTTCTAATAAGCAATTTTTTTGAAAAAGCCATAGAAGAGAAACTAGCAGCTACAGAGCTGAATGACATCTTTAATAAATTTCCTTTTTTTTTCCCTAAAGAAAGAAAATAAATTTTCATTATCTCCTCACTTATACATTTGCACAGCCAGGAATAGACACCAGCAGACCCAAAAAGGTTCCCATTTTAAGTCATCAGACTTGCTAGCACCAGAAAAACAAAATCACATCTATGCAAATCCACTTTTATGCCAAAAAAGTCTAAGTAACAAGTTTATCTTTGGTTGTAAAAAGACAGACCTTCTAGGCACAATGCCAATAAAAATCCTAACAAAGAAGCTAATAAAAAGGAAATGGAGAGATGCCACAGTTTTCCTAGAGCAATCAGTTTCTTTGTTACTGTGAGAAAGGTGAGGGTTCAAAGGAAGCTGGGACTGTCCTTTGAGATAAGGAAAGGTCTGAAACTTTGCAGCAATATGGCTGTGTCGGGGGACAAAGCATAGCCTCAAGCATCCCCTAGTGTCAGGATGGGGAGAATTTCAGCTGTGGAACAAAATGGCAAGCCAGAGCCAAGAGATCAATGCAACAAGTTAGCTTGGCACCACACAAATCTTTGAAGAGCTCTAACATCCTTTTAGTCAAGTCATTTGCATTAGAACAAGAAATCCTTCTGCACTCTGTGGATGCAGTAACAAAAATTGTTATAATAATTTTATTTGTTTTCTATCTTAAGAAAATAATCTATTCACCAATTCTATACTCCTTCAAAGGTGAAAAGCCCGTGAATATCAGCACCTTCCTGAGCCTTAAGAAGAAACGTCAGAAAAGTCCATCTGAGAAAACACGAAGGAACATTAGTCTGCAGTTTACCTACTCCCATTTGGACCTAAATTTTCCAGGAAGAGGGAAGCATATTTAGATAGGAACACTGAAAAAAAACTTCACAGTTTAACAGCAACAAGCTGCACTGCGGTCCAGTGAAATACCACAAGGCACCATTTTGCACAGAGGGAAGGACTCAAAGTCTTGCACTGCTGCAGAGCGTGATCTCCTTTACCCCTGTGCAGCAATACGGCATACAGAAAACAATGGAAGGAAGAACAAAAACATTCTAACATTATTTAAGTTAGTGTTTTCTTGAGTGAACCAAAAAAACTGAAAAGCTGATCTAGAGTGTCTGCTGGTTTTTGTGTCTCTAGAAGTATAAGTACATTCTAATAGCTTCAAAAGGCAGGGAGTCTGGCATTGTCAGTCAAATAACAGCAAGGGAGGTACTAAGCAGGATCTCAGACAAAGGCTCACAATTCCCATCACCTCCTATATGACACTCCATTAACATCCATGGCACATTCCTGCAGCTGAAAAAATCCCATCAGGTTGACAAGACCAAAGGGTTGCACTCCAAAATATTATGATATTGTGCCTCTTTTTCAGCTCTTTAGGAATGGTCAAGAAGGAAAAGTACCATATCAGCCTGTTCCAGTGCAGTCCTGGGACTGACATCCAGCCCACTGGGCTTCAGCCTGAGTCCCAATCTCAGACTGCAGCCCAGGGATCAAATAAATGTTATTCTCTTTCATATAGCTGCCAGAGAGGTGAGCATTATTATATGTTTGTCCAATACTTCTGAAGTGTGGTTATGGTGCTATGCAATCGTAACTACTATGCTTGCTTCTTTGGGGTCCCACAATTTAGCTTACAAACAGTTCCGCTGAACAGTTTTCCCCACTCCCATCCTTTCACTGTTAAGTGCTATTTTCTTCCCCTGAGAGATCAAAGAGGTGTTTTTGTGGTTTGCTGTTCCATCCACATTCCTGCTCCCTCCTCTCTTCCTTCCTTCCTCTGCCCTCCCTGCAGCACATCACCCAGCAGCCTCCGGCATGAATCACTCACACGCACACAGCAGGCACCACGGTTTGGATGAACTCAGGAGCTAGTATCCTGCTCGGGACGTTACCTTCCTTACCAGCTCCCCAGCTCTCACTTTTGGTGCACTGAATTCACTACTGCTTGGCGATTGGTGCCTGGGTGTTTGTCTCATTTTAAGGTCCAGTTTTGATTCCAAGTCAAATCGAGTACCATTTACTACTTGACACAACAGATAAGAATGAGTCTAGCAGGTGAATGATAGTTGAGGGAAAAGTCTCCAGGTTCCTTTTTTCCTGGACTCTGCTGCCACCTCATTCCCACAGTGCCTCAGCAAGGCTGCAGTTACTTGTCTGATCAGGACAGGACAAGAGCTGTTTTCCAAACCAAAGGATTCTGGTGCAGCTTGGGATAAGAGGACAGAATTCATTTTGCAGGGGCATCAAATACAAAAAACACTTCTTAGAGTGGAATATCCTCCCATAAGGCTAATTCAGGGAAAGTTTTACCAAACACTTTAAAATAAATGAGTTATAGCTTTTTTCCTGGCATGTTACTGGATTATGGTCAACTGAGAGCTTGGATCAAGACCAGCTACAGCAGATCATGACAGATCTCTCCTATTGCTTATTTTCTTTTTATCCCACCGCACAAAACAGAAGTTAGAAGCTTCCAACAAAACAGGCTTGCACACTTACAGGTTTCCTCGCAAGCATTTGTTTTCCATGCATTAATATAGACATCTTCTGTACTGTTTTGCCTATGAGGATAGCCAGTCAAAAAATAACAAAATCTAAGCAAAACCTGCATTGTGATTTGCCTGCCTCTCCAGGCAGGCTGAATGATTTTTGGAAAGGCATGATTAAATATTGCTTGTGAAGCAGTCTGTAAATAATCCTTGCACACAGTGCACTGCAGTATTGAATATTCAAAGTCCCAGCTATTCTGGCTGGACTCTGGGGTACATGATGTGTTATGGGCTTCCCCAGAGGATAAGCAGAACCTTCATCTCCACTATCAATATCCCACAACTATATATTTCAAATTCACTGTCACAAATATGTCCGTTATGTAACGCTGTTGAATTTGTTGTCAAAGAGCCCTGTCAAGACCTTCCTTTTCACTTATTTATGCAAAATAAATTTTGAGGAGGGAAACAAAGGAACAGAGTTAACTGTTAATATATATTTATTTTAAATCTTGGTTTTTTTTCAGATTTGTATTAAAAGTACTAGAAAACTACAATTATATATGAAGACAAGGACAAATAACTCTATTAGAAATAAATCAGCAACTGGGTGCATATAAACATCACCTCTCAGTCCATGTGAAGAATATACGACTGCACTTGATGTGAGTGTATTGAGAAGGTACTGTCACTTCCATAAGAAGTCCTCTAATTTCTGCTTCAGGATTTCTCATTCTATAGCACATGTGGATAGTGTTGTCCTGCTCTTCAGCTTGCTGGAAACTGTTTACAGTGTATTATTACTTCTCTCTTAATAAAGAATATAGTACAAGAGCACTGCCAAACAGTATTTTTGGTGAGGCAGAATAGGTCTTAATAACAAACACATGAGCTAAAGAAAAAAAATGAAAAAATTACTGTCAAGGGACAGGTTTATTTTCCCAAAGGAGCATCTGTTACCAACACATCTCATGAAAATACATACATTAAATCTTAAGTCCAAAACAGAACCTGTCTTCAAACACTGCTCAATAAATGTCTATGATCCCTGGAAAACCTCTTTAAAATCCCCAGCAACCCCTAGGCTTGCAGAGAACCATTTCCTCTGTATACAGTGCAGCTCTTCAGAACTGCAGCCATTTGGCAGCGAGCTCGCAAAGCCACAAAAGGATGGGAATTAGCCATGTCAGCATCTTCCCCGGCTGCAGAACATAGCTCAATCGTTCACCCTGCCAAAAATCAGTTGTAAAAGCCAGTGTGACAGCCTAGAGGAAGGTAATCCTCACCAGCTGTTTCCAACCAAAGCCAACCACATCGGTAGCGCAGCAAGCACCAGCACACATCAGCTAAGAAGCTATTTGAGAAGTGGGAAAGATGAAGCCTGATTCCAGGATCAATAAAATGCCTCCAGGATGTTGACAATATTTAGTTCACTTCAGCTAGCTTATTCAATAGGGATTGTTGCAATGTGCTGGCCACACATGGCAGCAGGTTATTGAGGAGTGCAACACTGGGGATGGGAAACTCTCATCAATCCATCACCTTTAGAGAGTGAAGAAAAAGCCTTACTGTTCTTAACAGAACTACTAACCAGAGTAGCACAGCCTAAATGGATTTCAAACCTTGATTAATAACCACATTTGATTAATAGGTATGCAAAAAGGTTTCTATTTCCCTTCTCTTCAGTGTGTCTCAGCTACTACCTATTTTAAGTGGCTGTGACACATGTGCAGCCTGTAGAGAAATACTGACTGAGGCACAATTCACCAATAATTCTCACCATGTTCAGTGAAGCTCAGGAAGGACTGAGACCAAACAACCTGTCTTGTCTTTCCAGTGCTTTTGCTGACAGTAACTTTAAGGATGTCAGATCTGTTGTTACTTGTTCATCTTAACCTCTTTCTTTACACATACCGAAACAACAACAGTTCTGTAACATATGTGTAGAAATGATGAAGGCTTACATCTGTCATCTAAATATTTTTTATTGAAACTATAATTAACTGTTTCTGAGAGCTTGGCTTTACTACAAAGATAGTAAGTCAGAAGAAGAGTATTAAGTTTCCTCTGTTATCAATCAGCAATGTATGTTCTAGTGCCACAAAGTGTACCTTTGAGGCATCCTCTCTTTTTACTGCTGTTTTGCTCAAGGGAAAACGTGATGGCTTTTTCTTGTGTTATACACCATTACACAACACAGCTGAAGCTATGTGCTTATGCTATATGAAACACACCATTCTGCTAATCTACACAGATAACTACATTTAATTACATTAATAATTGTTGTGGTTTAGTACGGTGCCAGAATTTACCTCTTAGCTTGTTAGACCTACAACTTAATTAGCAGCAGTGAATACAATCTCAAATGAGCGATATTATCTAAACAATTATTTGAGGGGTTTTGCTGTTGTTGTTGCAGCACCACCAAAACAAACTGAGCTACTTTCACTGCACTAGTGAGAACTAAAGCTGCAGCCCAGACACTTGTGGCATGATGAGTAGACCTCTTTGGATCCACCAACATCACGCTTGAGGGCCAGCTACAGCAACAGAGTAATTTCACTGAGTGCCAACATTTAACATGTATTTTATTTATTTTAACTATTTTAGCCATATTCCATAAATGACACCCTTACAGCCAGGAAAACAAAAAACCCAACCGAACAAACAACATAGCAAACCTGCAAAGTTCCTTTATCTCATCAGTCACTGGGTGTTGTTATTGTTTGTGGACTGGGTTTTTTTTGTGTGTATGCGTGGTTTGGTTTTGGGGATTTTTTTTTAAGTGTTTTGGGTTGTTTTTTTTTTTTTTTTTTTTGCAGGGAAAAGGGTACCTCATTGTAGCTTACAGGCCTATGAATGACTTATAGCATCTTACAGGTTAAAAGATATATATTCAAAATGTTTACCAATCATCCTTATGGTACTACATCATGTTTACAAATGTTTTCAGCTTTGTAGAGTGAATAGTCTGTAGAATCAGTAAAAGAATCCATCATGAAGCTTAATTAACTCTCATAACTGCACTTACAACAACATCCATGCATCAGAAAAATGAAACTAAACAAGAACGTTTAGTCAAATGTTCACTCCAAAATATATAGGAATAGTGACTTACAGTAAATTACAAAAATAGTATTCTGGATAGGGGAAAAAATAGATTAGGAATTGTTTGCTACACTTAAAAAGGAAATGTACTGAAAAAAAAAATTACAAAACCAGCTGTGAAACTCTCCGCTGGTATGTGTAGGTAACACATGCCTGAACCAGACAGTTAATGTCTCTCCCGTAACTGTGCTCGTTTGATTCCTGCAGTGCTACCTCAGTTTGTTTCTCAAAGTGAGACTTAATAGGAACTAAAAGGAAGCAAGAAAAATGTTTTTTTTGCCAGCAGAACAGTTGTGATTTCTCACCCTGCCAACATCACATTAGCGAATCTTATTCCAAGTGGCTTTTCAGTTCTTTGTTGGCATTACTATATATCTGACAATAGAAAAACAACAGAAAACAAATCCTGGAGCCCATACATGGCAAGAAGTCATCTTAGACAAGCCAAAAGAGGCATGCTCACCAAATTAACATTTTGCTCTGCCTCCGCTGCAAGTGGTATGTCATTTCTGGGGGCATTTTAAAGAAGATATGCAACTTGCACAATGTTGGAGAGCGCAGCTCCTGCGCTTTTTGCATCATAACCCACTACAGTCTGTGTATCAAAGCTGTCTGGATTGCTAAATTAAATAATGACAAGGGTACTGAACATCTGGAAGACTGCAGGCCTGGCAGAGAGTTGACATATTTTACATTTCAAGATAATGACCTGCAGTTTTATGTGCTATTTTATGGCTACTAACTAATTGCTAAAGACAGAAATATGCCATCATGCAATGTGCCTCATCAGTCGTGATTACAGGAAGATTTCTCAAGGAGAATTTAAGATCAAAAATATTGACTAATTTATTGACTAATTACAATAGAAAGTAGTCTCCTTATTTTCACATTTGAGTTCAAGTTCAGCACATTATTTCTTGGTAGTGAATATTTAATACTAACGATGAACATCTGAGGTTCCACAAAAATCCCATTTTCAGAAACTGATCTCAACCAGCTTTGAAATCACAAGTTCTTAATATATCTCAAAAGCTGGACAACCAAATACTACAAGATGTTTCAGAAAATCTTGTTTCAGTTTCATGATCACACCGATAAATAATCACATCTAATTGACACCCCATAGTGTGCAAACAAAATGTTCATTAGTAAAAGATAAGTCTCAAATCAAAACAGGTCTGAACTATTTTTCTTATAAAACAACACTTCAGACTTCTCACAAGGTTAAAGATTTCACTCATCTAAGAGACTCATCTGCGATTTAAGGAAGTCAGCCAGAAATCTTGTACTGGTTATGTAAAAATTGGCAATTTTGGGAAAAAAAAAAAAGGCTGAAATTTGATGTGTCTGAATAATTTACATGTTAGAATCCGGGGATTTATTTGAGCTCCAACTTGCAGGAAAAAAAGGAAGGAACACAAAATTACTCAGGTACCAACTGCAGGATGAGTTTCAAACAGGTTTCTGAAAAATAATATTAGAGTGAATCATTGCCTCAAGCATACCATTGGAGACAGGGCAAAAGGTAACCCATGAATCAGTAAATCTCAGTTTAGTGCCAATTGCACACATTTTATCCAACTCCTACATCATTTTTGAAAAGGAAAGCAGGCTTATATGTAATCACAGTCACTATACAGTATGCCACAGGCTTATCTCGGGACACGTGCTCTGAGTAGATCAGATTCATTACACAACAAACAACCTACTATGGGTACTAAGCCTGTCCTTTACCACAAAAGCTCAGTTTAACCAAAATATGTCAAAGGGAACTAAACATTCAAACCCAGGTGTATAGCCAAATCTAATCCTGCCTCTTTTTTTTTTTTCCTAATGTGCTTAAAAACATCATGTTGAGTGTTCTTGGAATCCAGATGTGCAAAAATGTATAGGAAATCCAAATTTTGCATCTTAAGCCCATCTACCAGCAGAAAAAAAAAAAACAATGAAAGTTTCTTACCACTCAGCTCCACGCTGTAGAACATCAAGTCCAGAAATGCTTAGGAAAATAGTCAGTATAAAATTCAGATTAAGCAGCTACAACTCTCATTTAATTAAAGGAATTCTCTTGCAANAAACAAAAATGAAAAAATGTATAAAAAATACAAATTTTAAATATAAAAACAAACAAAAAAAAAAAAACAAAAAAAAAAATCAATTAAAGTTTCTTACCACTCAGCTCCACGCTGTAGAACATCAAGTCCAGAAATGTTTAGGAAAATAGTATAAAATTCAGATTAAGAAGCTACAACTCTCATTTAATTAAAGGAATTCTCTTGCAAAAACTAAGGTCTGTCTGTATTGTTTGGATAGATTTTTCCATACCCCCATTAGAATAGCTTTCACCGTATTTCCAACTTTCAAGTGTGCCATTTACCTCTCAGGGTTAAATAAATCCACCAACACGCTAATTAATTAACAAGTTTTCATTATTTGTGCCTTGTCTAAATTGAAAGCAAAGCCAATGTAATGAGGATCAGCTACTGCTCACTCAACGGATTTTGTAGACACCATTTTTATACTCGTTCCTACCTCAAGTTGTAAACCAGCAGAGCTCAGATACACACAGGTAATGGGCAACTGCCAATATTCTCAGCATTAGTACAGTGACAAAATTGGTATTCAAGTATTTCTCAACAAAGGCAGAACAAAGAGATGATTTTGACTGTGTACTGGTTAATTAGAATTGGCTCTCCCAAGGGAAAGTACAATCCCTGACATTTCACCTGAAGGCAAATTCCAGGATCCTGTACAGAAAAGCTCATCAGGGGAAATGAGGCACATCCTGTTTACTCTGCAGCTCATTAACAGCTACACACACAGACACCTCATCAAGTTTGGGGTGTTTTATGCATTTCTGCAATACAGGGTTGTAGCCCTATTAAATAATATAAATTTTAGGGGGTTTGAGGTGTTGCTTGGAGGTTTTTGGGTTTGGAGTTTCTTTGCAATTTAATGCCTACACTTTTTAAATAATTTTTTGTCTCCAAAGAATGTTTGATTGCTATTCAATAAAAAGTTTAAACTACAGATGAAATGAGGAACTCAGAGGAGTGAAGAGGATGCCATGACACAGTCCTCTAATATCCCTCTGGATACCACTGACAATAAATGTCTTGCTTGTAGCAAGAATTCCAGCATAATTTGTTTTTGATCACTTTTTTTTTTCATTGTTTCCTGAAGAAGTACCTAAGAAAATAAGATGTTTTAACATCACATTATTTAGTGCAACAGATCGTGGTTAGATTCCATTTCAATGCTTAGACAATGACTAGTCTAAGATTTGACACAAAAAACTACTGTGCCTTTTAGCCCCTTTNGTGCTTAGACAATGACTAGCCTAAGGTTTGACACAAAAAACCCTATGAGAAAGATGGACTACTGTGCCTTTTAGCCCCTTTAAACTTGTCTTTCCTGATCTGAACGCAGGCAAAAAACCCTAAATGAAAACCTTTTTCCAAAATGAAAATGCAGCAAACACAGAAAATGTAATTAGTACTACAGAACTAACACCCAGTATTTGAGCACCAGCAATTTAGAGGGTGTGTACTCCTAGACCATACCTCAATCCTCCCTCTCTTTTTCCTTTGTGTAACCCTAATGCTCTAACAAAACCTGTACAATTACAGAAGTGAACGTAGTCACCGTTTTCTTTCATCAGAGAGAAATGAACCATGCAATTGGGACCACTACCCTGCTTCATCAGTCCAGATGCCACCCGCTGTTGTGTTAAAACCAGCTAGTGCCTTGGAGCCTTGGGGGGGCACCGCCTGCGTTAGGGTCACCGTGACAGCTGAGGGTAACATGCAGTGCAGTGCTGTGAATAACATGTTTTGTAAACCAGTGAATAAATGCATTCGTTGATCTCTGACCATGTTTTTCTCAAGGTTGAATGAAGAGATGCTTTGCTTTCCCTTCCCATCAAGTTTTATGTTGCTGAGGCCCATAGCATACTCACTAGAGTCTCATCAACAGCTGTTTTTTCTTTTAAGCTTGCCCTGTCACTTTATGATCTGAATTTTTGCTGATAAAGTGTAATAGAAGCTGCTTCCTGCTACACTGCACCAAAACAGATGTTGTAAAAGTTGTGACAGCCCTAAAGCTGGTCTCCATAGCAAGATCTCTTTTGGGCTAACTTTTCTTCTGTCATAAAAACATACATTATATTTGTTTTCCTGCTGATTGACTGAAGCAAGCATCAAACAAACATTTTAACCAAGGTTTTTCAGGAGAATGGGGCCCCAGAAAGCAGCAGTGTGAGGATGAAAATACAAACTGCACATCAAAGAATCCAGGACAGGAAGGTGCTCAGGCAGTCCCTCAGCTCACCTTACTGCTCCCAGGGGAGTCCCAGCCTGTAGGACTCCTGGCAGATGCTTGTCAAGCCTGTTCTTACAAAGCTGAAGTGGTTCCATAGCAGCCCTAAGCAATCTATTCCAGAAACTAATTATACTTACAATTGCAAAGTTTCTCCTCATACCTAACTTCTAATCTCCTTTGTTTTAATTTAAGCTCATCAGTTCTTGTCCGGTCCCCAGTGGACATGAAAGCCAGGTTATTCTCTTCCACCAAACAGCAGCCTTTTGCCTATGTCTTCTCAGCCTTCTTTAGTTAACCTCTAGACTAAACAAATCTAATTCTTTCAGTTTGCTTTCATAGCTCATGTTTTCTTTTATCATCCTCATTGCTCGCCTCTGGTTTCTACATCTGATGCATATTTTTTTTGCTGTGTAGCATCCAGGGTTGGATATGCAGTCTAGCTGACACACAAACGACCAAATAGAGTAAAAGGCTTTCCTCTCACATTTAACATACCATACTTCTAAAATTTATGTTTTTACAGACAATGCTTGTATTTTTTTTTACCACAGCTTCCATTTGAACACACCTAGTTCAGAACTGGAAGCTAGCTGAGCCAGTTACATTGGATGTGCAGCTGAGTCAGAGCCTCACTGAATATTCCTGCTCTCTCTACACATCCCAGTAGCTTGTGGACCATACCAAACACAGGGCAAGTTTTAAGGTCCTAGTAATCTGCAAGCAATGCTGAATAGTAGTGAAATCTGTTCTTTACACACACACTTTTGTTTTTAGGTATTTCAATTCTCTTTAACATGTTTTGCACTGTTTGGTTCTGGCATTGCAAATGGCCTTAGTGCACCCTTGCAACCTGAAAAATTAACTGTAATTTCTGTACTCCAAAGACCTAGTCCCCAAAGGAGCTCAGGAATTGCAGCTTCTTAGTATGCAACCACACATTTATGCTCAGTATGGGCATAAAACTTTTTAACTATGGCTTTACATATGCAGATACCTTCTCACACATCAACGAGGTGTTTACTAACATACACTGTTTTTCCTGGCTCACCCACTTTGGGATGATTCCTAAATAATTCCCAGAGATGCTGCCTGGCTCTCAACAGCTGGTGAGCTGATACTATGAAGATTTTCTTACCAAACTTTTTCTTTATCTGCTCCCTTGTGTTCACAGTACTCGAGTTTCTTACTCCCATTTCCAAACGCTTTGTCTTCCCACATAACATTCCAGAGTAGTCAAAGAGGTTAGAGTCTCAAGGTTTGACATTTCCTTATCTTTGTCCTACTCCTTCCTAAATTTTTCTATAAAATTAGAGCTTTGAAGAGGCCATCATGTACCAGGTTGCACATCCTTGCACCTGTCACGTCTTCTGCTTCACCTTTCCCACTGTTACAGTAAGGTTCTCTGAATCAAATGTGTTATTTAGACTTTGTATCCACAGTAGACCTTTTGGGCTTAATCTTAAGAAGCCATGCAAGTTCTACACAGAAAATGAGGAAAGGAACCCACAGCAAGAGCTTTCCCTACAGAAGAAAAATAACTGCTAGACTCATAGCAACTGTCCACTCAAAGTGACCAGATCTCCGTACCCAAGCGGAGGAACAGCAAGCATCGCCATGGGGTTAACCTCCCATTGGGATCCATGATACCAGCCAGCCAAAGGTGGATGCCTGCCTGACTCACTGAAGCAAAGGAAGCTATTGAGCAGTACGGTAACTATTCATGCACCTGCAGGGCCCTGCTTTTACTTTAGAGAGAGACAAACTCTCAAAATATAGCCTAAACCCTGGAATAAGCAGACATCTAGATCGAATATCACAGGAAAAAACTTGATTGCTCAGTGTTATCTTTGTTCAGGAAGAAGCCCCCCAACTTAGCTCACAGTGACATACAAGATCAGAGGACAGTAAACTAGTACATGGCACATTTGTTCGTTGTCATTTACATCAGCACAGATGCTCCATTAAAAAAACCCCATGCATAGCAGCCTGCATTTGGTATATTCTAAGTAATGAACCAGGAAGGAAAGAATTGCATAATGCCATCCTGAGACAGAAATAGAATGCAGACTAGTCAACGAGAAGAAAATCCTAAATTATAATTCAGGACCTGAAATGACATCTTAACGTCTGATTGGAGAGATCAGAAAGGATCAGAAAGGAGGAAAACATGCAGCTTATCCTAGAACTGAGAGAGCAAGCCAAGGCAGACATCTTCAACAGACCCTCAAGAATCATCTCTGTCTTTCCTGTTTATGCTCCATCTATTTCCCCACCTCTCATTTTGTGTTCACCATTCTTGCACTAGAGTCTTAGAAGTGAACCGCTTAACCCATATATGCTGTGGGACTTAAAGGAAGGCTGCAATTCCACCACTGGCATATTTTCCACATACTTTCTTAAACCATGGCATGAATAAGCTTCTTGCAATCATTTACTGTTAAGAAAATTCATTTCCCTTTTTAACCAAGAAAACAAACCAAGAATTATTCATCTGCTTTCACATGCCAGAAAAATGTTTCAGTAAGATATCCATCTACATGAATCAGAGATAGAGATTCTTTGAAGACTTACTATAAAAATCTGCATCATATCACACTACAGCTAAGTGTAAGGCCTCTAAGACATTGTTACTGCTTTTGAAAAAATATTTCTACTACAAAAAGTCAGTTACCTAGTACGATGTGCCCACCAAATACTTCCATTGAAACAGCCTCTCTTACAGAAAATAAACAATTATATAGATCTGCAGATAAAGCAAGTCATTAACCTAATCCATCTGCATAAAAGATAATATGAAAAATTACAAGATCAGTGGGTCATAACTCAAAAGACATTTCTACAAAGTACCACACATCTCTAGACAGCAAGGCTGCAATCCCCCCCCCCATGAAGTCATCAAGCAGTTTCCATTGACTTTTGCTGGTGTAGGAGTTCATTTAATAAAACAAGATAAAAATTCTAAGGGCAGGCTCCCAATTAGCTGCAGAAGAAAATGAGAGAGCAGACCAGAGGCGAAACTGGGAAATTAGCTGCATATTAGAATACAGATCATGATTCAGAAAGCAAAACACAGGCAGAGGAGGGACACTTGGGTTTTACAGATGACCGTGACAGCAAGCCCAAAGCACACTCCACAGTGATTAAAAAAAAAAAAAAAAAAAAATCAGTAAATATGCACACATATCCATTATTTTGTCTTAAAACACATACTTCTTGTGTAACTACAGTAGAAAGCAATTAGCTTTTTTGCAACCCTGACAACTCGGGGAAGCTGAATTTTAACCTCAAAGAGCTCCCTCCCAAAGTGCACCTTTTTCCAGCCCAAAGTAGCAGAGGCTGGGGATGGAGATCAGTGCTCTCTCAAAAAGATTATGGCAGCTGGGCAACCAAGTGCCATTTTTATGAAAAGGAATAGGCAGCCTGCAACCTATGAGCATAACAGAGAAACCAAAGTATCTGACTTTCCTACTTTTCAGCAACAGGAATCGTAATACACCCAGAGGCTGTATGGCAGGAGGAAAGCAGAGCAGCCCGGTGAGCATCCAGCTGGGGGGAGCATTCCCCCAGCTGTGTGACAATACATCTTTATAAATGACAACCTTTCATGAGGTAATTATAGCTGAAATCTTCTAGTCTTGCTGGAACAGGCTACTACTGTAGTAATTCCCAAATAAGATAAAGAGCACTAACTCTACTTATCACTGACATTAAAACCCTGGTCTAATTAGAGCAGACGGACTAACACAGATTAACACAATTGGATCAAACTGATCCTGTGGAAAGCAAGGCCTTCCAGAGGTAACATGCTGTTCACTTCCAGGGCACAGCGTGTAGTTAGACATAGCACACTAAAGCCACCAATTTTTTTCATGACAAGAAAGTTCTGAACTGAACACAATGCAATTTTGATGTACACAGGAAGAAAAAGAGGGGTTCTCAGGATATTTACTACTTTAGTTTGTGTACATAATTTCTTGCCCTTAGTTATTTTAAATTATTATTGTATATTTCAAGAAAGTTTCAAAGGAGGCCACTTTAAAAAAATAAATTTCTCCTCTCTGAAAGGGATCATGTTTCACTTTTTTTTATATGCCCTAAAACTGTTTAAAAATTGTACACAGTGAAAAATAAGGTCAAGAATATCAAGTCATTTTGGTCAGAGTTTGCAAGGGTAGACATGCTGAGCGATACAAAAGCTTAAAAGGATTGCAGCTTGGGTGCAACAGATCCTATGCACAGGTTAGTAAAGGAATTTAGCTGGTACAGTAATCAGTACTAGATTCAGGCTTCTCCATTTCTGATATCCTACACTTGCTTAAAGTACTTCTACAAAGCCAAGCTTAATGCTTTTGCCAGTTAACATGTTGCCATTGGTGCCAACAAGAGGAATTCTTGCCAGCTTTTCTAGCTCTCAAGAAGGTAAAGCACACCAGTGTGCCAGAGAGAGCATATGTATAAAGCAGGCTCTTAACCATCTCATGAATTTTCCAGGCAGTATTCAGTGATAGGGTAATGTTCAGAAAAAAAATCACCAGGTAAAACCCGATTCTTTTCCACTTTTTCTGTGACACTGACCTAACAGCCTTTACAGGCACAATTTTAGATATTTCAAATGATGGAAGAACATCGCAGCATTTTCATGTTGCACAGGGATCCCCTTTCTTCAGGGTGTCTCAAAAAAAAAAATAAAAATCAGGATTGAAGACTTCTTTCATGAGGCTATAAAGATCTGTCTTCCAGGACTGACCAGGTGGCCTTGAAAGGATTTAAAAACATCCTGACCTACTTTCCAATTTTAATTTTTAATTAACAATTCACATTTATTCCTGACTTTACACAGTCCACTTGAAAGTCATTGGGGTTACCATCAGAGATTAACTTGGGCAAAAGGAAGTAAAAAGGTTGCTTAACAACTATTTCAGTTTTTAAATACAGAGATCTCCACACCCACATGGAGACTCGTCAGCCTTAACAGAGCTTTGCATGGTGGGGAAGAGGAACAAGTGCTCTCCTAGACAGAGCAAATTCCAAGTTTGTGTCCCAAGAACTGAGAGGTTTCTGAAAACAGTCATTCAGCTCAGACCTGCTGAGCTTTTCTACCTTCTTGCTCACTTTAAATTGCATTTAAATTTCAGCTCTGGTTAAACAATAAAACAAACCCCACTGTTATTCCTAAATAATATGGAGAATTTCAGTCATCACAAGTGTGGGAGTCTAATACAGGCGATGTCAGCCAGGCACAGCACAAACAGGCAGGTGCTGAACTAGTTTTCTACCACAGGCAGCTCTGCCAGCATGTATCTGGCCTGCAGTACCCTTGCTATTTCTGTCCTGGATATCTCTGGAGGAATGACTGCCAAGCGAAAAGCACTGTACCAATTTGTGGGGTGGTTTTGTGATGTGCATAAATGAGTTCTTGGATAGGCTTAAATTCATACTGACTTGTGATTTAAATTCTGGTATGTGTAAAGGGGAAAGGTTTGATCATTGCCATGCACGTCTGCCAGCTGGCCTTCACCATGACTTTGTTCCTTTGCTTTTAAAACTAAAACATGAAGCTTGAAACAGTTGTTTGAATATTTAGCGTTATAGAAGGTCATGTTCATACCAGGGCCCTGGAGAGAAAAGCTTTTGAGAAACGGAGGTGGGGGGGGCGGGATGCCACTAGAATTCAGTATGCACAGAACACACCAGTGCAGTACTCTTACCTCTAATGACAATGCACTGGGAACTATCAGGCTTGGCCAACAACTGAGAAAGTACAACCAATATTGAAAACTAAGTTAAACATTAGATATTAGGTTGAGTATATGAGTAATCTTTGATAAAATAAAAGCCAGCTGAACTTTCACTTAATAGTTTTCAATATGAGAAATCACACAAGAATCACTATCCTGTCCAAATATTGTATAACATGTGAAAAGGCTTTAAAATCAGAGGCACTTGTTTTAAAGTGCATTTAAATATTTACTGTGTATGTTGTGACCTCTCAAGCTGGTGCTTGGTTTGCAGCTCCTGTAACAGATACAGTACTCTTTATGCTCTTGGAACATCTGCCAGAACCCAGGGTCACTCACACTGAAAGGAAGAGACGTTAGAGTAAAAACACTCCACTTGGACCACATTCAGAGTCATGAAGTTGGCCTATTGCTTCTATAAACTCCTATTAACTATGAGAAACAAAAAGCAATTAAGTATTCCCCACTACCAGATTTTTAATTTATTTTGGAATTGTAATCTCATTTTCTCCCAATAAACCAGGAACAGGTTAAATTTTTTTTCCCAAACTTCCACTTAGTGTTATGGACTCTCCTAGTACCAACTTAGCATGACGAGCTATTTTGTTATAGGGCATGTTGACAGAAATTTCTATCTGCTTGTTTAGTAATGAAAACCTGCCCTTACTGTTGTCCTAATAATCAGAAATCCCATCTTTTCCTTGCCAGCTGCCAAATTTCTTCTTTCCTTAAAAGAAATAATGTCTGTACTGTACTTGTATATTATGGTTATAGATCCATGCCAAACAAAGTTCATGTCACTAAGACCTTGTGATTTAAGTGCATCGTGTAAGACACAGCACAGTAACAAATCAAATAGAGCAGGAGAACAGGTTTGAACATGATAATATAACAAACAGTTGTCTAAGAAAAGTTTGGAAAAGGATTAGGAAACATGCTGTTGCTAGAGCAAGAGCCTCTGTTGCCTTCAGCTGCAGTGGTTATTTCTGATTTGTTCCACTGTGCAAAGAGACACTGAAAAAAAGCCTTGCTATTAAAATAAAGATGTGTGGAAAAAACATAATTCCTCCTAAATATGTCAACATAGCCTTAGCTATGCCATCTTTCTCACAGCCATCAAGAAGGCTGTCTGCACAGCATCCACACAGAAATAGCTTCTGCCCTACATATGGAGAAGCATTACACTTTTACTGAGCTGAAGATAATCTGCATTTATCCACAAACTTGATAAATATAATTGATCACTTGAAAATGTGAAAAACACAAATTTAGAGAAGATTTATTTTTCCTGCCAAGCCACTGGTAACAGCTCCAAGCAAAAATCCTCCTCACTCAAACGCAAATACACAGCAGTCTTCCAAGAAAGCAATCCTGTAACCACAGTTGCTCAGGCTGACCCTGGTGACAGATAATGGGAACAATGGTGAACAAGGAGGTGAGTTATTTCTATGCTTGCTCAGCATATCCAGGACACAGTTATTTTGTCTCTGTGGAGAGTTTTAGAGCACCACGCAAGCTGCAAAGAAAGAAGGCTATGATTTTTAAAAAAGCACAGAACATTATAGTTACTTGCAAGACCATTTAATTTGCAAGGTATTGCAACACCTTCTTCAGGCATTGAAATGCCAAACAGAACCAATTTACTCTTGGAAAATATTACTGATACTTCAGTACCACAGCACACTTCATAGCTAATATGTGCAAACACAAGTAGATTGTTCAGATTATAAACAGTCAGTGCTACTGTACCTACTCCTGAAAGATAGTCGTGGGGACAGAACAAAGGCTTGTGTACTCTTCCAGGTCACTAGTGCCGCGTCAGGCTCAGCAAGGTGCATGTAGCCAGTACAGAAACCCTACTCAAGCTATCACATGGGTCACTGCTGTTAGCCTGTTGTACGAGTGTCACAAAGCACGTGCAGTCTGGTATTACCTTACCCCACAGTACAATCAAAGCTGGTATGGAGCATATGGAACCACTTTGACAACCCAGCTATACTCTACTATAGTTACCATCTTTTGTTGAAGTGACTCACTCACAAAAAGCAGGTTTGTAATGCTGGTGTGGCTTTCTTTGCATGAGTGGTTCTCCTTCTCAGGATGACCAGCTGTCCATGCTGGAGAGTACCATGTTCCAGGCATTCTCCAGCAGGTGACACATCAGCCAGTTGCCTCCAGAGTGAAGCCACGTGTTCGGCAACTGGTAGCACTCCTGTTGGACTGTCCCCAGCAGCCGAGCAGATCTGCGAGTCCTTCCTGGTGAACTGTGGAAAGTCCCTCACGGAACACTAAAAACCACTGGAGAAAATCAACATCCAAACAGCTAACCCTGTTTCACTGCCAGCTAAATGAGTTGTCAGTTTAGGTATCTCTCACTTCTCCCCAGCACCTCTAAATGGGAAGAAAAAAAAATATGTTTATGAGCAAGAGTTAAGGACTGTTCTGAATTAAAAATCCTGGCTGGTGTTTAACAGCACAAACTTAAGTTACCAGCTGAACACATGAAAAGTAATGACATACAGAGAGACACGTCTTAGTGAAATATAACACAAGTAAGAGGAAATACTTCAATTTAGTTTGGTACTTTTCTATTTCACAAATAGTTGATGAGTCAAAAGAGCCAACAAATCAAGCCAGAAAATGATCTAAAGCCGAAAGACAATCACAGTTACTAAAAATTACTAGTAGGAAAAAACCCTAAATCCTTTAAAAGGCCAGAGCTGTTTTTGACATCCTTTTTAAAACATACATCTGCCTCCAGTGCTCAGGTGTCAAATGATTCTTTTCCATTTTATTTTTTCCAACCTTCCACGCACCTTTCTTTCCTACCATTCACAATCATGCCTACAAGAATAGCCAGTACGATACACTCACTGTCCCCTAAGCACAGAGCCCCTACTTCAAAACAAAGCAAAAACCTGATTTATGGAAAGCCGAACACAACAACAACATTTCAGATGTCAAATATCCTCATGCTAAAATATGTATATCCTTGACAAACTAATTGTTTTTCTGTGGCACTGTGACCTAGACAAAGTCTGAACCTGCTCTGAAGCCCTGATCAGGGGGCTGACAGCAGGAAGAGTGATGGATGGCCAAGGCAGCCGCTTGCTCTGGCTGAGCAAGCTCCACTGTACCACCCATCCATCACTCTGACAGCTAAAGAAATTCTGTACAAATTTATCTACAGGGCACTAAGCAGGCAGAAGGCAGAGCATATATCCCACCAGCTGAAAGGGTAGATAACCAGAGAGGAACATTAGGCCATTTAGTTTCCAGATGTAAATTGGTAAATCCCATTGGGGTCCACTGGCTAGGCAAGTGAGAATATGCCAGGAAGAAATGCTGTGGAATTACAATTGTGAAAATGAGAATGATGTAATAAAAATGAAAAATCAAGTTGTTGGGATTTTCCCTTCCCTGCCTCCCCGCTTTTATTTAAAGAGCACAAGGAAAGAATAAGACAAAAAATAATTAAGTGGAGCCTGGGCACTGCATGTGCTGTAAAGAGGAAAAGGATGAAAGGTCATAACATAATTGAGTCCTTGAATACTGATAGCTGGAGCTTTAAATCAGGACTTGACTGACACAAAGATTTAACTGTCTCTGTCAGTTTTTCAAGCCATAAATAAAGCGATGCTCTGCATTATTTTGCTGAGAGTGATGACAATATTCTCTTCTGCACATACACTCCTTCCCAAGCTGACACAGCATGTGCTTGTATCGTATCTGTCACACTGCTGTTGTTAATGAAATTCACCAGAATAAAATTTGCCTCATCTAATAATAATGCATCTTAATGTTCAGTATCAAAGGATCAAACAGTACTGACACCTCCATTTTATACATAGAGAGGAAACAGATTTGTCTGGGGCAGGTGAAAGGTTGCATTTTAAAATTAAACTGTAGTCAAGACAGAGCTGGGCAGAAGAAATTTAGACCCCTCAAAGACGTCCTTTTATTGCTTCTGCCTTTCACTTTTCCTGTTTGAAAGGCAGCAGACTGATTGTACCAAAATTTGCCATTGGGTACTTATCTTGAGAACTTCCTGCAGGTGATATAGTGGTTTTTCTATAGATTTGAAGATTAGAGAAGAACTGAATGAATACTTGTATTAAGTAAACAACTGCCTGTCAGACTTTCAAATGTTTCCCTGCAACAAGGGGGAGAACCATAATTGCCCAAACTGTTTTGTTTGCTTTGCTTTGTAAACAAACATCCTGCTTTAATCAATTGATACTCTTCTTTAATTACCAAATTGGTGATCTAAACAATATTTCCTGCTTTATTTTAATAGCTCTTGTAATTTCTGGTACCACACTCGTACATTGTGCAAAGTAAAGATTGCTATGGGTGTTCTCAGAAATATCTGATCATTTTTCCATTGTATGGACATTGACTTTCAAGTTAACTGCTCTTGAAATAAGAATTATGTTATTTCTAAGCATTTGCTTTCAATTCAACACAACGTATATTAAAATCATACAAACAAACCAACCTGTGTTGTTCACACACACTACTCTTCCTCATTTCTGCATTGCATGAGTTGCAAACTTTTAAACATGTCCTTTTGATGATACAAGAACACAGATCCTGGTAACTCATCTCATAAGGCCACCACTCATGTTCAAAACAGCCAAATTCCCACTGGCACTGGAAGTAGAGCTATCGGGCACAGAGAGAGTGACCAATCCAGCACCGGGGTAACTCTAATGATGACGTGCATCTAAAACCAAGATGCCAGTTTTACATTTGAGTGCTGAAACAGCTAGTGTGTGCAATTTAGAGAATACACGACAAAGACTTTTTAACTCTTCTGACTGGCTAATTGCTAAATCCAGAGTCACTGGTTACTTTTTAGGGAAACTATTTCAGGAAGTTAAAAAAAATTCACACAAAATGTAATTTACACAAGGAATTTCGGGTCCTCTTTAGAAGCACAATTAGTAATTTCTACCCCACACTCCCTAAAAGCTCCAGTCCTACTGTGATCTTACTTTTGTAATTTCCCCTAAGAAAGGAAGTAGTAAATCAGAATGTTATTAAGGCAACCTTATTAAAATTCCCTAAGCCTTTCTGGGTCCAACTTAGTTTAATTACATTATTTGATTTCCATTCTTAAGTTAAATATTATTAGTCAAAATAATCTCTGCTATTATATTAATAACACTAAAGAAGTCACACCATGCAAAAAGCATTTGGTTTAGGAAGAGGTTCTGACCATGAAGAAGTGCAATCAAAGAAGTGCAGTGGCATTCAGGACAAGGTAAAGAATAGACTTCTCTTTAATAGTGCTTAAATTGTCTACTCCAGGTCACAATACTGGTGTTGTTCTTGCTTGGCTGACCATATGGAAATTAAGCTTTTCCCCTGTTCTTACTGTTGTTTTCCTGATGTTGGCTTCTGAGCCGTTTAATTGCACTCTGTCATAAAACTGGGTGCTCAGTCTGACAGGAACAAGGATCACCTAACCGCCATTGTGATCACCGGAGCTCTTGTATAGGCACTGGAGGTGAAAACCTTCACACTTCAGAAAGAGAAGAAAATGCATGTCATCAGTCACAACACAATGCCCCTCCTAAGCCTAAACAATTGCAAATGTACAGGCTCTCAGACATCGCCATACGCACAATAAGGCCATTCATGGAGACTTTGCTGAGGCAAGTTGGGGCAGAAGGGTCAGAGGGCCGTGAACTTTGATCTACGGTTTCAAATTTGGCAGGCCTTAAAAAACCTCCTGCTTCAGTAAGTTTCTTGATTAACCTAATAAGAATTACACAAGAAGTGCTGTGATCTTAGCACTGCATCGGATTAGCTGCCTAGACGGTGTTCTGTGAAGCCTAAAAATCTCATCAAGAAGCATAATGAGAAATAGACGATGGAAGTGTTGAGAAAAAGGTCTTGAGTTTGTGTTTTAATTATGCAGGCAAGGAATTGACATGAAAGTTAACCGAGAGCTGCATTTTCTGAAGAAGCAGACTATTTCTCTGTAGAAACGTATCGTTTTTTTAAGCTCTGAGGAAAATATAATTAACAAAAATGAAAGTTCAGAAGTGTTTTCAAGATGAACCTTCAGTAATTCAGAAACACTTTTTCCTTTCTCATCTTCCACACGGAACAGTATTTAATACCAATATTTGTATTTACAATAAATTCCACAAATCTGTTCAACAAAACACACCACCATGAAGAATATCTGCAGCTACCTTATTAAAACCACCTCAAAGGAGGAAGAAATGAGTTGTCACAAAGGCAAAGGCTTAGCAATTAATTCCTGAATTAGGCTGTTGTATATTAAGAATTGTGTCCATTTAATTAACTACCACTGTGTTAGACCATTTCAGATTGCATTACAATATAATTGAACTTATTATATTAATCAAATATAACTAATGTTTGAATTATCAGGATTATTCTCTTGCCAGGGTTATGTTTTGAAAAACGTATTAATTGCTAACATAAAGGGAAATCTGAGTAGCTACAGCAACTCTATACTTCAGAAACATTAAAAAATTCCTGAAAAGAACTAGATATTAACAAAATTCATGTCCAGCATATTTAGCACATCTTTACAAGAGATCTGCAGAGTAGAAAATCATTAAGTGATCAAGTTTTCACGTCCTGGTTTATAGCTGCTCACAAAAATGTAAGGAGTCAGGCTTAGAAGTTGACTAATGCAGGATAGTTATCTCCCTGCTCGCTTCTGGATCAAGCACCAGCAAAGGCAATTGGGTCTGTGCCTTTAAAAGGAATGGGAGAAAGAAACCTTCAGCTACATGATTAATAACAATAATAAATAATAAAAAAGAAAAAACTAACCCCACACCACCACCTCATTATTCTTTTTTTAAAGACTTCTGGTCCCACTTATGAAGTGCCAAGTCCCCCTCTAATAGAAAGTGCTATCCAGGCTCAGGCCCCCAGGTTTCCATACTCACTAAAGACTGCATTAAAAATCCAGAAGTAATGATATCTTTGAGTATCAGACAGCTCCATGGACAGGAGTTGTTCAGTAGGACACAAAGCACTGCTGTAAAAGCCATGATACTCTACAAAGTGACTGCGTAGCAGTGCTAGGCAGCTGCATTAATCATTATGCTAATAGTTAGCCACAAGTTTTGATATATCTTTAGCATCTTGCACTGTATGCTCACACATCAACAGCAAAATGTTCCCCAGGAAACATTCCAAAATTGTTTCTTTGAAAAGTAAAGTTCATTTGTGGGTCAATGGGGTAATTATAGCAGAATGAGCCTGCCTAGCTCCAACAGCAGTTTCATATTTCAACAGCACTCCTTCCCATCATCCCAAGCTACTAATTTCTCTTATTCCATGTGCTTCTCCTCTTATGAAAATAATAACAATAAAAGGAAGCTAATCAGTAGTATCAGTTAGGAATCATCTCACAGAACAGCATTATACTCTGAAATTGAAAAAGAAAAACATTTTAAGTCTGTGCTGCACTCACTAACATTCATGTCTGTATTGCTGTTCTGTCTGAATGCTCCTATGTCACTTATCCGCTGCGAAGGAGGCTGCAAAAATGCACAATGAAAGTGTGGTTTTGAGACAGCTTAAAATTCTCCACCATCATTAAGTTTTCTGTGGAAGAATTTGAAAGAGCCTGATATGTTATCTCATCTATATATCAAGGAGCCAGGAGAACCAGGAGGGAAACTCCTCCAAGCAGCTTTTAAGATGCAGTAAAATAAAACCTGGTGCCAAGTCAAAAGCAGCACGTTTAGTCAAGTTGCTGAACTTGCTAGGAAGCCATTTACATATACAAGCCTCACTAATTGCAAGATAATAAATTCATTTATCTTCAATTAAGCAAATCTCATAGAATAAGCTTACATGTCATTTGTGCCATCTTGCACAGATTTTTTTATTACTGTTACAAGAACATTTTCCCAATCAAGCAAGTTAACAGTAAAATTAAAATGTAGCATGGGTGAACTATCCTTTATAGTCAATAGAGAAAACACTGGAAGAAAGGAAGCGCTAATGATACAAAAACGAGCAGCACAGTGAAAAAACACAAGACAGCTATGTAGTTTAACGGATGGAACAGCGATGCCAGCTCTCCATTTGCTGTGCACAGAAATGAAAGGCTGTGACCAGCACAGACACAGCTACTGACACAGAGGCAGGGTGGTGGCCCTGCACAGCAGTCCTCTTCAGTCACCTGTGACAAGGAACAGAGTCAGGGTACAGCTCTGGAGCACACTAACACACACAAGGTAGCCTTAAAAAAAAATACTTCAGCAACATGGTAGCAGAAAACCCACATTCAGAGCTTGGAGTCCTGCCCAACATTTCACCTGTGTTTTCAGCTCAGCAGGTCACCCCCAAGGTGGAAGCCTGAGAGCATCAGTGCAGGCAGTGGGTAGAACAAGCTCATAGCAGCTGCACCCAACCATGCAGAAAGGCTCTCGTGGAGCTTGGTCATGACTTCTCCCTGGCTGTTAGCAACTTGCACATTACCAGAGCTGAATTCTTTGACCCCCAAAAGACAGAACCATAAACATTGGCAGCAAATAGCCCACGGTTTGATAAATTTGATCCTTACTTATGACCCAGATGTATTTGCCTTCTACTTGGTTTGATAAATATTTAGTTCATTAGCAAGTCTGAGCAATTCTAAACAATTAACTACACAAATGATGTTTAAAACTCAGTTTGATGTTGTAGCTCAGCTGCCATAAGCAGAGAACAATAGATCAGAAACACGAACCACCAGGAAGACATGATGTCTACAAGAGAAATAATTTCAGTAATTTTTCTGTACACCTAGGGGCATCATACTTATAAGTCTTCATGAACTTGTACACCAGGGAGAAAGTTACCAATGTGCTAGGACACGTCAGCATCAGCTGTAGCTTTCGCTGAAATTAGTATTGTTCTGGCAAATCTCTGATCTCAAGCTTAAAGGCCTTAAAACTGGTCACTTCTCCTACTGGAAAAGTATAGTAAACTGACAGATAAAATAGTTTAGCCAAACTAACAGCCCATAAACTTGCCTTCTGGGTTAACTGGGAACACCCAAATGCAAGGAATGGTGATGTTTTTAATGATTATTTTGTTTTAATAAGCAACTAGATATCAGAAACTGTTAAAAAAACCAACCCAATAAACACTGAATGGTGCTGTGGAAGGTGCATGTGCCCTTCGTATGCTGTGGCTTGAGCCTCTAGTCATGCCCGCATTCACAAAGGAGTGCTGCACGGAGCTTCCCAGACTTGGCATTGTCAGTCTGGGGCTGGACCCAGAATCAGCACGGCTACCTGAAGATGCACAAAGTCAGGGTAATGCAGCTATTCTGCTTCCAGATGTGAACCGTATATATGCTGTACTGTGCAAAAGTGACAGCTTCAGGCATACAGAGCTTGGGGGGGGGAGAAGCAGTCTCAGTAGCATCTTCCATGCATAATTTGACTTTAAGGTAGTTCAGATATTTTCAATAAAACTAAAGAAAATAGTGCAACTTCTCAAGAGCAGTAAAGTGAGGTTTGGAAAGCTTTCTGTCAAGCATGGGATAAACATTAATTATGACATTAATACGTTCTTGCTGCTTAACAATAGCTTACTGCCCAACAGCAAGTGTGGTACTTAAGCCTGCTTATTCCAACAAGTAACTGTGTGTGACTCTCAAGGGTGCTTAACTTTGGTTATCAATGAGAAAAGACATTCAAAAGAAGAAAATGCATCTGAGAACAGTTGATCTTGCAAAACAAATACACAGCAAGCAATACAACTTTAATGTGTATTTTGAAATTCAAAACCTCCTTCTTGAAAAGATTTGTCTACCTAACTGAAAATGTTTGCTTAAACTCTCCATCAAAGAGCATTGAAAATTACTCAGGAAGTTTTATTGTTATTTAGCTGTACAACCACCATCTAAAATACCTTCATGAGAAACCACTGTGAAGAACTTTAAGCAGAAATGCAGACCAGAATCCTTTCCTTCTATGCAGGTATGAAAAAACCCCATCCATTTAGAAAAGGATAAAGCCTATATTCACTGGTTTCACTTCTATTATGACAGTACTTCTAGATTTGTAACTACTATTGACTAAACCGCTTCCTCCTTCACTAAATACTTTCCCCTAATCTTAGTGTCTTCACAGAACTGACACCCTGTCAAGCAGTGAAGTACAACGTCTCCTAAACCAAGATCAATCCTCAAATAAGTGAGCATAAGGAACAAACATGTCTGCATCATCTCAGCATCCCTATGAGAACAGTTCAAACACATTCAACACGTTAGGTCAAACTGTCTTGGCAGTGGTCTGTGCCACATCCCCAAAGCAGATGCATCAGTCATGAAAACAAGCATGTTGTACCTATTTACCTACAAACACTTCAGTTTTAAACCTCATGGTCTAATAGGATGGCAGCAGTTATGGCTGATAGACAGGCAATTTGTTTTAAAAAAAGAACAAAAAATTAGTTCAAGCTTTGCTCCACCCCCCCTCTAAAAAAAAAAAAAGGGATTTTGCAGTGATTAAATAGTCATCTAACTTGTGAGAACTGCATGATGTAACAAGACAGATTTATTGCATGATCACTAAGCTTTGCACAGGCTCCTTAAGTGTTACTACATAAACATGGTTCTCAGTTTTGGCATGAGAAATGCAGCTCCCAAGTAGGAAAACACGCATTTATCAACAACTTAGCTTATCTGAAAATATTACTCTGTTGGAAAAGACTATTTCTGTCATTTGCACAAAACATATATTTCAATTTTCAGCTACATCAATTTCCTACTCTATTCATGATTATTCTTATTATTTGTGTTATCTCTCAATCTGGTGATCCTAGCTGTGAGCTAAGTAATGCATAAAACCAGAACATAAACTATGGTTGCTAAAGAGCTCAAATCTAGACTAGGAACAAGAGGCAAGAGATCATACATGCAGACAGAAAAAAAATATCAGCAACCAAATTAATTCCCACTTTCTGTCAGTGTCTGGAAAAGGACAGTTCCCATCTGAAATTTTCATTTAAGTCTCTGAAAATAAAATGATTGCCCATATGCATCTTTACCATTAATACTTACTATTTATATATAAATGGAAGCACATTTATTAGTATGATCCCACATTTATTAGTATTATTGTGAAATTGTTTTTAAAAAGCAGAGAAAGTATTAAAATATAAGTACAAGGGGATGCTCAAAGAAACTGTCTTCTGCTGCATTTATGTCAAGGTATTGAAAGAGGTGTAACACCTAGTGCTGTTGCTGGTCAGAGGCTTTCCAACAGCTGAATTCAAAAAGGGGTTACAACACAAAAGCTTTAGTTTAATTTTAGTCAGTGTTTAGAGGCAAGATAAAACATAATTCACAAATTCAAAAAGATCAAGTAGGAAGGAAGATCAATATGAAAGGAATTAGTGCATAAGTTTGCAGATAGATGTTGCTTGGATTTATAATTATAAAGCAATTATTACTTAGCTCAATAATTCATTATTAGCTGCCATGGCAACTACTGAAATACAAGGCAAACTCTTAAAGGCAAGGAGACGGTCTGTAGGAGACAAAGGGAAAAGGCAGTTTATTCATCGGGCAGGCTGTGCTCTTTCTCCAATTTCTTATGCTATCACATACCACTTTGGGATCGCCAAAGGAAAAATTGCAAGATGCCTGAACTCACACAGAGCCAGTCATCAGGGTTTAGCAGGGTTGTTTTTTCCATTAAGAAGATTATTTGATTATAGAGTCAGATATCTTTCTGCTGGAATCCTAGGGATACTGCACACCCCTTTTTACCTAAGCAACTAGTCAGAGCAATGACTAGCAGTTATCTCTGAGAACTTGTGGGGGACAGGCAAGGCCATTGAAGTTTAGAAAAGGATAAAGTTAATGCCTATTATCAAAAAGGATAAATTGAGAAGCAAGAAAATTATAGGCTAGGCAGCTTAACAGCAGTTTTCTGGAAAAATTCTGGAACAAACAAAACATTTATAACCACCTGGAATATAACAAAGAGATTATGAGCAGCCAACATGGATTGTCCAAAACAAATTATATCAAGCCTTTCCGTACAAAATAAAAAGCTCTGACTTCAGGCGTTCAACTCTGCCATGCTGTCCTCATACAAACACCAGGGAGGTTTGGTCTATATCAAACTACTATATGACAGAAGCAAAATTATGACTGCAGACTGGTGACCCACATGTCACCAAGGTAGAAAGATGTATCAAACAGGGTTGCACAAAACGGTCTGTCATCTGTTTTGTGTGTCTGACTTCAAGACAGATAGATCTAGACCAAGTAGAGAGAAAGCTTTTAGAATAATCAAGAACTGGGAGCACATGATCTATGAAAAAAAGGTTAGAAAAAGTGGTTAGACTTAGACTTCAGGAAAAAGCTATCTAAATTAAGGAAAGCAAAACATGCAAATGAGGTGCCAAAGAAGTTCTAGATTAAGAACCTTTTCCTGGAGGTCTTTCAGAACAGGTTACAAAACTTTAATTAGGAATGCCATAGGTGTAGCTGACATCATTTTCCATTAAGGAGGTATAACAGGTAACATCTTCAGGTCTCCTGTAGTCTTATTTTTCTAAGAGTTTACAACATTTTTTTTCCACTTTCTAATCTCATCTGGATGAATTGTAAGGAATTTGTCTGGGGTTTCCAGACATGAGGTAGCCTTTTCCTGGCAAAAACCCTAGACTGACTGCAGACATGCTATACCCTCACAGGGCACATATGCAATATATTGAATGCTTCTGCCAAGGACTGTTCTATATCCAGAAATCAACAGCACATGTGTAACAATCCATCACTTTTGGGAAGAATCAGGCTCCATTGAATAGGCACTAGAACAACAGTGCAATATTCAGCAAAACTGGCACAGGATTACTGGAGTCCCAGAAATCCTTCTACTCCTTGAACACAACAGGAACGAAACAACAGGAGAAATATTCTTTGGTCACACCTCTAGGCCATCACTTCTCCAAACACAAGCACTCACTCTTTCAGCTATGCATTTGCCTTTAAGTTTTACTACTAGCACTTGACTGGCTGCATCTACAATTCCTTTGTGTCTTTGAAACAAAAAATTCCAACAATTTATGTCCCAACTCCTCTGTTTACTAGTCACTAGAATAACACCATCCACAGCACAGCTGAACTCTTAACACTTTATTAGCATTCATAACAGAGCATGGAGGGTGATGGGGTGGTATTTTTTTTCCAATTTACCTTAAACAAGGGAGAGTGGTTATATTACCCATTTTCAGAAACAGTTCTACCAGCGTAACAGTATTTTCTTTAATGCTTATGTAGTTCACAAAAGCAAAGATCTGTGCCAGGAAAAGCTATATAGGAGTCTATCCTAAGTAAAAAGAAATTAAGGAATTTTACTAGAGCTGATTGCAAATAGTTATAAGAATAAATAAATAATTCAAAGATAGTAGAGTAGCTGAAAATTCATCCGGAACCATCCTTTAATTGTTTGATTCATAGCAGATAATAAAATCAGAATGTTTGTTCAAATTACAGCCCTACACTAGCAATGAATGGATTAGGTGACAATTCACACTCAGAGAGCAGGCAGCAGTTATATAATTCCTTTTGCAACACTAAGCAAAATCACAGGAAAAGTCTGTGACTAATTCCAGTAAATACGGTATTTTAAATTAATGTCAGCACCCCCACTCATAAGGTAATACAAAAGAATTTATAACAGGAGCTCCTGAAAGAAGTTTCTAATTATACTAATCCCAAGTCTACCAGCAGAAACCAGTAGGTAGTTCTGCATTCCAGTCTATAGGTACTGATGATGTATGCTTGTGCATAGCACCCCTGAATTCACACTAGGGTCCCATAAATTCAGAAGAAAAAGATAGGATCTAAGTTAATATAGTCTCATCATATGCCTAAATCTGAATGGTTTTGGTTTATTGGTTTTTTTTAAAAATATGCTTCCCTTCAAGATATCTTGTCCAGTATGAACAATTCTTCCTAGAATTCTATATATTTGCCAAAGGCCTTCGTCAACTTATAGTCAAACGCATGTTTGTTTATTTAAGGTATTGTTTTCCTCCTCCTCTCATGCCAGCCAGCTGAGTTTCAACACAAAAAAACAAAACCCAAAGACAGGTCACCTTGTTGTCCTGTACTAGCAGGAATTATCTTTGCATAAAGATCTACCTGCAGAACCTCATCATAACTCCTCTCTGCTTCTCACAACTGGGACAGGCAATATTGCTCTCCACAAATAGCTCAAATGCAGACCTGCACACATAATGCAAGTTAAGGCTTCAAACCAACACAAATATTTTGAAATGAGGAATCCCCAGGACTGCATTTTCTCTCCTCTGCCTCATGGTTTTTCCCCTAAAGGAAACAGAGTACTGTATGAGGTACAAACACAAGCAAATACACTAACAAAAGCCACCAAGAGGGCTGGTGCACATCGTCAGAGTCCTTTGGTTCAACGTGGCTGTTTTCAACAAGCAACTGTTGTGCCATCCAACAGCAAAGTTGAGTGCAAGTGGAGCCCACAGATAGGCTGGTGATGGCTGGTAGCCCTGATCGTAACCACAAAGTGAAATTCATCACAGTGCGAGCTCACTGTATGGTATAAGACATCTTTCGACATAAAAAATAGCAAGAGAAAAGATGACTAAGCAGAAGGGAGATCTTTGTCTTTCAGAAGTTTCTTTTTCCCCCCTGGTTATTAAATCAAATCTGACCATCTTCTAAAGCAATTTTATCATCTTTTATTGAATTTTTATATAATATTTTCCATGGCCATATTACTTCAAATTTTTCATTATTGCTGTCCTATTTTTAACCTCAGTCTTCCCAGAACTTGGCTCACAGATGTAATGCATAAATCACAAGGCTACTCTGGCTAATCTTGTAACAAAAAATGTCATTTGTTATACTTTGCATAGAAAACAACAACATTTTCCACAAACACTTTAGCACTGAAGCTTTAACAGTCAAAAATGTGGAAAAATCTGCTACTAGTTTGCTATGTGACTTCGGAAAGACCACCATTCCCCCCAGACTCCAGCCTCACCAGGGGTGAAAAATATTTATTCACCTCAAGAGGAGCACTGTGCAGCTTGTTTCATTAATATATTCTAGTGAAGTTTCCTAACATAGATACGCTAGGATGTAGATATATGATAGATGAAACGTAAAGATTCAGTGTTGATTTGCTAGGTTAGCAGGTGACCAGTCCTCATAAACAAAACCCAAACGAGATAAGATGACAACCCAAAGGCTTAGCCTCACCACTTTTTACTGAACTCTTTATTCCATATTCAATTCAGAAGACTATTACTCTAAGACAACCCAGTTATACGAGGTTCCAAGTTCAGGTCAGAAAAAGATCCTAAATAGCCACAAACTTGTTGACTCAATAAACAACAAAGTTGCTGAGCACTTTACCAGATTCAGATGTTAATTGTCATCTTTCAGCTGCTACAGACAACAAGTCACAACTACATTCCTTCTATCTAAAAGCACAAAAAGGAGGAAAGAAAAGACCATAGCTCAAGTTGCTACATTAAATAATGCTTTGTGCCTCTAGGAGAGAAGGGATAAAATTGAACAATTTTGAAAGCATTCTATCATCATGAGATAGAGCTAATGCAGACAAATAATTAGCAACCTTCTATTTACACTGACATTCCAGAATTGTTTTATCTCAACAGCGACAAAAAACAACCTCACTAAAACCTTCATGAGGCACCAGTACCCCGATTTGCACTACTGCTGGTTTTACAAGCAGATCAGCTTTCTTAAGCCACATTTTCTACAAAACTGTAATATTTTTTGATGAGCATTGGGTAATGTCTGTAACACATTCTTGATATGAAAGCTGCTAAGCATTCATGATTCATCTCCCTCCTCCCCCAGCAGGACTGACAGATCTCCAAGCCGATGCATCAGCTCAGTTACATTTGATTTCATTCCACAGCAGAACAGACTAATACACACAGCTGCAACAGGCCCAGGCCAGGACATTCAAAGTGGTGTTGCTTATTAAATATCGAGCCACCAAATCATGTCAGAGGCATTAAAATGTAAACAAATATGGCTGGGTCACTGTTTAGGCTTCTCCTTAGCTCTTCCTTAAAGTGGTGTGAGAAATCTTTTACAAATACCTCGGCAGCAAAGGTTCTTCAAAGGTATTTGCCTTTGAAGATCCAGCTGCAACAGGATTAAATTTATTTTTGCAGCAGCCTGTGGTTACAAAAATCGTCCTCCCAATTGAGAGGTGTGCGATACCTTGTGTACGTCCTAACAACTTCCAAATCATTGGAGCCAACCAAGGTGACCATCTTCTGTGTATGCCAAGGATGGAGGAAAAAGAATTTAAAAAAAAAAAAAAATAGCAACAGCACCTCTGAGGTCCTCCCAGTGTCTGTCCTATACACAACAAGGGTTGAAGAAAACATACATTCCAGTGTCAACTCTGCTGCTTTCAGGGAGTAGGGCTTTAGGTGCCCTCTCCCCAGATCACATTAGAGTCTGGGGGTGAGGGGTGTTTATTTTTTTCATATAAATGTGCATCTTAGACATATAATCTACATCTTAAATTTAGCCTTATTCCAAAATGATGTTACTGCTATGTCATCTTTTTTAAAATATTTTATTTACAAAAATCCAAGCCCAGGGCTGTGTGTAGGCAAATATCCAAGCGGGAAGCAGGAGAATCATTCCTTTGAGATTGAAAGACCCTTGGAGATCATTACACCCTGTCCCTTCACAAAGAGCACCGATGGCAGAGGCATGGATCCCGTGACAGATACTCAACATTTGCACATATTAAAGTGCAGAGAGCCTATAATAAAATACATAATGTGGATGACACAAATGCTCGTACTTTGTGCTGCTGTTTTTGCCTACAGAGTTTTTACCTACCAAGTACACTGTTGGGCAGGTCTTCCATGGGTTTGCATATGCATGCAGGAGAATTTGGTGGTGAGGTTTGCTCAGCACTATGAAATCTTCACGATTATTAAGCTTCAGTAACTGCTCTTTAACTAGTACTACAGGCTGTGTGAGTGTGTTTCCAAACAGGCATATCTCATCACTTGAGCATGGTGCACACTACATTTAACCTCTGCATAAGATTACAGTAAAACAACTTAACCAATCATCTGGGGTCAGAGAAACACATTCTGACCATGTAAGAGATATTTCACATACCCTTTAAAGAGCTATAATACATTCATTCTCACATTTAAAGAGAGACTTTAATAACAATTTCATTATGCCTCATTGTACCTCTGACATTAATATATCCAGAAAAGCTTAGAAAAGTGCAGGAATGTTATTTTCATTCATTTGGTGCATTCCTCAAATAACATATTGCAGCTCTCTGTGAAGTCACTTAATAATTGGGTAAAGAAAATGGACCACAAGAAAACACAAAAAACTTAAGGTATTGAGGCAATGCCCAAAAAGTCACGGAGAGTCTCATATCAACTATAACAGCCTTCAGATCAAACTCTGGAAAAAGCTCAGTGCCTCCAAAATGTAAGCTCATGTGGAGTGAAGCAAAATCATGATCCCCCTGAATTAACAGTTTATCTTATCTCTACCTGAATGCCACAGAGAAGTGAGCAGCTTCTTGTTTTCTGCTGTAAAAGATGTCATGCTAATAAATAAATGGGGAACCAGCAGGTCAAAATAAAATGAAAACTTCTTTGTAGGGTATTCTCAGGTACGTTTGTTTAGGAACAAATATGTGTTGAAAACAAGGCTGAAATAAACAAAATCTTTGGATCCAAGACCTGGAATGTAATTTTATCAGCACCTGTAAAAGTTTTTGACACTTGGCAATGCTTTTTTCCTACCTCTAGGACACTTGGCATTTGAAATTCAGCTCTAGTGAGATCACACATGTGATTTCAGAATTTGCTTTCCATTAACATTAAAGCCAATTCAAAGGCAGAAATGTTTATAGAGGGAAAACAGGCTCAACCACATCAAGTTACTTGAAAGGCAAGCATGTATGTATTCAAACTGTTTTTACAACCTCGTCCTTATTCTTCTTTTCAACCAATCCACTTCACACGGGCTGTACTCTATCTGTGCTCCAGGTATATGCATTTTATTTTTCTACCACTATTAGCATTCTTGCTAAGAATTAACAATTTTAAAGGCTCTGTAATGAATTTTTCATCTTGAACATGTTAAACCACAGCTGCGGAAGCCAGCAAGACTAAATCCAATGCAGTGGGTTTTCAGTCACAGCCAAGAAGCTTTAAACAGTATGAAAGACAGAAGCTTAGATGTTCAAAGCCAGCTGCAAAAATTCTCATTTGACTTCTCAATACAAAGTTAAACAGACCTACTATAAAGAAATACGCTGCTGCCTCGGATTTCAAGTAACCTCTTAATTTCTACAGCGTATTCTCTGGTATCACAATGCATTTCCCCTACAAACTGGCTCAGTAATCCTGTGTCTCAACAGCAGGATGGTGGTGCAGATGGACAGAAGGAGCCATACAGATGTGTCTGTTGTAAGCTCCATGTGCTGGACTATAACTTTTATGAATCCAGAGCTTTTTGAAGTGATCTCTGTAAAGCAAACAACATACTTCTGGGAACAGCTGCACAAAAAGGAGAGATGAACTGCAATTACTCTAATAGGATTTTTGCAAAAAAAAATTATAAAAGACAAATATAGCACATCCTGCTTGATGATTGGCTTAAACAAAAGTATTTATTTAGCCATTTAATCCTTTTCACATAAGAATTGTTCATAACGGTTCATTTCTAGATGTACAGAAAACACTGTTACTCATTCAAATGAAAATAGAAACAGAAGTAGAGAAAAATGAGAGAGTTGCCAGTAACCCAGTGGTGAAGTTACAAGGGTAAAAAAAAGTCTGCAGAAACCTGTTTCTGTTAAAATGAAAAAGATTTTTAAGTTGACTTAAGCAAAGCCTGGGCTTTACTCAGGACACCACAATTATTACAATTTTGTAATCCTTATACCACTACTTTTCAGCAGGACTTGAGGTGGTTGACTGAGCCACAAGGCTAAAGCCTCTCTGATTTTTCCCCTCCTGCTTCCATCTCAAATTCCCTGGTATGTTTACATCTGATTTGTAACACAAAATTGTAAAAGTAATCTGCAGGAATAGTTTTAATATTAAGAAAGATTCCCTGATATTATTATAACCATTTGACTGCAGAAAATCCTAGGTTGGTCTCTTTTTACGTGTCTCAGGTTCCAGCAGTTACAAAAGCATAACCAGGACAGCTCACAAATCTAAGGGAAGCCTTGGAAGTAATCCCGTGTCCATTCAGTACAGTTCATGATCCTTTTATGCCTGTTTATTCATTTATTCTGAGTTTTGCAATGGTAATAACAACCAAACGCAAGCAAGCTTTCTTAGATTTTAATTGCAAATATTCGCAACCAAGATGTGGTTAATTAAAACAAAAAATATACCTTGCAGAGCATGTTCACTATGGAAAAATCTCTATGTACGCTTTTCCTTGATCTCATTGGCAAGGGTGTGTGTTAAATCAGGACTTCAGAAGATGCAACTGAAATCATTTCGGAAAAAAAAAACAAATTGGGAACTTGCTTGAAATTGTCATCATATTGTAGAAAAAGAGATCAACTCTAAATGAAAATTTAAGACTTATGTTTATTTTCCTAACCCAGAATCTACTTTATCTGCCTCATACACAAAACTTTCATTAAAAGTTCCTCATCAGGAACCAATAGCAGATGACACCACACTACTGCCACAATAATATTGTTTATTCCTACAGAGACAGCACTTTCATAGCTAACAAAAACAATGACGTTTAATTATTAAACACAAAATTGCTTGCTACAAAAGAATTCTATTCTTTTTTTCCTCATGGAAGGTATGGGGTTTTATACTAGCATTAGTGAGAACAGAAATTGGACAGGTAACTGGCTGCCAGCACATGAAGGAAAACAAACTGATCACAAGAAAGCTTATTTTAGCAAAATTGTGTATTCAATGTTTATTTTCTGCTTATGCCTTTGTCTTATAAAATCAAGCTGTGTACACCCATGCACCCATGTCTTCTTATTCTTACTGATGGTATGTAATGAGATTAAAAGACCAGGTAAGCTCTAAGGCTAGTTCATACTTTGTAAAGGACAGCTACACAGAGAGAGGATCAAGCCACAGCTCGCAACAGAGTTACAAAGAGACTTTTTTTTTATGTTCCTCAAGAATGTAATGCTCATTGGAACCAGCTGCACCTACAGAAAGCACACTGCTGCCACTTTGAACAGAGTTTCCCTGTGCAGACACAGTGCCCAGCACTCAGCACTGCAAGCGAAAGAGCTTGGCCTTTAAAGGCACATGTCCTAAAACCAGGACTGGAACTAGGGTGGCACACCTAAACCACTGTTCTGAGGGAAATGCAGAACACTGCTCCCCTGTTTGCAAAGCTTTTGGAGGCAGCCATCATTTAAGCTTAAAACTGGTGACTTCTTGGAATAGAAGGAAGCATGACGTGGTTCAGCCATGCCATCTGGGCCGGCAGCTGTTGCCATCTTTTCCCTCTGTTCTCATCCCCTGGAGAACATGTGGCAAGAGGACAGGCAGAGGTGTCCCCAGCTGCCTGCCTGCCAGCTCTGGCAGCAATGTCAGGGGACATCAACAGGCCATTTGTATGGCCTTGCTTAGTCTCCAATGTCTGATGTCTCGTTCAGGTTTCAGGATGCCCAAAAGAGCTGTCAAGGCCTATTTAAAAGAGCTTTCTGTTTTCTTTGTCCGTCAAGGAATCTATACAAGCCAGGCATCACTTGGATTACTAAACAAACAAACAAACCAACAAATCCTCTTTTCTGTTACCTTGGGAAAAAAACCTAGCTACTGTCAACTGTCTATAGGCTTGATGCTGATGATATTTCACTCTCAAACCTCTCAAATTCAGTCTTAATTACTCTTATTTTTCTCGCTTTGGATCCATAAGGACTGGTGCATTTTCACTAACACAGAAATTTTTTCTTGCAGCTAGAGATCTCTTCATAAATCTTAATATTTCATCTATCACTCATGAAGCACCTTTAATGCGGCACAGCAAACCCTGTCTTGTTGGCTCTAGTGCATTGCTTCTTTTTGTAAAGTACTTAGAAAACACTAGAAAAATTCATGAGCCCTCCAGAGTAGCACATTTAATTGGTGTTTCTTCACAGGCTGTGTAGGACAAGTACAAGTCATGTTTCAAGCTCAAACAAAAAGACTGATTTCAAGTACTTTTTCCTTTGATATCAAACTGGGATCATTTTGTAGGAATATGATTATTTTGAAAAGAGACTGACTCATATTTTAATCTCTTTAAAGCAAATCACAAGAATGAAACTTTATGGCACCACTTTAAAGCAATTTTAAGGGTGAGACTAGCTAACAGAAAATATTAACATCTGCTAAAAACTTTCCAAAATTAAATGAAAAATTTCATTTACTGCATTTAGGGTTATATATCTGTTTTCACACAGATGTAAAAATTTAGTGGACCTAATTATGATACTCTGGCAATTAATATGGGCTTTACTTATGAATGATATTTAACTATTTAAAAATTAATAGCATTATAACTTCCAAGGAAAATGGCAGGATTTCTGGAGCAGCACAGCATAGTGGCAGTTCAATTTATATTTAAATGTTTGGTTAGGGCTGACTCTTGGAAATAGCCAGACTGTAAGCCCATACAAGTGCAATCCACCTGTGCAGGATTGAGGAATGAAATCCTTTACCACACCTAGAAATGCAAATCTGGATTCAGAACTGTTTCTGAAGGTGTTATCATTTGCCCAGAAGGGTAAAAAACAAATAAAATCAGAGCTTACTCTCTAAAATTGTGAAAGGTACCCTTATTCCAACTAGGTGGTTGGTTTTGGGGGGGGCTTTGATTTATTGTTGTTTTAAGATATCTTACAAGTCACACTTATCCAGCAGGATTTCTGAAGGGGATCTATCCGCCTGTGGTAGATGTTTCTTTAGTGTTTAGTTCCCATTTAGATTAATATATTTTCTCTCTGCTACTAAAAGTCAAGGTGCCATTTTAGGACATGATCATCTTAAAAAGAGGGCAAAGTATACCAAATAGCTTAGCTAAAATAATTTGCTACTGTGTGATATATCTGTTACAGGCTTTTTCCTGGATTTAGGTAAGGTTGGGGCTGTTTCATCTACAGATGAATACCAGAAAGTTTAAACTGGAAAAGAAAGAATTTCTGGGTTAATCAAAAAAATCCTTAGGCCTTTAAACAATGAACTGAAAATGAGTTATACCTCTTCAAGTGACTTTCAGGTTTTACAGCAATCAGGATATCCTCTAAATAATAACCTTTCAGTGTCCTCTGTTGACTGGAGGAAATTGCTATTGGCCAAAGACCTGTGCCACAGACTACAGACCACTTCACCTCCAGGAGTGCCTTGCCCCTGGTGTCAGCATCTAACAAGGCATCTCAGCTGTGGCTGTTACAGGAGGCTGCCTCCTCTCTTTGCAAGAGTGAGCATCTCACTTGCACAAAATTCAAGGGGTCTTATCACAGAAGTCCTACTTGAACAGACTTCAGGAAGGGCCATGGTCTGCGAGAAAAAACTCTAAACAGCAACACGCTTGGCTGTCTTCACTTTGAGTTTTATCTCTGTGACAGAACAGAAATCTCTCTGCTGATGTATTTGCAAACTCAGGAATATCCCTGCACCCCCCTTACTTGTGGCTCATGCTCTCATGTCCCTCATCTGTAACACCCACACGTGGTAGCAGCCCATGGGCTCCTGCAGAGTTTAACGTGTGTTTGCCAAGAGAGGGAGCAGCACCCTGAGTGCAAGTCAGTGGGACACAGGCAGGTTCTGAAAGTAGCCTGTGACCATCTTATTTTGCCAATGGTTAGAGCAGCACATCATCACCACCATCATAATGCATATGCTTTAGCTGGAAGGAGGTACAAAGACTGAGATATTCCTCAAGATGTTTTCAGAAGTGTTTGTTAGCTTCTGGCTTTCTTGCTTTTCTCCCAAGAGCCTTCAGCTCTTGAGACCGAGGGAAATGCTTAGGGTGACTCACACTTGCACTTAACTGAAAGCATAAAACCCCGTGCTCTTGCAGCTCAAGCCACTCTGTATTTGAAAGAGACTTTTCCTAATAAGTTCAGAGAAAAAAATATTAGAATTGCAGAAAATGGAAAGCCTGCACTCATCCCATCTCTGGATTTCATAATGAACCCTGCTGCTATCTTTTGTGCTTCAGTCCTAAAGACACTCCAGCCAGAGCTCTGTACCAACCTCAAACCACAAAGCTGCATCATCTCCGAGAAGATGAGGCAATTTTGTGCATATTGTGCAGTTCCATGTGTACTACTGCTACCAAGACCACATTTCATTTAATATATGTATACTTTCTAAGAAAGATGGGTAAAACATTTAGAACTTTGGCCTGATTCTCTTGAAGGTTAGCAATAACAAAGGAATGTATTTCTCTTGATACTGCCACAAAGATTCAATGAGTCACTGTCCTATAGGTGCCTAGGAGGCAGCAACCAGCAGAAATAACTGTTTTTACAGTAAACCATAAAAATGCATGAGGTTTCAGAGGTAAATATTAGCTAAGATGTTGAGTTATACACCTCATGCTGAAGTGTTCACAACGTTATGATCCGCTGAGAATTTACCTCTTCAGTTAGAGCTTAGATGTGAAATCACAAAAAATGAACTAGGCACTGCAAAAATACGTTGTAAATTGAGATGCAATTCTGGAACTTAAACAGCATTTACTAGTCACAAGAATAAAGATTATTCAGTGTAACTGATACAGAATCAGCTTCTCAGCAGGGGATGTGTTAGCTTATGAATCAGTAACAAAGCACCACCAGAAAAAGGTATTGAGGGATATTTGAGACTTCATCTGAATAACGACATACTGAATAACACAATATTCTGTCATCCTTTGCTGTTATGTTCATCACCAACTCCACTACTGAAGCAGATTCTCCACACTTCTGGAAGCCTCATTTAGATCTTTTCTTCATGGACTGCTCTGCAAAGTTTTCAAGTCATTTTTACAGTAACAAGGCTCCATCACAGAGGTAAGGAAAGTGGTGCTTTTGGTAGGGATTTAACCACTGTATATAGTTCAGAAAAAAAAAATATTTGTTTTTAAAAAAAAAACCACCCCACTTGCTCCTACTTTGAATTGTCCCTTTCTTTATAGCACACAGAATCACAAGGGCAAAATCAGCGCGGCCCAGCAAAATGCCTTAGATTTTTCTATTCCACTTCTCTGGCAGTTTACAAGAACTCCTTCTTAACATGCTCCTAATCTGCTCCTGAATCATTAAATGATACTGGTCTCAGCTGCTTCTTCCAGGAAGTTCTTTCAAGTCCTCATGAGCAAGAAGCTGTCCCCAAAGGCCACTCAGAAATTTAATTAAAGAAAACTTCACTTGAAAAAATTACAGATTTCCTCATTTACTGAGCTGCTAACTGACACAATATATATTTTAATCTACCTTGACATTTTCAAGATAATCAATACCTGTGAGTTTGCTTTTAAAGACACAGGCCTTGGACTGCATGTTGGCCGCTGGGTGACAACACAACTCAGCTGCACAGATGTCACTGTTTCAGCACAATTTTACATCAACTGAAGATTTGTTTTCACATTGCACTGGAGCTCATCTACAAACACTGGCTTTTGTCTGGTCACTGACCAGAAAGCTGCAGTGCCAGAGGTAGTCTCATAGACAAAGAAAAACCAAGGACTGAAAGTTACTGTAAATAAATTTAAGCTAACTGCACAACCCCAAGACCCCATTGTTTTAAAAGTCATTAATTGCTTGTTGAAGTCTATTAAATCACCATAAAAGTATGTCTGAAGATAAAAAAAACCCCACTGATAGAAGTAGTTTCTTGCTTTAGATAAGATTTCTTCACAGTACAGAAAAATGTCTTGAGCAAACAAAAGAGATGGTACATGATTTGAATTACAGCTGTGCACAGAAATAATTAAAAACCTTATTTGTCCTAGAAGAATGATTTGCACTCCAGTGAACTGAAATCTAAATAATAAAGCTCAATTTTTTTATGAATCCTTTGCTACAGTTATGACTGTCTATTTATACCCCTTACTCCTAAGCTGTTACTTTTAAAACACAAGAATAAGGTAGAGGCATTTCACGGTAGCTACTTTTCTATCAATAAATGCTTCTAAAAAAACTCTTACCCTTGTACCCCACAACAATAAACAATTCAGAAGAGTCTTCTCCTGACAAATTTATTGATTATGACTTGCAGAGATCAAAATCTAATGTATTTCCCAGAAAAGGAACAATTATGTTTTGACAGTAAAGTGTTTACGGATATTAAGACAGCAACACCTCAGAGGTGTTTATAAGTCTTTGTCAGAACAGAAAATGCATGTATGCAACTGTACAGATCACAACCTTCCTCTCGCTTGCCTCATTCTTGCCAGTACATTTCCCATCTTCCTGCTACAAAATCATAAGATGCAGGCTCCTAAAGAAATGTCCAGCAAGAGCTGAGCATCTGTGAGCCCTGGAAGATCTGCTTATGTCTGGCAGCAACATTAGGCAAGAAAATCTATCAAAGCGGGAATTACACTCCTTGGGAGTAAGGCTTACTGACAGATATGTTACTTTTCCTTGAATGTTTTGTGTCGAGGGCTGGTCAGCCTTGGAAGATATAAGGTAACTGGAGAGCTAATACATGAAATTACACAAAGGACAACACTAGACAGCAAGCAACTGATTAGGAAGAGGACTTGGTGACCATCTCAAGCTTCAATGTTTTTCTTAACCTGGACTCAATTTGATTAAAGACATTACTTTTGGGTTTCTCCTGGGTGTTTTTTTGTTTGTTCTTTTGGTTTTGTTTTTCAAGATTCATCCCCACATTTCAGTGACTAGGTGACAATTCCTGCTATTTATCTATTTATGATCATTAGTGTGGTATCTAGGTACCTCTGCCAGGCTGAACACATGTAAGAATTCCCATGCCAGGTTGTTACACAAGGGGCAGGCATCTGGAATAGCAATTCTCAGATGAAGGAAGGATCGTCATACTGCTGTTATTGCCAAGAACTGCATCTTCTGTTGAGTCCTACCAAGAGGTTTCGGAAAGCCCGTTTGCTTATTCCAGCCTAAATCATCTAACAACACACCTTACCTTTTCCAAAGGATTTTGCTTCTCTCAGATGCTCACAGCCACAATGTTACTACCTTGAGACTAGCACTAGCAAAAAATTTCAGCCAGCAAAAATGACCTGGCTGAATAGGAGCAGACCTGCAAGTAGATTGAATGCATTACTTCTTGACAGCTTGAACCTTTTACCCTCTCTTTCCTCATTCACAAGTTGTACTGTGAGAAAGACAATAGAGCCCTCCTTCAGTATCTGTGCAAAATTACTATGCTCATTTAAGCATTTTATGAATGAAATCATTCAGGAAATCATTATACTTTGCCTTTGGGTAAATAGACTAGCAGACTTGAATGAATGTAATTACTTGCTTGTTAGTTATTCTTCAAGATGGATAAAATTTCTGGAAAATCATGACATTGTGTGGATGAACAATAATATCTAACCTTCATCTCTTCCATGACTCCCTGTTTTCTTTCTCCAGGATTTCCCACCATGGCAGCAGCAGCAAGCTCACAGAAGCTAGCCTGGGCACAGCTGTAACTGCACCCAGCACCACTCAAACTTTCTGTAAGAGGGTTACCAACTGCCAGTTTTGGGTACCCAGAGCAGCGCTTGACATTTCTGAATCTGCTCAAACTACCAAAGCAGAGCAGCCATGTTAGCAAAGCATTTCAGCTTGGCTTCTCCAGAAAAATGGAACACAAGTTACAATTGTTAGTTGCAAGAAAAAAAGAGCTGGAAAGCTCTNTTCAAATAAAAGTCATAAAACAAAATAAAAATTGTTACAGCATTTTTAAATAGTCTAGTTCATTATTTTTTGTTTAGTTTATATGAAATCCAGACAACTCCTTACAGTGAGCTATTCCGTAAGAGTCCAGTGAGTGCACTTTTGGCAAAAGGACAAAAATATGATGGTTTTATTTTAAAATTGTGCATTAAAACACTCAAAGTTGGGTAAATCCTAACTTAATGCAACAAATACTTGAGCGTACATTTACATTTCCTCACATGATCCCAGTAAGACAAATTGTAGAAGCAAAGAAAAGCTGATGTGTGTTTGCAGTATTGCAGATTTGGGCCCTTAACCACCCAAATGCATATGCAGGCTAAAATGACCACACAGTAAGCCAAAGTAGAGAAGAGACCAACGAAGCCAGATCTAATCTCCCACATGTGAACTATTATTAGCCCTCTGTTAACACTGTAAACAATAATATTTGAATTCACAGCCCAATTTTTTTCTTAATGTACTGAAACACAGGACTGGATTTGTGGCAACAACGCAATCTAGTGGGAAGCATAAATGAAACAGAGAAAGCTGTTGTGCAGATCCTTTATGTCTACTGTTGCTTGCAGTAAACCAAACTAATATGTTAAATATCAATAGCACTTCAGCACATGACATCACCCCTCTCCCTCTGAGGAGACAAGGGCAAGCACACACACGGCCCACGCTGCTGTAATTCATCACAGTTACGCATTCCCTAGCAGTGACCATGTTGGAACCAAACGCAGGTTACCTTCCTTGTGCTCTTTGTAGAAGAAAAAGAAAACTGAAAGGTGAAAGAAGAAACTGCTTTTGAACAAAGAAATTTGCTGGAGTTAACCCCCCTTGTTATATTTCAGCAAGTTGGTCAACAGACTCATTTCACACATACAAATGTCTTTCAAAACTGAACAGGAGGAATTAATGAGGAGACACTGGCATAACTGCATCTGTTGACAAATTAAAGCAACTGTGAATGTATTTTCATTTCTCCTGTTCATTCCTGACCGGGTTTAAAATTTCTCTTGCTTTTAAAAACAAAAGAAAGAGAAACACAGAACACCAATTAAAAATAACTCTACCAGTCTTTACAAAAAGGTAGCACTCTTTTCTTCATACGTACACTCTTTGTAAATAATTTACACACACAAGAAATTATTTTGGTTGGTTAAGGTGCTTGGCCCAATAACAACATTGTATTTTTATTAAGGAAGAAATAAACTTCTATAGATACAAAAGGACCAAATACAAGACCCAGATTTATAAACCACACAGAGCAACTAGAAAGCAACCACATAGCAAGCAGCCAAGAACCACCAGCAACAGAAGTCTTCAGGTAGAGCAAAGTCAAAGCACCTTCTATAATGCACAGGACCTACCATCTCACTGTTTCCTTGGGAACCTTTTCACCTCCACTCCAACCAAAATCAGGAGAGTAGGAAGATGATCAAAGTAGAACGAGCTTTTCACCTTCATCTGTACCTATGAAGTGTTTGAAGATCAAATGATTTTGGAGTTAACTCAGAGCGCGAGTTTAATTTTTCTCAATATCCACTGAATAGCTGTACAGTACACTGAAGTATTGATTTAATGTGATCTAATTTAGTGTTGTTAGACAACTCCTAGACCAGTTCACTGAACACAAACCCCATTGTTTTAATATGTGAAAGGTCCCAGAATTGTTGGGAAAACACACTGAATAAAGGAGGTGGCTCCCTTAGAAGCAAGGAGTAGAGCTGATGTATTTTAATAGTAACCATTGTTTCTAACTACTGGTTGCATTTTGTCACTGAAAATGATTGCTTTGAAGATGGACAAAAGAAATAGGACCTTTTATTATCTGGTTAGAATAATTACTTTTACCGTCTGCAGTAACCATGAATCTGTTGGTGGCTGGTCAAGCTCTGAAAGGAGGAGAGCACAAGAAAGTGGGTTAATTTATTACCTTCTCCTTGGATTTCATTCTCGTACAGTGCAAAACAATTATAATAGTGCTATCTTGCTTCTTGTTTAACATAAATCTCCTTAAAAATATCAGTCGTAAATAGGAAGCTATTGTTTATAAATCGACTATAGACATAAACAGTTAAATGAAATATATCAGAGAAAATTAGGGGAAAAAATGTGTTTTGGTTACATATTAAAGAGGTGCTATATTTTCAGGCACAGGGCTTCCAGGACTATGTTTTAGAAGTGCTATCACTGTAGCTTGATGTAGTTCAAAATATCTGCTTTGTAACTGGCGTCTCAAAGGGTTCACAGGTACTCTGCGTCAGAGCAACCCAGACTGAGGAACATTTGTCCTTCTGTAGATGCCCTGTAAGAAATAACCTAAATCCTCTATTTGGCCTAGAAACATGATAATGCATACGAGGCCATTTCCAGAAAGTGCTCTTGCAACTTCCCAGAGTCTAAAAGCTCTTTTTAATCCTTCTATCTCTCCAGAGCACCAAGAGCTGAAAGCAGACCAGCCTTCTGGCTGGAACAACAATTATTCCTATTTACAGAACACCAACAGCATGTGTGGTGCTTAGTGATACCATGGCAATAACTTTGGGCATAGGAAATCAACAGATCAAGATCTGGCCTATAAAAGGTTGCTTGGAAGACAGACTGCCCCAGCTTAATCATGTTTTATGCCATAACGTTACTCATTCTTTGTTGAAGACTACAATGCAGGCTACAGAGCACAAAGCTTCTTATTATTTTAACTTTTTTTGTTTCTGATTTTTTTTCTTTTAAACAAACTGGTCTTTCTTCTAAATCTTCAAGCAATGTAATGGTTTTTTTCTCCTCTTTTGGTTTAACTTTGGAATGGATATGTCAGACAAAGAACA
>VZTO01014202.1:94087-114790 GCA_013400615.1 Syrrhaptes paradoxus
TAAGGAAGAAATAAACTTCTATAGATACAAAAGGACCAAATACAAGACCCAGATTTATAAACCACACAGAGCAACTAGAAAGCAACCACATAGCAAGCAGCCAAGAACCACCAGCAACAGAAGTCTTCAGGTAGAGCAAAGCCAAAGCACCTTCTATAATGCACAGGACCTACCATCTCACTGTTTCCTTGGGAACCTTTTCACCTCCAGTCCAACCAAAATCAGGAGAGCAGGAAGATAATTGAAGTAGAACGAGCTTTTCACCTTCATCTGTACCTATGAAGTGTTTGAAGATCAAATGATTTTGGAGTTAACTCAGAGCGCGAGTTTAATTTTTCTCAATATCCACTGAATAGCTGTACAGTACACTGAAGTATTGATTTAATGTGATCTAATTTAGTGTTGTTAGACAACTCCTAGACCAGTTCACTGAACACAAACCCCATTGTTTTAATATGTGAAAGGTCCCAGAATTGTTGGGAAAACACACTGAATAAAGGAGGTGGCTCCCTTAGAAGCAAGGAGTAGAGCTGATGTATTTTAATAGTAACCATTGTTTCTAACTACTGGTTGCATTTTGTCACTGAAAATGATTGCTTTGAAGATGGACAAAAGAAATAGGACCTTTTATTATCTGGTTAGAATAATTACTTTTACCGTCTGCAGTAACCATGAATCTGTTGGTGGCTGGTCAAGCTCTGAAAGGAGGAGAGCACAAGAAAGTGGGTTAATTTATTACCTTCTCCTTGGATTTCATTCTCGTACAGTGCAAAACAATTATAATAGTGCTATCTTGCTTCTTGTTTAACATAAATCTCCTTAAAATATCAGTCGTAAATAGGAAGCTATTGTTTATAAATCGACTATAGACATAAACAGTTAAATGAAATATATCAGAGAAAATTAGGGGAAAAAATGTGTTTTGGTTACATATTAAAGAGGTGCTATATTTTCAGGCACAGGGCTTCCAGGACTATGTTTTAGAAGTGCTATCACTGTAGCTTGATGTAGTTCAAAATATCTGCTTTGTAACTGGCGTCTCCAAGGGTTTACAGGTACTCTGCGTCAGAGCAACCCAGACTGAGGAACATTTGTCCTTCTGTAGATGCCCTGTAAGAAATAACCTAAATCCTTTATTTGGCCTAGAAACATGATAATGCATACGAGGCCATTTCCAGAAAGTGCTCTTGCAACTTCCCAGAGTCTAAAAGCTCTTTTTAATCCTTCTATCTCTCCAGAGCACCAAGAGCTGAAAGCAGACCAGCCTTCTGGCTGGAACAACAATTATTCCTATTTACAGAACACCAACAGCATGTGTGGTGCTTAGTGATACCATGGCAATAACTTTGGGCATAGGAAATCAACAGATCAAGATCTGGCCTATAAAAGGTTGCTTGGAAGACAGACTGCCCCAGCTTAATCATGTTTTATGCCATAACGTTACTCATTCTTTGTTGAAGACTACAATGCAGGCTACAGAGCACAAAGCTTCTTATTATTTTAACTTTTTTTGTTTCTGATTTTTTTTCTTTTAAACAAACTGGTCTTTCTTCTAAATCTTCAAGCAATGTAATGGTTTTTTTCTCCTCTTTTGGTTTAACTTTGGAATGGATATGTCAGACAAAGAACACCACCAGCACTGGGCATTGATTTCTTCAAAACTTTTCCTGGTATGAACAAGACAGGACACCAGAAAAACAACTCCTCCTATATTAAGCTGTGGCATTGCACATTCAGCACACACCACTAACCTTGCCAAACTGGTGAGTAGCAGTCACACTGCAAAGGGCAGCTACTTCCCCTCCCAAGGTGCCATGGAGTTCATCCAAGTCAATAGCTGTGCAACCTCATTCACACTGGACTCAGCCCTTTTTGTTTTGGAATAAAAATCTGCTTTAGTCTAACATTTTAACAACATACATATCTTCCCCAAAGTTAATTACTGAATGGAAATATTGCTTCTTCACACCTCTCAGGGGGCATTGACCTTAGCTGAACCTTTTATGACTCGCTGCTCTTCAGAGAACACAGAGACAACACAAGTCATCCACTACCGCTTTTTCTCAAGCACATAAATAAGAATGTCGTTTTACCTGTCCTCCTAAGCAAAAGGTGGTTTACTAGTTTCACTTGTTTTTAAGCTACATCTTGCCTCCAGACTTACAAACAATTCTTAAGAGAACAGCAGCAACGAGGCACCACCAATTCCGCATGGCTTCCTTATCCCTGCTTCTTTTGGCAGGCTGGCTCTCACACGCGCATTAGGAGTGGTAGCTTTGCTACAAGCACTCCCTGAACTGTTGAAAAGCACACCAAGAAAAAGGTGCCAGCCCTCTCCCGCCATCATCCTCATGTTTGAGACACAGAAGTGACAAGGCCCTATAGAGTCTGGGACCTGTTTTCCTGCAAATTACATATTACTGCCTTAGGTACAGTCTACCAACAGGCTTTAGTTAACAACCACCTGCAATAAAATAGAAAGGACTGCTGGTAAGCTATTTCCCAAATGTACCAAGTACCAAACTACCCCTGGTGGTCCTTTGTGTTCCAAGTCTGTCAACCGTCAATGCTCCATCACTCCTGTAAATCACACTTAAGAGACCTGGAAAACTAAAAGTTTTCAAGTCATTCATTCTGTCATTTATATTTTGTAACTGCAATAAAGTCTGTAATGATCAACTTTACTAGTATCCACAACTTTAACTTGTCTTATAAGCAACTCGTTACGAATGAATAATGAAGACTAAATTATAGTGTTCACTTCTAGTACAGTATTCCTCCTGGCTTTCAAGATACTTACAAGTCTTGATCCTGTAAACACAAACACCATGTGTGTGCTAAACATAAAATATGAGAATAATTCTCCTACATACACACAGCACCATGGCTCAAGCTGGATATGGAACACTCCCACAAATTGTATTGATGGGGGTTGTCCACCGTAACATGAGCTGGGTACTCATGCTCTGCACAACTTCCCACAGCCCCAGCTGGGCATGCAATGCTGAGCTTTACTTATTTATAATGCTCAGAAGTTTTATCTATCCTAATCCTATACCCAGCAAGACCACATCCCTTTCAAATGTGGTTTCCCAAAAAACCTCCCATCCCTTGTTTGGGCTTCAAAACATCTAGGGAGGTTCTCCCACAGGACGTACTCTCAGGGAGTTGTTTCTGTTCCATTTATGGCCACTTAATATTATCATGACAGAGTGAAAACCAAAAACCACAATGAAGTAAATCTTTGGCATACCTGAAAGACAGACCCATTACACCAGGGAGTTTTAATATTCACCCAGGGAAGTGAAAGCAAACAAAACTAGAGGGTAAAAGCAAATATTCAAGACTCTGAATGTACTGAGAGTCAAAAGTTATTGTCTTAGTAATTTTATAAGTTTTTTTGCCCAATTTGTGGCAATTCACTGCAGACGTAAAATGTCCATAAATCAGACATATGCGGAAAATATAGAAGAATGCTAACATCAACATTATGAAAAGTAAATGCCCAGCAGTAGCTTCTAAACTGGAAAGAGATGCAATCACTTAAAACATCTTATACAAGACCGAGACTTCACTACGTAAGGAAGAGCACCCTGCAGTTAAGGGGATCTTCCAGGTTTACTGCATTAACTGTATCATACAAGTAGTGCCCTTACGCCATTAAAGTGCTGTCAGCATTTCCATCTATATGTTAATTTCTACATTTTATAACTACTATTAAAATAAAATACTTCAGGTTGGTCCTGGACTAACAAGGTTTCTTTTTTTAATTTTTTTTTTTTAAATGCTGTTAGCTTGGCTGCATAATGTTCCAGGACAGTGGATTATTTCAACTGAGTTTTTCTTCCTTTCTTTTCCTTTTGATACTCAGACATTAATGAGTTTTAATTTGAACACTTATGGTCATCTCCCTTTTTTATACTGAAAAAGAGTAAATTGTCATTAGTATGCAATGCCATACGATTTCAGCATTTTAGAATAGCTCAGAGTCTGATCCTCTCCAACAACAAGCTCTTGTGTTAATTTTTAAGCCTAGGAGCCCAGGAAAAAAGCTACCACACTTCTCCCATCCCTGTAATTGCTCAGCACCTTTGAAAATCAGGCCACTTTCACCAAGATCTCTAAATATAGTTCTAGATACTTAACTTTAAGAACTCAGATTTTTTTTTTTAAATAAGGTCAAAATGATTAAACTATATCTCATTACCTTTCACATTCATAACTAAATGAATATTAAGATGGAAACAGATACTTAAGACTGTTTGTATTTCTTTCTGGCGATATTGAGGTCTGAGTATTTGTTCTTATTTGCAATATTTTATGGCTTTACTACCTAGACAGCTTGCCCTTGTAATCTGAAATACAGCGGTACATTCCAGCAGGTTTGCAAGCTAAAAACCACCATTCTGCCACCTTTCTGATACAAATGACAGCATTATGAGTGCTTGAAATGGCTCAGTGGGAGCTGCAGAGGCTCTGTTCTAGCAGGTGCACTAATTTGCTGAAATGCAAGGCAAATTGCCCCCATAGCACAACAGGAAATGATAGGAACTAGAAACCTCAGTCATTAAAAGCTACAGATTGGCAACATCTTTCTTCTTTGAGAAGCAGAGATGCCTTTGCCTACCCTGCATTTTGCTCTGCAGGAGCCAGAGCACTGTTTCTAACAAGGTGTGATACTACTGATCAGCTGATGGATGGGACCTTGTCATGTCCAGGTTCCTGAGAAGTTTGGAGGCATAGCTTTCTTACTTTTTCCTTCCTCACATTAAGTCATAGCTCACAATTTTGACAGCTTGAGTGACACAATCATGACCAAAGTAAGACTAGATGTGTCTTGCTCAGCATTATGAGAACATGAAAAATATCATACCTACAGTTCAGGAGCTAGGCAGCAAAAGAGCGACCATTCAGGGTTATGGAATCAGCTACACATAATAAGAAAAGCATAACCACTGGTTTTGGGTTGTTTTTTTTTTTAATCTGACAGCAATTCTCTGCAGTTACTCCCACTGCTAGAATGATTCCAAGAAAGATCATTCCATGTACACATGCTGATAAAGAGGAGTACAATGCCCACAAAGCCATCTGTAGAATGCAATACCTAATATATAGCAGATGAAGGAAAAATTGCACTTTTCCCTCTGCTTTGGATCTACTTGTGGTTAGTCTGGAAGTCTCAACCCAATTTTCCTAACTGACATTACATTACTCTGCAGTTATGCATTTGCACTTTAATGTTTATCTCATAAATCTTAATCCATGCACTTTGGTCATGTCTGTGGAATATGTGATGTAATCTCACTAGATGTGTGTAATTAGAAAGATATAATCAAAAACCATAACCCAAAGGAGGATCTTTTCTTTTCCAGACTCTAAATTCATAAGCAACATTGAAAAGAGTTTGTAATTTAATCCACGTATGCAGCAGATCACTGAAGTATACCATGCATAAACTGAAAGGACTTTGCTGAAGGGGGGGAAAAAAAAAAAAGAAAACTGATTCACAATACTCTTCAGGTTCTACAGCATGCAAAGCACCATACACAAGCCGGTTTTACAGAAGTAGATTGCAGCTCCACTTGTACATCTACAAGACCTGAAGGAATGCATCTACCTCTTATTACTATCACTCAAGAACAAAGTACTTAAGTTCATTTTCATCTCCACTTCAACACAACAACAACAAAACCAGGGGTAAAAACCTCTTTTCCATTGTAATTACAAGATTAAAATATCATTAAAATATGCAGCAATCTCAGTAGCTGATAATTGCTATCTAATAGTAAAGAGATTAAATGAAGGGGAAAAAAAGTTTGGTTTGGGTATCAGGAAAGAATTCCTAAGGGTAAGATCTGCAGTGCGCAGCCCCAACAACCCTGAAGGCTACACTGGCAACTCGCCAGGAGCGGGGCCTAATTTGCATACAAATTTATAGCAAGCTTTCATCAGAGATAAGTGTGCAAGGCTTTATTTATTTATGCTGTTAAACATACACAATGCTCTTCAAAAAAATGCGCAGGGAGACAAAATACAGCTCAAGAACTTCAAAGAAAAGCTTTATCAGTGGAAAGACTGGCACTGCTTCTCTGAAACCAACTTCTTAATGTCCAACTTTATCTACAATGAGGCCACCCGCAGCACAGAAGGCGCTGGAGCGGCACACGAGGGCAGCCTGCAGGATTTGTTCAAGTCCCTGCTTCCAAAGAAGCTTGCACAAATGGCAGCCATGGCATGCAGGCAGCAAAGATAAATTTGAACAAAGTTGAACCCTTGTTTAAAAACCATGTTTGAAATTGATTTTAACAACAAAAAAATAAATCCTCTTTTTTTTTTGTTCTGAGCAATTCCAGAGAACCATTTCTTTCAAAAAGGAGGTGGGGGAAAGGGTATGGAAGTGAGTTCACCATGAAAACAAGAGGAATTATACTAACTGAAATACATTTCAACTCTGAAAATATCAGAAGTTCCATAATTTACCAAATCTTTTCTTCCAAGTTTTAATTTCTGGCTGACACTCATGGAGAAGAGTGCAAAAAATAAATGTAAATATGAATGTACACAGCTTTGTCCAGTGGAGCCTGATGAGACTGATGAGTTACCTTGAGCTATTCCTCTGTTCCCAAAAGCAGCAAGCCAGGGACCTGTCTGGCAGCATCCAGCCAGGCTGGATCTGAGAACCGACTCCACCAGCAGCAGACAGAGCCAGCAGACTACTCCTCCCCCAAGAATACAGCTATTACATCTTCTGCAATCCAGCAGCATCAAAACCAAATTAATCACAAATAGTTTTCTAATAATGCTTATCCACATCCTGCATGACACAAGGCAAAAGTGTGCAAGAGACATTTTGAAATCTGTATATGACAGTTGTATTCTTTATGTTAAAGAACCTGAAAAAAAAAATGTGTCCCGAGCAGCTGAATTAGTTAACTCTTTACTTTGAGACTGTGAATTGCATCATCCCCTTTCATGAGCGACATGGCCACTTATTGAAAAAATCTGTCATAAGAGATGTTTTACAACACATTAATATCTGCTTCTCAACTACCGGTCGTCTTATTAAATTCTCAGCATGTTCTCACTTTGGAGCCATCCAGATAATATAGACAGCAACATTAACAGCAATAAAGACATTGCTAAATGTAATGTACTATCTAATTAGCAGTGATCTCAGTAGGGCAAGGCCAGGAGAGGACAACGGAATAAAAATCATCTGCATTATTTAAAGTTATTGGAATATACAATTAATGGCAGCAGCAGCACCAGTTTTAATTAAAACTTAGAGGTGGTGATCCAAATTGGCTAAATCCAATACAGAAGTAATGGCCCTGATCAGGTTTAAAGCAATTAGTCAATCTCTAGCCATCCTTTTCTTGTCTTTTCCACTTATTTATGGTTTAACGTCTATTAACGCCCACTGTTTCCAGTTGGAGCAACACACTTTCCTTTCTGCCATGGTCATCACCAGCCACCCGAATTCAGTACCATGAGAAAGCAGCTAAGGAGGCCTTCTACCAGCTTTTACACCCCCTCCCTTTTGTGTCTGCTGATGGACAATATGGGGATAAAGGCGGGCACTTCTGCAAGTTGCTTGTTTAAGACACGCCGGGCATCATCAGGATGAGCAGAATGCAGTAAGTTCTACAGCTGGCAAAGTCTCAAGATTTTCAAGAAATAAAATGATTACACAGGAGGCCGACACTGAATGAAATGAAGCCATTTGTTAGCATATGCCTCTATTTTAATCTACTGTTCTTCAGAGCCAAAACAGTGCTTTTCCTCCAAACCGTAACACAAGCCACTTTGTTTCGGAGTTTGCCATAGGCTGCCTCAAGGATGCTTTCCAAATACTCTGTCACCTGTTTCTCTCATCATGTCTGTAACATACAATGGTGGAGAGGAATGGTTTCTATATCACTATGCGGGGAGCGTGTTTCTAGAATTTCACGTTTCCACGGTTGTAGATGTTGATCTACTTTCACTAAAGCCTCCCCAAGCCACTGAACATTGTTATCTGCTCTCAAACAAAAATCCAAGTTGAATGATCACTGATATACCTTTTTTTTTTTAATTTTACTCTGTTCTAAAGAGACATTTTGTTCCTCTTTCCCAGAGTAGCACTTCCCCCTCAACTGGGAATCATTTCAGGTCTCGTCTTCTGTCTCTCACAGCATGACAGTTCCAACGCTTTTTTAATGAAAGACTTGACAAGCCGGTATAGTTTTTTCACCTGTATTTTAAAAAATTAATTTAGTATCTTTTCATGCAGCATGTTCCCTTGGAGTTCACATCCAGATAATGCTTCAACCATCTGTGGATAAGAGCCTCTCCCCTCCCTGACACAGTCAATCCAAGCATGGGTAACCACTCCCAGGAAGCCACTGCTAACAATATCTTTCCTCAATTTCCTTTTTCGGTTTTCCTTTTTCATTCATTCTTCTGAACAGGATATTGAAAGGTTTCTGAACTTTATAAAGGTCATCACATCGACAGCAAATCTTTCCCTCAGCCTCGGTATTTTCTTCTCACAATTTCAAACTTCAGTATAAACTCTTCAGCTAATTAAAACTTCTTGCAGAGATACTTTTTCCAAATAGTGCTTCCTAAAGTTTTTGCATCCATCTCCACTCCAAAACTTGATTTATCATCAAGAAATAAATATTGTTCACATGTTTGCCATGTATTTCTTCATTCCCCAAGTAGTCAGCCATTGTAGATCATTCTTTCAACACACACACACATCCCTAACTCAGGGCTCCCTTACCAGAGGTCAAAAATCAGTCTTGGCCAAATTGGTTGGTCAAGTAAGTACGACACAAAATACCAGCTAGAAATGCTTCATCATCATAGCTGTTCATTCAGACATCTACCGAATGTTATACCTACTGTCATAAGTGGGAACTGTTATTTTTAATGGTAACTTCATAAATGGGCAAAATAACAAGAGTTATCCTTTAAAACAACAAATCAAATATGGATGCAGTTAATGAGCTGAGAAAAGTTTATATCAACTGAACCAAAATTTTTAGTTAGGAATTGGAAGAGGGGGTTTTCCTAGTTCTACAGGCCCAAACTGGTTTCTAAACAGATTACACACAATTTAGCTGAGCTAAAGTAGGTAAAATGAATGAAAAAGTCTTTCCACAGCTGCCAATATTAATCAAAGACTGACTCATTACTTTAACAAAGCCTGGTGTCCAGAAAATAAATCATCTCAGTTTAGCTTTTCCCAAGACATTTTTGGCAAAATCCAGCCTCTGTATATTTAAACCACATTTTTGGTTCCACATCCTTTCTTAAAGTCCACAGAAGTACTGATAAAGGGGAAAACCCAAGAAGCTGGGGAGAGGGGTTTAAAAAAAAAATAGCAAAAAAGGTTATATTCTACTACTTATTTCATGTTCTTAATTATTTGTTGTGTTTTGATTTCATGCCAATAGCTATCATCTTTAATGCTCAAATTGAACTTTGTCAAACTAAGACAGTTTAATTTTTTTAAAAACTCTGATGTTTTAACACTTACAAAAATAAAAAGCAGATTTCTAAGCACTTGAAGAGGCAAAGTGAAAGAGGCTAGAGCTTCAGGCAGCGTCAGAGCTCAGCTTTTGCCAACACCTGTGGCCTCAAGGACTGAAAAGCTAATGTCAAATATTGCACTCCTAAGGCTCACGGTGATATTGCTCCTTTCTATATCTTTCACTGACATACATTAAGCCAGTATCAGGTTTGACTCACATGCACCAAAAGTTGTGTAAAGGATGAAACGTGAGGAGGTGATCTCATTCTGAATCCAGGAGATCTTTTATTGCCTAATCCTGGATGTGGGAATTTCCTGCTGCTTCCTTAACAGTTTTTTTGGGGATTGTCTCAAGACTGTATTACAGGACAGATGACCAAATCCAGAACTGTAAAACCATAGCAGGATAATGTGTCAGAGTTCATAGATGTCTAATGAATAATTTGCTAAAAAACACTTCACCATATATAAGATAATGCCCAAAACATTATGGAAGATCCGATGCTTACAGATTCAGCACATATCTGATGTTATACTGCTCTGTTGTAAACTCATGTCCCGTGTTCAGACCCCTGATCAAAGGACAACAGCAAGAGAATTGCCCTCTAGACTGTACACAAAACATCCCCTTTGGAGGTGATATCTAATCCCTCTAACTACATCCAAGAGCACAATTATCTCCCAGCAATATATTATTTCTGAGAATTGGTCGTATCAAAGCCCACTGCTACTAAATTAAACTACCAGCTTCCCTCAAATAAAATGAAAGCTCAGAACATCAATTTCCACCTCATAATCCTTTGAGACATTAATAATGACAAACTACCACAATGAAACCACGTGAAAATAGGTTCAATCTTCTTCAGCCCTGCATGGTACAGGTGTATGGTTTCTAAAAGTCAAATTAAAGGCAGTATTTTGTCATCTCTCCTTGTTGTCTCATTTTAAACAAGAAAAAAAATGAACTGAGGCTTACATCCAAGTTTGAACTTAAATATATCTACTTTTGATGCATATGTTGAGAAAACCCTTAATTCCCTGTTGAACTGGCCTATGTGCCACCACCTTGTCACTTACCAACTTCTTACCACCCTTGCTCAGACCATGTAGCCAAAAACCAGTTTAAGTGTTCACGTGTCCAGCAGTAGTTTAACAACAGCTTACCAATGAACCTCAAGATAAGCAAAAAAGCTATAAAGCAAACAGGGGAAAAGAAAAGAAGATCTGCAAAAAAGCGAGCAGCACATAAGCATTTTGTGTTTTCCTAGTTACCTGCCTCTCATTATCCAAGTGCAGCCTTCCCTACATTTAAAAGCAGCTACACTTAAAGTCAGACAAAAAAATACTGTGTTTTACATTTGCTCATTCTTTCTTGCAAGATAAATACAATAGCCTGTATTGTACTAAAAAATGGCTTTATGCACTGCTTTGTTAGTAAAATGAAATCACAGTAAATGAATAAGAATTCCATTCTGAACTGACATGCTGAGAATATAAATTATGTTTTATAAAACCTTCGTACATGACTGTAATCTAGATGGGCGCTGCTCGCATGAGCTATTAGACAACACTTTAAAAGCTGCAGTCTAGTTTAGTGGAGATAATTTTAATTGACTCAAGGGTGTATCTCAATGGTCCTGAAATTGTTAGGAAAATGTATTGTAGAGAAAGAGCATTCCCTCAGCTGTGGGGAGCAGAGTCAATGCAATCTAATAATGCTCTGGGTTTCCAACTGCTAGGTGCATTTTGCAATTGGAAGTGATTGCATCGACGATGTACATGGGCCACATAAATGGAAGCTTTTATCTCTGGTTAGCATAATTACTGCAACTGTCTGCACTGTGTTTGCATCTGCTGGAGCTTGGTTAAGATTTTTGGAAAATCACATAATGGGAGAACAGCAGTTTTCACAATGAGCTGTTTCCACGGCTATTTACACAAAATGCTGACTTCCACCTTCTTGGGGGTTTCTGCTTGTTTTCTGAAGAGGACAAAACACGCGAAAAGGGAAGGCTTCTAACACTCCACTACCTAAAGAGGCACATCAAACTGTTGTAAATCACTGATGAACAAAGATCTCAAAACCAGTTATAGTGAGGCAACCTCCCATACTCATGAGCAGTATTTGGGAATATAGTTAAGCAAGAAATAAGATATTAAAAAATAAATTCTGTTCCTTTCTACTGACTGTCTAGCTTGGGGGTACTCAGCATCTTGAAAGAAGTCTCAAGTCAGAAACCTCAAACTACAGAGAGTATACATAAATCAATCACCACCTTTCTCTCTCCCTCCGCCTTATTTTTTTGTTCAAAACCTTTCCTGCTCTTTCACTTCCTCCTCTTGCTCAGGTTTGAGGCAATAAACAGCTCCTTGATTTTAAATAAGCTCACATCAGTGCAGTGCTCCACAACTGATTTTCCTGTTGAATTTAGAGAGGTTTTGTTGTGTCCTTCAGTTAAGCAAAACTCTGCTCACTTTATATTATTGCCCATATTACTGCCATACATTCACTGGGAGCCATCAAGAGCACATCATGCAGGGCTCCAGGTGCTGTGCTGAAAGTTTTGTTTTCAACACAAGTTAAATCCAAAGTTTCAGCCCTAATCTTCAAAGCCTTCCTGAGTGTTGTCCTCAGCTCCCCATAAGGTGGGCCCCTTCCTGCAACGCTGCCTTCCTGTGTCAGCTTGGCTGCTCCGAGGGGTCATCCCACGGCTGAGATTCCCAGCCCTGGGAACCTGCGCTCTCGGCAGCTGGCCTGCAACTGGGACACTGACGTCTGCAAGGGATTATTGGGTTGGGCTGTGATTCTTACTGCTGCCAGAACAAAGAGCAGGACTCACGCTTTCGCTTTGGCTTTTCCCACCTAGTTTTTGAAACAAATCAATAAGGGGGAGGAGAAAAGGAATTAGATATAGCAATTGCTTTAGCAGAGAATTTTTCATATGCTTTGAACTGCGATCAGTACTATCAAGAGGCTGCCTCAGCTGAAAGCCTCTCAGTGTGCATATTGCATTTCCCTTTAAGGGACACACACACAATAATTTATTTTGCCTTTCATTTTGTCTGAGACCCAGAGAAAGCATAAGCAACCAGCAGAGGCCTCTGACAGGTTGTTGGCCTCAGTCTATGTGCCTGCAAAACAGATCAGACCTTATCGGGGCTGAGCCAGACCCCAGCACACCCCCGGAAGGACCTCCGGGCCCTGAAACGGCAGTCTTACTTGTTGAGCCAAATCGGATCTTTCAGCTTCGTGTCATGCCAGTGCTGGAATATGAATGGTGCTAAGGTAAAGCTATTTATCCAGGTAATTTGTAACCACAGATTTTTGAGATCATCTGCTGCACCATTGCTATAGCTAAAGATTTAATTGGTCTTGAAACAGCAAAACTACCATAAATCAGGATGCTACAATTCCATCTTAGCCCCAGGAGACACAGCACCTACTTTTACAGCAGCAAGTAAGGGAATTTGGAAGCCTTTGATTACATTAACACAGATCATTTTAAGTGAAACAAATATTCCACTCACCCTGAAGGTTGGGACACTTGCATGGCAAGTGCGCTACAGCTGGTGTGCTGCTATTACCTTTGGCATGACAGATTAAGCCATGCAGATCTAGTTTTCCAGTCTATATTAAAAGGATTATTTTCTGATACTAGGTTCCCAGGCACAGAATTGTAGTTCATTGAAAAATCAGAGCAACCATCGCAATTCATAACACAACCCCGCGGGGTTTTCTGCCATGTCAAAAGAACAGAGACGGAACCAGGAATTCAGGTTATTTGTTTCAGTTTTAGTTCACTTGAAAGTGGATCTTTATTATCAGTTTTCTGTAAAGGAGTAAAATTCCACATAGTGACACAACTTTTGTAGTGTTTCCCCCTGCCCCTTACTAAAAGCAGGACCTTAGTCTAAATATTAGAGATGCTTATCATCAACTGTCAAAAAAAAATTCTACTTGGGCTTCTTCAAAGCTGCCTCAGCGCAAACTGTAAAAACAACTGCCAAAATCCCAGAAAATTTATTTTAGATTTACAGTACCTCAACTGTCCATTCTCATTGAGAATTTCTGGCATATTACTGTTTTTTTTTTCATTCTAGCCAATCAAAAATGGCTTAAAATACACTGTAGTCCTAAGCCTCAATATTTGGGATGCAATAAACTGTAAGTGCCTCACAACCTATAGGCTACCAATGTAACAAGTAAAGCTTTTGTGTAGGAGCATGTAACAAACAGCAGTCTTTCACCTACCGCAGCAAATGTTTTCTGAAAAACTAAAAGCAAGTATCTCTTGGGTACTAATTGCTTTGCTTTCCACAGAGCTAGAAAGACATTTTGCAGACAGTAACATACTTTTCAAGAACGTTTGGTGCATTAACCACAGAACTACATATAAATAGTTCTGACTAAAGCTTGCTTTTACATACCAGTACAAAGTGTGCCAGGAGCAGACAAAACGTCCTTAAAGACCTATTCAAATTTTATTTGAAGAATAAAAATGAGCTTCAGTTAAGACTTTTTTCATTGCTACATCAATGACAAATCCTTATTTGCAATATATAGAGCTAAAGTGAACAGAAGGATCTATCAGTTCAAATCCCGACTCTTGGATGCTCCATTATTATTAACCAGAATCTTTTAACTTAATACAAAATTACTGTCACTCAAGTTAATAAGTTCCAACCACATAACTTGATAAATCTATCATCATTACCACCTTGTATTTTTTCCTCTTCCAATGCAATTGCACAATATTAGCTGCCATAAATTAATTGTTATTTTAATAGAGTAAGACCAATTTAATGAAGTCAAATATGAAAAGGTCTAAATTGATTTTTTTTCTCTTCTCTTATCAACCTGGACCACAATCCCTGTCATAAAAGTACAGACTCTTCAAAAATAATTGATCACTACCCAATTTAAAAGCTTCAGTGAGAGCTTAATTTGATCTTCTGTCTAGCCCCCAATTAAAAGAAATACACTATAAAAATAAGGTTGTTTCAAGATAGTGATGAAAGCACTAAATTTAATGTATTTATTTAAAACCATACAAAAGTTAAAAGCAAGGTGTATAAATCAAAGAACAAATGTTTGGTTTTACGTAGAACAGTCTTTGCAAATTTTCTGAAGCAGCAGCAATATTGTGCTGTACTGATCTTTATAACTGTAGGTTAGCATTTGATTTATCTACAAAGTAAACACCTTTGTGAAAGTAAAGTGGAAATCACTATTTTTGGTTTTGAAAGCATGTAAATATGTACCCCAGATTGTCTATTTCCAGCTTCACTTTGTATGCTTATTCACAGGTCACTAATATTAATCTATGCAGACACTAATGTACAAGGAAGCTTGAAAAGCTGAGTGTAACCATCCACCTCTGAGCTGGCCCAAAGTTCAAGCAGAGGGCATCTGATGCTAAATACTGCTCCCCTAGTATGTCCTCTTCCAAAAAGCAAACCTTTGCATAAGAAAAATCATTTATGAAAAAGTAAAACAATTGATGTTAAAATGATCGATATTTCATTTAGGATGCACATAATGCATCAGTGAATAATGCCTTAATGGCTGGAAATGAATCACATCTAGAAAGTTAAAACCAAATCCTGTAATAAATATTAGCTCACCTGTCAGGTAATCAACCAGAATATTTCTGATGATTCTTTTAATCATACAGTTGAGTCAAAGCTGTGCCCTGTCACTTCAAGGGATAACCAACAAAGTCTGAAGCTTGTGAAACCTCAGACAGGAATAGGCTTTTTTTGCACCATTATCTCACAACTTTATATAGAAAATCCCATTGCTAAATGGAGCCTTAGTCAAAACTCTTTGCAGGATTGTGTGCCGTAAACAAGAGCCAAGTGTACCGAGTACTCTGTAAAGTTAAGAGATTGACCTGACCAGGAGCAGGCCCCCAGCAAATCCTGCTTCCCTGCTCCAAAACTGGAGAACACACATTTGCTCCTCTTCCTAGCAGTTACAGAGACAACCTATTACACAGGACCACACATAGACACATCTCTTTCTCATAACATGGTATATAACACCTACATGTATGCAGGTTAGTCATGCCCCCATAATGCCTTCTTTTAAAATTAAAGAAATGAAGATTATTTCTTTCATACTATAAATAGTCTCTCTAGTTGAGCTGCAATACAAGTTTTACGGTAAATTTTTTAGCTACATACTACACCTACAAGCTGTGGATTGTGCTTAAAGACGTTGTCTCCAGAAGGACTTGTTTGGATGATCTGATTTAAGTATTCAAATCTTCTCTTCACCTGAAAGCAACACTTCCATTCTCTTGTTTAGCACCTGCAGTCTGGGTAACTTCTGAGAATATTTTTCTATTCTCGTGCTCTACTCTGTGTTTGTTACCAGCAAATTGATTCCAGGTCAGAAATAAAAGTTGGTGAGGACAGCAGACTGCTCCTCTAGCTACATGATTATTTTGGGTATTCTACAAAGTTAATTTGGGGAAACAGGAAAAGAAGAAAGTAAAGAAGTGGGAAAATGGCAAAAAGCAAGAGCATTTTCAAACAAGAAATTTTGTTTTTTCCAACTGCACTCAGAATCATAGGTCAACACAAATGCTATTAGCATTCAATACTAACACCAGTAATTGAATCCTTCGCAATTTTCATAGTTCTTTTAGTATGTTATTAAAGAAACTACTAGATTCTTTTCTCTCATTATACCTTTATTCTTTTCTCTCAGATGGCTTATAGTCTTGAAAGACTAAACTCACTGTGACGGTAGGATGCTTTGCAGTTTTTAATTTTGGGGTTTTTAAGTGAAGATTTATCATTCCTCTTTAGCTTAAATCATTGAGTCTTAACATCATCCAACAGTCAGAGGAACCTTTAGACAGCATTGTTCTGACATATAATATATCTCACTTGCATCACATTGCTTTTTGACATTAGAATGAGATTCTGGCTGATGTTCTTGCAGTTATACCAATTATATCTTAGAAAACAAAAATAAAAGAATTTCATTTCATGATGCACTGATTCAGCCCATGCTGAAACTGGCTACCTGTGGATGCTGGCTGGAGAGGATAATTTTTCTTTCAAGTTACATAGAGTAGCTGCCCAAGATGTTCAGAGAAACCTAACACATTGCTGTTGATTACAGTGCACTTTTATGTCTAAACAAATTGTAGCAACTGCACCAGGCAGTTGAGTTAATGTAACAGAAAGCATGCAATGACAAAAGAGAAATAATTAAACTAAATCATAGAATCATTAAGGCTGGCTACATTAGCTGCACAACTGGTATTTATCATGCAGAGAAGTAATCCCCTGGCCTGTTAAAACATACTCTTATCATACGCACAGTACTCCATTTGGTCTTTGGGGATGTTACCAAGGAACTTGGCCAAAACAGTCCAAATAACGGAACTTCCACCTCTCCTACTACTGTAGTTTAAGTTAGAAACTGGGCTATAGATTGGCTAAATATTAAAAAATAAGAAAGAATAACCAGCAAGTGTTTGGGTTTTTTTAACAAAAAAAAAATTAGCTAGGAATTCAACTGGTGAACGATGATTTTTGGAGATTAAGAAAACAGGAGGTCACTTGTTCAGAATACTTTTGTTACATGGCAGAAGTTCTTAGAAATATGGTCTAGTCTGACTACTCAAAGCTATCAACCACCCAGTATGTGTGTGTGTGTACGTGTGTATATATATTACTGCCTGTGGGGACAGTAATCAACAGCTAGTTTTATACTGAAGAAGCTCTAGCACTATATCAGAAGCAGACACACTTTTTCTCCTGAACCGCACCACATTACGATCTGGGAGCCGTGCTTTCGTTAGAGAAGTATTCCCTGCATGACCTCAAGCACAGCATTCCCGTCAACTTAAGCTTGGGGCAGCCAGATGAGAAAAATCCAAACCAAGCAATTCAGCTAGATGAGGCAATGGGGAACACTTTAGAATGTTGTCCAAAAAGAAATAATAATTTTTAAAAACATCCTAGAAATCTCCTCCTACATGAAGCAGACTGTGACTTAATCACAAGAGCCTTTACGAAAACCTCAAAACATGAGACTTTTGCAAAAGCCTTCTGAGCTGACAATTCTGCTAAAGACACATTCAATCTCATCTCTTCAGTAAAGATGTTTCGATTTCCTGTATTCTTGTGGTATGAAATTAACACAGTCAGACTAAAAGTATATAGCTGCTTATTTTAGCCAAACATAACAGATATTCTAATATCATACAACATCTCCAACTTTGAATTCAAACTCAACACTGACTCATTGCAAAGCAGTGAAATTAGAAAACTCTCTCTCAGCCAGCTCTCCAAGATAACTCCCCAACACAGGAGAGCTTTGCTGAAGTTGTCCCCAAAAGGTTCACTGCTAACTTTTCCTGAAAGCAGTCCTTCAATTATTGCATCTTTTAAATTTTGCACTGCATAAAAAAGATGACCTGTGGGTGGCCCAGATATCAATTTTGCATTCTAAAGCAAAATCTTACAATCTTATTCATGGTATGATTCACAACTTATTATACGTGCTTCACTAGCGCTTCTCCGCCCACTGTTGATTTCCTAAAGCTCCTGAGGTAACCACAGCAATTACTTAAATACAGAAGCAATATAGTACATTATGGAAGTAACACAATATGTTTTAGTAATATATATATACACACACACATACAGAGGAGTCAGCATCATGTAAGCACTCAGGTCTCTGTGGATGGACAGTAATTCACATACTTTTTTTTTTTTTTAATAGAGAAAGGTAAGTAATCTCATCAAGATGCAAATTCAAGTGTGGACACTTTCCACAGGCCATACCCACCATTCTCACATGGAGGAGCGTGGAAGCATTACTCAGAAAACTCCTACAATTTTGCAAATGAACATTGACTAACATGCTAATAGCCTGTTAGAAACCAGATTTTCCCCAGAGAGCAACCTCCTAGAATCCCAAGTGAAACAAAGCAAACCAAACCAAAAAAAAAGACGACAATCTGTCCCTTCAAAAGAGCAAACAGAAAAATCAAGCAAGGGCAGAGAGGAAGGAAAATTATCAAGGGTAACACTAGTGCTTTAACGTAACTCTGCGTTTCTTCCTCTAGGGAAATGCCTGAGAAGCTCTGAAAGGTCAAAGTCTTCCACCGCCCACACCAGCCCCGCTGGGCACCTCCGATGGGCTGTGGCCAGCACTGTGGGTCTAATGGTGTAAGGAGGCAAGTGACACAGCCAAAGCAAAGACAAAAGGAGGGGCTGTTGGGTTAATTAACATCCTTTTCCTTCTGTGTAATGAGACAATAAACCCTTAATGCAAACATCTTTCCCTCTTGACTAGAGCTTTGTAAAAACTTTTTCTTCAACATTTTAAAAGTCAAACTCTCACCATAGACTAGGTTATCATTTGCAGGAATTAAAAACAAACAAACAAGCAAACAACAACTTACTGAGGTCACAGAAGCTAATGAGTTCTCCCACCACACATTCAAAGATACTCTGTGCTACATATAAAATCTGTGAGAGATTATTCTGAAGTCCTCAAGTCTAAGTTAGCTCCAGGGACGTGTAAACTCCATACAAGGCAGTAGGGGGTGCACGGGAAGAAGGTAGGCAAGGTGGAATCCTACTTGTGTGTAATTTCCCTACAGCAAATCAACAAGACACCCCTACAATTTTTCCTGGGTGTTTTTATATTCATAGCCAAGGATGTGCTGGAACCAACAAGGAAACAAAGGCTTTGTGTCAATAGCTTCAGGTCATCCTGCCACTGAGGGTCTTTCAACATCAGAAGCAGATTTTGGTGCCTGAGTTATTTTCATCAGTATTGCCAATCAACTGAAGGAAAAAGATGATCTAATTTGATTGATTTTCATTGCCCACAGCTAAAATATCTTTCTTAATGGAGGTCGTGCAGCACTGCATTTTCCTTACAGAACTGTGCACACAGTAAAATACTAGAGACATGCACCAATCTCAGCCAGTAATTTTTCAAGAGCAAGAATTAATACATATCATATTTTGCCTTTGTGTACCATCCATAGCTGTCAAAATGAGAAAATATGTTAACTCTTTCATTCTGTTATTCCTCTGCAATATTTAATAACCCTTGTAACTAAGTCAGGATCCTAAATTAAAGTTCTAAGCCCAAATAATTAATTTCCCACTATGGTTTTAGTTTTTTGAAATGAAGAGGAAACAAAATTAATCCCAAAACATCCTGTGTAAAAATATTTAACATACTCTCAGCTTAATGGAAAACATCAGTAAAGGCAAAACTTTAAGAGATATTAAAAAAAACCACCTTTGCTTCATTTATATATACTTGGCTGTTTCACCTCCAACCAAAAGGAAATTATGTTTTATTATTCCTACTTTCTGAATGGTTATGCTCCCACCTACAGTACCTCAGTTTCCCTAGAGAAACTGGTTAGTCCCAAGAACAAAAGAGCTGTCGTTTCTACCATCATCGGAAGGATAGGGCATTGTTTTCTGTTTGTTTTCAAGTCATCCTGGATTTTCATTATCATCTTTTCTTGCATGGAAGCTTTAAGATTTTCAGTCATGTAACACAATGAGTTACATCTGCAACTGACACAAAAGGGTGTAGGAAAAGCAACTAGAATTCAAGCAGCAAGCTCATATCATCGATCGTCAGTGAGCCGTGTCCAAACATGCATACTCAGATGAACACTTGGCCCTACAAACACTATCCATCCCAATGCTCCAGGGAATCCACTGATCATTTGGGTTGGACATGAAATTTCTTTCCTCTTTTGACCAGGGCTCTGTAAAGAGCAGATGTTTTCAATGATGTATCCATTATGATGCCAAGATTTTTTTTTTTTTCCTGAGCAGTTAATTTCACATCCAGCAACGTGTGCAAGTAATTTAAAATTGTTCCTTCTGATGCAAGATACCTCAGACTTGTCTATACTGACTTTCATCTGCTGTCAAGCTGTCCAAGCCACACAGACAACAGTGACTGCAGGACCACACACAGAAAAGGAGTGCAGCATCTTCCCTGTTCCACAGCCCAGAGCACCCAGAGGTGCTAAAGGGGAAAGCTGAACTTTTATTACCATTCCCTTCTGTGTTGGATGCAACCTCAGCTCTGTCACCTGGTTTGGTTAGGTCCTCGTGAACTCCCTCCTAATCTACATGAACTTGAATTAAGTTAAATGCTTGTGTCCTGGTTTCAG
>VZTO01014203.1:13276-58293 GCA_013400615.1 Syrrhaptes paradoxus
TCGTGTTACTTACTGGAACTTAAAATGCTTTTATTTAAAAATAATTAAAATGTAGAGCCAAGGTTGCCATATACACGACTTGATTGTACTAGCACCTTGAGCATTAAAAAGCCCTGCCATCAGCAGAAATCCATGCACAGTAGTTACTTTCTGATGTGCCATACAGTCGGTCTGATGTTTTAACCAGTTGTGGACATGAGGAAGGCAAACAAGGTATGACTGAAGGTGAATGAATGCTAGAGAAAGCCTGATTATCTATGGTGTGGCTAATTAATGTGTTTAGATAACTTAGTGTTGCACTGCTTTGTTCTGCATTTGCCAGCATTTTCTGCACATGGCAACAAAAGTGCTACCTTCTCTTGTCCAAACTGTAGCCATGCTGAAGTACTGTGATGTGTTTCCCCCTTTTTTTTTAATCTGCTATCAGCTTTTCCAGGCTCGCCATTGCCAAGGTGGTTGCAATGACTAGCTTGTATTTTTGGGAAGTGCTGTGGTATGTCAAACCTCCCTAAATATATGTATCTTTTCTGGATGCTGTCCTAGGACAACCAGTGCTTCTTATTAGTGCAGAAGTATTTCAGATATCTGGTAAGATAGTGGTACCAGAAATGTGATGAGAAGGGGAAAACCCATTAAAGTGATACTGAAGTCCAATGCTATTGTGAAAAAAACATTCCCACCACAAAACAAACACCAAGTATTGCTGGAAACATCATCTAAGAACTTTTTAAATGGATTGAAATAACAGCACCATTGTTTATTTGACCCTTAAATGTCAGAGTCACACTGATACATTGTAGAAGTGTAAGCACTCTACATGGAAATTGTAAAGGATGTTAGAACCTGATTTCCTGATACATGTTTACTTATGAATATCTAAATATTAAGATTTTACAACATCTCATGATTCCACTGTCAGGACTTGCTTTTTGGGATCATGCTTCAATTATAAAAGGTTTTATATTTTATCACTGAGCTCCATTTCCACTGGAGGTAAAAAGAGTTTTGCTTCCATCTAAAAGGACCTGGGTGAAATTTACACTCTAATAAAGCTGGTTTTTGTCACTGCCTCCAAAAGGAACATTGCTGAATTAATCGAAGAAAGTATTTTCCTAATTCTATGGAATTTCAGTAGAAGGTGTTACTATAGTGTCAATTATATGGATACTAAAGGTTTTTTCTGCTGGATGCTCATTTTTAATTTGTCTTTGAACTGCAATAGAGTTGTGAAATGTGTGCATAACTTGAAATATATCTCACTGTCTTCATCTGGGATGCTGACGTGCTGAAGTGTATGCTTAAGTGCTTTGTTGGAGGAAGACCTAGGTTACCTCCCATATATCTTTCTGTGTTGAAACCATCTCTGACCAATGTTGAGAAGCGAAATTATGGAGATTGCCTTTGTAATTTATTAAGTATACAGTACTTGGTGCTTTAAAGCATAGTTGCCATTTAGGTGGGAGAAAATTAAGCAGAAATATTAGAATGTAAGATTTAGAAGGTGACTGACTCTATAAGGATACTATTTTTTCTCTTAAAGCAAAACACACAAGAAAATATTTTTCAACACTCCTACAATGTTTTCTGTTATTTTAGTTAAAAGCGTGTAGGTCTAACCCTATATACAGCAGCATGTTGACATTATCCAGTATGGCAAAGTGGATGACTGAGGGAGAGAACAACGTGTGATCCTGGCTGTTTATTGCTGGCTGGGGGAGCAGCTGATGCCTGCGATGGGTTGGGTGGGTGGGCTGTCGCACTGTCTTGTCACTCCGTGACTTGGTGCAAAAGGACACAGACCCATAAATTTTACTGAGGATCCTTTCCAGCTTATATTGGAGTGATAACATCTTTGCAATGAGCAATGTAGGAAACACTTTGAGAGCGGAAGACAACTCTGCAGTTCCTTTGCAGATTGGTGACTATGGGTGACCTTTGTCACAGGTGACATTATGACCAGAATTTTCCCAGGGGCGGTACCCCAAGTTAGGACTTTTAAGCCTTTAGTTACAGCCAGTGTGTTAGAGTGTTTCCATGTTCCAAAGTACTGTGTAGCCCCCAACTCTTCCAAAAGTTGATCCTGGGTATGGATTTGGTAATGTAAGGTTGCATACCCAAATAAGAGCATTTTATTTTGTTTTTCACTGTGGAAGACCTCTGTGTGTCTGAGGTTCGCACAGATCCTTTAGCACAAATTATTTAGAAGCACACTCAGAGATACGCTTTATACCTACATTCCAGATACCAAAACCCCTGTGAAATAGCTCCAAGGTGAAGAACCTTCTGTGTATTTACATGGAAATGAGCACACCAAGGTTACAGCAAAAGCAAGCCTATCTGGGCTGGGTACATTGTATTCTGGTTCAAAAACAATTCAGCAGTGTTTGGTGTAAGAGTTCTGAAGTGTTTTGCGGGCTTATTTGTATGCCATTTCCCAGAATTCTCGCCTGTGATATCGCTGTGTGAGAGTGGTACCCAGGTGTGAGCTTCTAGAGGAGAAAAGCTGAGTGCTTTGGAGAAATGCACTTGGTATTAACTTGGGAATTCTCTTCTGTACACGTGATCTGATCTAATTGTCAGTCTCTGAAAGCCTTCTGCTAGTGTATTTGCAGGACTGCTGCTATCAACAATATGGTGGTTGTTCACTCATCCTCCACAAGCGGTAGGTCAGGAAGAGTGGAAGACTCCCCTGTGGCAATTCTTTTTTAATAATTTCTCTTATGTATTTGGTTTTGTTTGGGTTGAAAAGCAGTATGTTACTGTGTGTTTAAATTTAGAGAAGAGAAGGCCTAAGAAATGCAGTTTATGCTTGAAGGAGATGGGGGGAAGTTTCTTTTTGGGGCAGATCACTCCAGTCTCAGGTCAGATGTGCTTGTCTTACCATAGGTAGTTCCACTGTGTGCAGGAGAGGAGTTGTCAACCCCTGTTTTTTCCTGGAGGTTTAGGTGTTTTTTCAGATAGCCTGGACGCAGTCCATTGAGCAACTTGAATTTAAGAACCAAAAGCTGAAACCAAAATCAGTAATGGATATGAGGAATCAGTCTGGAGTGTGTGGGACAAAGAAAGCAGACACAGACAACACGATGAGTTGCTGATGGTAACAGCTTCTGATAATCATATAAAATGCAACACCTTGTACTAGCTGGAGTTTCCAAGTACTGAATGCTTTCTGCCAGGTGTATCATGGGCTGTGGCCCTGCCAAGATGTAATGCAGGCATGAATAGTTAAGGTCAGGCCATTGTCTGCCTGGATGGACAAATTCTTAGCCACCTAGAGATGTCAGAAAATTTTACTTGCGGCTTTTGCTATTCTGAAAGTTTGATGTTAGACAAAAATTCCAGTGTATCTTTAAAGTATGGGCAGAGCTGGAGAATAATGGATCTTTCTCTAACTCATTGCTAAGAATGTTTCAGAAATCATTCCTCAGCCCAGTGACATCTACTTTGTCTTTTTTAGGTCCACTTTTAAGCACCTATTCTTCATTCTTAAGCTGCTCCTTACCATGCTGTGGGCCATCATGATATCGGTATTGATCTGCATAGTTCAGTATCTTCCTGATGAAATGGTCTGAAAAAAAAGCTTATTCTGCACTAACACCCTGTTCTTCCACAGTTCCCAGAGCTTGGTGGCTGTCTGGGTGGTGAGTCTGTCCCAAAGCCACAGACCCAGGACATGCTGAGTCCCTCATATTTGGGTGTTTGTCCTGCAGACTCTCAAGTCAGAGCTCCAGGGCAGCATGGAGGAGTCTTCCAGACGTGTCTACCTGGACTGTCAGCCCAGAGCCACAGTGCCTGGCAGGTGTTCTGGAAGGGAGGTTTTGGTCCTTTCTGTTGCTCCTGTGGGTAGCAAAGCTATTAACAGTGCCATTAACCTGTTTTGGTGAGCAAGGCACAGGCATTCTCCTCTCCATCTGCTTTGAGGAGAATAAGAAAAAAATTCAGATAAAAAAATTAAAAAGAACAAATTCACTGTGAACTGAAAGCCTTACTTTGCAGGGAGGTCTACTTCTGCATTTCCATGCATTTGATGTAATCTGCCTCTCACTCTTCTCTTGCCTTCTAGTGAGAGAATACTTAGCTGAACCTAGGACTGTGCCTTTATTACAAAAATAAGCAGATGAGAAGAAGAGTGAGAAAGAGAGTAACTGTTAGTATCTCAACTGAAGGCAAGACTAATATACTCATATTTTATTAGACATCAAAGGATCTGTAAGGAGAAGAGATATTGGGAAACAGGCCTCATAATTTTTGTACCTCCAAAATTAATTTTATCTCATATTCTGAGAATTCCTTTTGCTGATATGGGAAAGAATCTTACCTTAAGTAAATACACATTTAAAATTTATTTCTTTTCAGGTGGCATATTGAGAATCTAGAATATAAAGAAAAGTTGGAGATGTGAAGATAAAGTTGGGGAGAGAGGAACTGTTCTCTGCACTTTGCCTGTATCTGTACTAGAACAACATACATGATAGTGAATACAAATGATTCTTTAAAATCTTACATAATACTGAGTCTTCTGAAAGAAGAATGTGCTATTTAAAACAGTTCTTCCCTTAAATAAATTGCATGAGAAATGTTTTGGCAAAGACTAAACAGCTGTTTAAATTTTTCAACCAACTGATCAATAAGTGGATGAAGCTTGAAAAGCCCATCACACTCCGACTGGTTCTTGGCGTAAACATAGAAATATTCATTGTAATATAGAAATTTAATGAAAAGTAAGTACTACTTACAGTTATTATGAAGTGAAATTAAGTGCATATGTAGTTGATTAGGTAACAAATCTAGGGCCATAGACAATTAACATCATGGGTGGGAGCTAAACAACCCTCTTGAGTCATCGGAAACACAACCACAAATTTTGTATGTAGAAGACACAGAACTGTCTCTTTGGCTAAAGGCAAATTCATCTTGGCTGCAGAACGGTTGTGAGGATTCCTACTTGGAGGAAGATGTAGCACTGAAAAGGGCATTGTTATGTCCTCTTGAGCAGTTGGTACGTTGCCTTGACTCAGATATAGTGGTATGTGTTCGTGTCTATGTGGTGAGACTGGAAAGCTGTCCTATTCAGGACTGCACACGACAGCCAGAGCTTGGCCAGTGCATGGCATATCCTTCTCCCTTATGTAGAGCTTGTTCTCAAAAGCCGAGTAATGTCAGGAATTCCTGTCCAAGGACTGAGTGCCAGCTTGTAACAAATCTGAGGCTTCAAACAATGGATAGTCAATGAAGCTAGAAAAGAACAATAGCCATGTTGTTGCATGCTATTCCCAGTGTTTTGCTAGATGCTCACAGTGTTTTTAGACCACCTCTATCTGTGGTAAAGTGTAGTGTGTCTTACTCCACCCTTAGGGCACAGTAATTCTTACTATACTGAGGTTAAGGTACTTAATTGCTTGGAGCTAAGAGGGAAGTATAGTTACTGATGTGTGAAGTGGTTCACTTTTTGTTTGGTTCCATATTTGGTTGTTCTCTGCCCGACTGTAGCCACGCTGCTCACATAGTGCCTGGGATTATTTCCCAGCAGCTTGTGCTAGGTGGATTTCTGCACTGACTAGCTGCCAATAATAATTATCCTGTAAGGGTATAAAAAGTTGCACAGTCCCAATAGAGTTATTAGTTTCTAGCAACTTGTCTCCGAAAATACCCAAATAGTAAAGAAAATAGGGACTGCAGCTGTAAATAGGAAAAATGACAACAGGAGCACTGATAATAATTTCCATTAAATTATTGCTCAGATCAGGTTCTAATGTGATGTTTAAACATGTAGAAGAAAAAAGGACAGATCTGAAAGATATTACAGATATTAAGTATTCTACAGTAGTTTATTTCCTTCCTCACTCCTCATCCTTTCTCCATGGCTCTGGAATTCTCCTCTGTCTATAATGAAAACTTCTGTTTCATTTCACATTGCATTCTGAGCTATAAGGGGAATATGAATTGTTCCAGGAACTATAGTAACCAGTGCATCTTAACGGGGATAAAACAAGACACAATTTGGCTCATAGTATGGACAAGAACAGTCATGTATAAAATTTGTTAGACAGCCCTGATTTACTAGAAAAAGAGTAATTCTTCCATGCCTAATGGCTTCTGCTGTGTGTTTAAATACAGCTGTTATTTTCATTATACATTCTATTAAGTGAAGACCAGTCATGTTATAGAAGCAGAATAGAAATAGTTTCCTTGACTGAAAAACGAGTGCTGGGTGAATAAAAATGACAGACTCAAGCCTCAAAGTTTGGTTTGGTCTTCTGAGTTTGTTCTGATGAACACCTTGGCCTATAGTTTCAGAGCTTATTCTTTCTGAAAAGATGTTCTACACAAGTTGTTCAGAGTGATAATGTGATCAACAACTGAAAATATTGCAGGGAGATAAAGTGAGTATTTCCCCATTCAGTTCTAGACCATCTGCAAGGGATTGTTATCATCGACTTGAGAATGAGAATAAAATGGTGTGGAACCTATGCCTGCTCCGTTAGCATAGGGTCTGTGTTAATTGATTTCAACAAGTGCCTCAAGCACCACTGACACCTCTTCCTTGCTATTAACTAATGATGGTTGTCTCACTGAGGTTATTACTGAGCCTGTACTCATTTCCAAAGCTCATAGCAGAAAATTTATTTTTGAATCCAAACTAACATGCTCAAGATAAGTCTCTGTGGAAAGAGAGCCAAAGGGCTAGTATCTACCAAAGTTAATTGTTGTAGCTGTTATATTTAGATAATAATATGACTAGTATTAGTAATTTGATATTAGCTGTAGTATAATAAATATGCATTGTGGTTTGCTCAGAATTCAAAAGAGGATGTTATTGCCTTGGGGAAGTTACCATGTGAATCAGACATAACATGGGAAGGATAGCTACAAGTTCTCACAGAGGGACAGGTGAGCATGTTATGGGGGGGTAGAACGTAAATAACTTCTGCTCTTAAGGTGAATTAAGAGTGAAAGGGAGCGGCACCAAGGGCAGAGAGGGAGTCCTTGCTGGAAAGCTAATTGAAAACAGCAACTTTTGAGTAGGATTGGAAGGAAGGAGTTTCTAAGGTTAGTATTTTGAGACAAAAGAACTTTATGAAGTGTGTATTGGGTCCATGTGGAGTTAAAGAAGCACACAACAGAATCTCGCAGAGTTTGCAAAATGCCTATCTAGGCTTCACAGACATTGTACAGTGCCCTGGTTAGCCTTGTTAACTTTATTGAGTGTGCTTCGAGGACATGCAGACTTTCAAAGTATGTGAAAGCCACTTCTAATAATTAATTGGCTCACCCTCTCCCCCCTGTTGCTTAATATCTAATAAAAGGTAACAGTGAGTCCTTACCAAAGACAACAGATTTAGGTTAGTTGGGTTTGAGATATGACAGGCTACAAAGGATATCCCCAGAGATCTTGGAAGTGAAAAAATCCTCATTTTTTGTCCTGTCTTATTTTTCCCATGACTCCCATATGATATGCTCTTAGACTAAATTTTCCCTGATCTAATAAGTGATCTCAGGAAGATCAGTCCAGTTTTAGAGGATGAGAAGCGTATGCGTGTGTCTGTTTGGACTGATTTATAACTGGAAGCATGTTTCAGCTTTGCTGTGTCAGGGAGAAATGCTGAAATTTCCAAGTGATGAACTGACTTCTGCCTTAAGCAGAGCAGTCACCATCCACACTGTCATCTAAATCCATGCACTCACAACGTGACACAGGAAATGACACACCGTTATCAGATGGCTGTTAAGATGGATGCAGGGAAATGGTGAGCTTGCTGGCATGACCTCAAAGACAGACATCCACAGATGTTCTGTAGTCACTTAAGTGTGTGCAGTTAAAGTGTGTCTGTTGCGCACTTGGGAAAATTTAACACTTAAGTCTGGAGGAGGCCATGAATATGTTTCCAGGGGGAGAAGGGAGGAAACCAGAAGGAAATGGGAAGGAAAGCAATAGGTTTTCAAGAGACCAAGAGGAGCAAGTCGGTAACAAAGGCTCAGGATGTTCATCCTGAACCTCATTTATCTGCATCCCACAGTAGGGAGGTGGCTAATGTGGAAGCTTACTGTCACCTGCTGTTGTGGTCTTCTGCAAAGCATAGCCTTGTTAGACCTTAAAATCGGGACCAAACATGCCACTTCTTTAACTTGTCAAGAGGACGCACGCTGTGCAGAAGGTAAATAAATGATGAATCAATTCTAAGAGGAGCTATGTGAGGCTAGAGAATTAGAGGTGATCGAGGTCAGTGTGACTCAAGGAGTCTTTACCAGAAAGGTCATACTACAGGACTGTCATGAGATAATCAGCCAGATCTGCATCAGAACTGGAATCACCCAGTGCTGGGAAATGTTGCACAGGGCAGGAACAAGGCTCTGGCTTCTCTGTCTGGTGGGGTCTCTGCTGTGGGTATTCTCCCTGTTGGTAAGACACACCAACTTGCTCTCCTTAGGGGGTGTTTCATAGTCACATCCTTTTGCATGCTGTTGCAGACAGAACAGTTACTAAGGTCTTTCTTACTGACTGGTCAAGTAATGCAGTCAGAATTATACCTAACTGGTATTGTTTTAGAGGTAGACTTACATCCTCACAACAGGCTATCTGTTAGATCATACTGTCCCATGGACTGTGGCTTTATTCCCCGTACCTCAGAAATGTCCATAGTGCCCGTGTTGTCTGCAGGTACAAGCAAAGCCCATAAAAAGATGTCATTCTGCAATGAAGTCTGCATTTCAGAAGTGTCTGTACATGTTACCTATGATCATATCACGACACCTCTTAGTTATACATCCACAGCTGATAGTAATAACTGGAAGAGACCAGAGCCAGTAAAATTAGATAACCACAGATAACAGGTACTTATGTATCATGTAACACATTACTATTAAGAACTAGGAGCTGGAAGAAGCAGTGATAGAACAGTTAACAGGTGCCTAAAGCATCTCTCTCTTTTTTTTTGCTGGTACAGGTTACTTGTTTCTCACCCACACAGGAAAATTGTACATGAATCTGTCACAGGTAGAACCTTTGCCATTTTTAAGATGCAGGTCAGAGTAGTTGCACCTGTTGACACAGTTCTGTGGTATCAGTAGTCTCAGCATGTACTATGGGCCTTGCTTTGTTGTACATAGTGGGTTCCCTTCTACTGATGCGGCAGAGAGTGTCACAGTTACCCCTAAGACTGTAAGGAGGAGTACAGGACTTAAGCAGTCAGGGTCAGGACCTCTGAAAGGTGATGTGGAGATTACTGCAGAGAATTTAAGAGGTGAGCTACCAAATAAGTACAGAAATGCACTGTGCTCCAGGCTGCTCTGTGCACAAACAAGTTTATGTATCGTGCAGAGTAAAGGCAGAAAATACTAAGTTGTTCTGCTTCCAACCAAGATGTGTTGTATTACAATGCTGGGTGAAAGTACTGGGGGAAAAACACATGTGCAACAGTTAAGCAAGAATAACAAAACTCACTTTTTAAAGCCACACCAATAGAAAATGCGTAAGTGCAGCAATGGGATCTAGTGATAAATTTTAAGTGCAAAGTTAGGGAAAAGAGGAACAAGGTGGTTTGTCCAACTTCCTCTGTTGTTAGTAAGTGGGAGGGAATGGGACCTGCTTGTACAGCAGGCCCTCGCTTGCTCTGAAGTATCTGGGGGCACATTCACCATAGGTAAAATACTGTCTGGGTGCTCTTATCTATCCAGGTGGTACTGGATGCCAATGTAATACTGGATGTAGTGGGGGACAAAGTGTCAACTCTGACTGTAGTTTGTTACTGTCCCTGTTCCTGATCTCCTTCCAAACCTGTGCCAGCATGTGCTGGCAATGCTCCTGTGGACTCGGGAACAGAGGGCTAAGACTACACCCCTGATTTGAGTATTGCCATGTCTCTCTGACAGCAGCTTTAGCACTTTAGCATCAGCCCAGATGTGCAATGGTTAAAAGGACTAATAAGTTAATAAATTTAAAAAACACAGAGTTTGGAAAAGTGCTTTTAAAATGCTAACACCATTTTTAAAGCTGAGATCTGATTTTTTACTCCATAGTAGGCTAAGGACAAATTTTGTATCCTACTGGCAAAGGAAGTTCACCACTTTTTCACGTTAGAGAACATGTTATATTTTACCTTCTTGAAATGATTTATGGCCAAGTAAAACTTGTTATGAGTAGAAACTGTGCAGAAGGGAGTGTGGAGGAATAGATTGTTAAAAGTAATCCAGAAGAAGGCGGATTACTAGTCTCAGATGAGGTAGCCAGGTGTGCATTTTCAGTGTGCTAGCAGTTTAAAGGATTCTTGTATTTACACACCTAGCAGAAGGACATGCTATAGCATGAATGGAAAATTTTAACTCCCTTCTGTACATTAAGCCTTTCAAGTTTGTAAGAAAGAGAACTGTTTTGCCCAGTGTAATTTTGGGAATAATTTTCATCTTTGGAGAAAAAGGAGGGAACATGGACATCATGTAGTTTGAAATAAATCTGGAGGTTTAAAGTTCATTAAAATAACAATTTTTCTGAACACACACAGTCCAAATGTATCTTACTCTATTACAGACAAAACACAGGAACACCCTTGATGAGATTTTGTTTGGGATTAGGAATTATCCTGCCTCGGAGCAGGAGAATGATGTAGATCTTCCACTTCGTTCTTGTATGATTCTGTACCGGAAAATGCTTTGATGAATTTTAAAATGAAACATCTACACAGAGTTTTCAGATGCACTCAGATTCCAAAAGTTGATATGAATTACCTGACAATTGTACAAAATGAATGCAGCTGTAAATAAAATTGCGCACTGCAGTCTCACAGTCAGGTTTGCACACTTGCAGGATCAGATCTTGCAATTTTGCGCCTTTGAAGGGGAAGTACCACCTCTCTCTATTTAAATGTTGCTGCTACAATGAAGCCTATATGCTCGTATGTTCATGTGGCACTAAGTATAATATTTCAGCAATGTAAAATTGTATTTCCTGCTATGTCCTGCTATGTCAGAAACAGTCTCAGAGCTCAGTAAAACAGGTGTGCTGTGGAAGAGACATCCTAAAAGACTCTATCTAACCTGAAACTAGTTTTGGTGGTGCATAGTTCATACAAAGTGCTAGTGTAATAACTGGACAATAGTTTGAAGCACCTTAAAAAGAAAATATATTTAAAATTTGAAACCATCAGTGAACTTGCATTTTTCTTCCTGGGTGACACGTTTAAAGAGGTATTTCATTATAATGTGATATTTCAAGTTCCAAGTAGTCTCTTTTCTTTCTTTTTTTTTTTTTTTTTTTTTTTTTGTTTTATGTGTAGAAGGGTTGGGTAACAGTGTCAAATATTGCTATTGATACTAGAGCTGTAGCCTGCACAACAGATTTATAAGAGCAGAATGCTTTGTCCTCTCGCTCTTGCAGGAACATCAGTTTGAAGAGTAACACGTCTGTAATAGATTCAGGTTGTTTTTTTATCAGCAGCCAATGGTGACATTCTTAAGAAAGGGCTGAATTCTCATACCTGCAAATACATTGGTCAACAAAATATGAGCACGCAAGACAACAGTTCAGTCACATTTAGCTTTCATTTTTTCTCTTTTGTGCTAGGGCATAACTTCCAACTGTCAGGTCTTTCAGCTGAGTGTCGGGCTTTTTATAATTGCTGCAGCAGGTCAACCCCTTTAAAATTACCCTATGTCATCTGTTTACCATACCGTCTGAAAGCATGCGTATTGGTTTGTTCCCCTTTGCCCTACCTGGGTTGCTCTTGGTGACAGCCAGGTGATTATTTTAGCTGACAATTCAGCCCCTGGCAGGAATGCCCCAGATGTATTCGATGTGCCTGTGATGAGTCCGGGAAAGTCAGTCAGTCGCAGAACCAGACAGCAGGAAGAGTGGGGCTGGATGGCGGATGTGTTTGGCAGGCTGGCTAGTGAGCAGGCAGACTTACAGACCTAATCCCTTCCTTCCTTCCTTGCCTGAGTATTTAGACAACCAGGAGACAATTACACTCTAGGTTGTGTGATCTCCATGGGAATTTGCTCCTGAGAAAAGCTGGCTACAGAAGCAGGAGAATCTGTTTGTCCTAGTGTCTGCCTCAGTTTTTGACTACAGGATGTTAGCACCCTGAAAATATTTAAAAATATTGCAATAACCCTATTTTTCCCCATCCTAGCTTACAAAAAGATAAATGGCAAAGGGCTTATCCATGGCAAACCTTGTGTTAATGGTAATATGTCTGGTTTTGGACTGTGTCTGGTGACTGTGAACCGGAGCTTTTGTTGGCATTTTTCTGTGTCTGACATCCAATTTGGACCTGTACTGCAGAGGGAAACAGTAGTAAGCTAGTAACAGAGTGCCAGATAGTAAGAGGATGACAAGTCTTTTCCAGTCTTGTGTGAATGTTTCTGAATGAGCAGTCAGTGTGCTAGGGGCCAGTGAGCCAACAAATATGTTCAGCGTTCCCACAAAATAGGCTTCAGTGTAGTAGGAGGTGTGATTATGAAGGGGAGGCATTTGAAAGCTACAGATAGTGGAGTTAGGCAGGGGAAGTGCGCTGGCAGGAAGGCACTTTGAATCTAAATGGGTGTTGTGCCAGCCTTTCCCACGGCAGCTCTGCCCATCCAGCTCACACGTCCCGCTGGTGTGGAGCAGCCGAGGGCAGGAGGCTGCTGGTGTGTTTCCCTGTGGGAAAAGAGGAATGAGGGTTATGTGGAAGTGTCAAGGGACACACACATGGAGTGGACACAGAGAAGTTTGAACAAGGGGCATCTCAGCTACGACCACAGCTGTAGCAGTGACCTGTGTGTATTTCAGCTGCTTTCACCAAGTCTCTCGCATTTTCTCCTTTCATATTAGCCATATTATTATCAATTTTGAAAAAGATTCTGTAGGGGCTAACTAGTGTTCTGAGATCATGATGGGTCTAGCCAGCTTTCCGGAGAGTACAGCAATTACTGTGTGCATAGAGGTGAACGTGACGGATGGGCTGGGTGGCTGCTTTCTCTAACCTGAGCATTAGTCTTCTTGTGTTTATGTGCACCCCTCTTCTCTGTGATTAGCCCCAATGGAAACAGTGTTGTGAGAGTCCTGTTGGCAGAAACAACTTAACAGGCAAAATAGAGTGGGTAAAGTATTCTTCTGTCTTTTTAATTTTCAATTAAATAAGGCAAAATATATAGTAAGTAAAGTCTGATTTGCATGAAAATTTGTATGCATGTATAATACATCTTAGAGTGGGAAATTACTTTCTTTCAACTCGGTGGCCTTGTATATTTGATTTTTAGGTTTATTTGCTTCTTTGTAACTTCCAGTAAGTTTCTATTGCAAAATAGTGCCTCTAGATTCCTTGTGAAATACTCAAGCACTTTGTAGTCTAGTAGATAAGGATGTTGCCTTCTACTGGAAAGTACTTTTTATTAAAATCCATTGGCAGCTTTTCGATAAATTCTTATTTTTTTCCTCTGTCAAATGTATTATTGTGAGTATAACAATGAATGCTATAATTAAGAAATAATATGTATTTAATAGCCATAATTTAAAACTTTTATTCCGTGAGCAAATGTGTGTGTGTGTAAAAGCCGGTTTTTGTTGGATTTTTGAATGCAGCTAAGTTTTGGAATGAACTAGCAAGTATCCTTTGTTTAAACTTAACAGTGCTTGTATTTGATATTTTCAGAATTAATTTTTATAGCAGATTTCATTATATCTCTGTTGTGTTCTGGGTACAATAGGGCAGCTCACTTGCAGCTGAATTAAAATCCGTGGTTTAATAGCAGTTTGACTAGCCTAGGCAATAGACTATCTCCCGTAGAAGGAGGTGCTATCAAGATAAAACATGTTAAGTTAATTCTGTAACAAATCTCTGTGTTGCTGATGGAAAATATTGCAGAAGAATTACGCCCTGCTATGCATGGGGGCTTAATGAATTTCAGGATAATGGGGATTGCTATCTCTGAGGGGTCTGCTAAAATACACCCTTTCCCAATGCACTGTCTGAATTCTTCTTGAAAGTCTTTGTGCATCAGAAACTAGCTATGGCCTAACTACACTTTTATTTGTTCTGCTTTAATAAAAGGTATGATTTTAAACTGACTTTAGGAATTTGGTGAAAAATCCTGTGTGGATCTACTTAGTTCAGTTAAATCTAGCTAATACAAATTTAATATGCACTGGTAACTTATAGGTATAAGCTAAGCTAACAGAGTAAATTTTTAACTGTTTACCTAAATCATTTTTTAAACAGACAAGGGAAAACTTTCACATGGTGCAAGATTGAGAAGATTGGGACTGTTTACCTTGGAGAGGAAATGAATCAGATGAATCAGAAGTGAGATGATAAAAGGTTACAGACAATGAAGGCGTAGGCTCCACAGAGCAAGAAATGCTATTCTACCAGCAGGGAAGAACAAGGAGCATTCAGTGGAGCTTAGAAGTGGCAAAGACAAAAGTAGGTAAAAAGAAATGCTCTGCCATGCAGTGAACTAGTTGCTGACAGGACTCATTGTTGCTAGATATCTCTGAGGGCAAGAGTTTAACAGGACTCCAGAGGAATAGAGAATTTCAGGCAGGGTAGGCTTAGTCTTGACTTAACTGAAGGGGGAGGTGTGAGTGAAGAAGAAGGAGCTCTGCAGCTTGATGGTGCAAGAGCATGCTGATGCTTATAAAGCTCAGCACTACTGTATACACTCACCTGTTTATGTAGATAACAAGGGTATCCAATTGCAGCCTGGAGAGCTGTGTGCTACTGGGAAAAGAGGTCTGGAAAGTGACTTCTTTTTCATGTGGGTTCTTGCCTTTTTGTTCCTTACTGTTCTGCTGCAAACACTGAGGGTGTCCATGCTGTCTCTTGGCTCTCCTTAGTCAGCAGCTGCTGCTTTGTTATCTGTGGAAGAAGCCTGATCATCTGCCCAGGTAGGCAGCTAGGTTGTTCTGGGACCCAGCTGCTACCTGGATCTTCTGTGTTGCTGCTGCAGACTGCACGTTGTGGCAGCCCAAGTATGTGTGCAGTATGCTATTTCTTTTGCTTCACATGCTCAGCTAACCATGCCAGGTTGTTTGATCCACACATGAGTTCTCTCACTGCTTGCTGTTTATGACGGAATGAGGTCACAAGTTAAACCTAAGGCCACTTAATAATTCACTTTGTCTCTACCATTTACACTTGCATCACACCATCCTTAGTCATGCCTACAGTATCAATAGACTAATTGCTCTACAGTGGAAAGACATGGTATGCAAATCTGCCATTGCTCATTATTGAGGTCTGGTTTGCACACCAAGTCTTCTGTCTCTCATGAACTGTATTCTCCACAGGGTTGCAGGCTGTTGTCAATGACCTAGTCGTATTCAGAGATTGAGGAGTACCCTCTATATACAAAGGATATATTTTTCCTTCTTTTTGTTTTGCTATTGTTCTTCATTAATGTAAGTGAGAATCAGGCATAGGACAAGAGAGAGTCAAGATTTCCTTTTTTCCTACTACCTCCTTCCCTTCTCCTCCATTTCTTCCAGTCTTTCCTTTTGGATCTCTGAAGACACAGCTTCATCAGGCCTTGCGAACTGGAGGTAAAGTTGAGGGGCAAATGGGGAAGGAGAGCTGATCAGAAGATTCTTACAAAATATTTCATTGTCAATATTTCAGATCTGATCTGGTTTCAGTAAATCAAAGACAGGTTCTCACAATCACATCTAGACTCACGGCAGGCTGAAGGGAAGCCTGTTACTTGAGGATATTCCTTGCAGAAAAGCCTGATACCCTTGCACTTCCACGCTTGGTGAGGTGGAGCCAAGCCTTTGAAAACTGTGGAAGTTCCAGCAATAATGGTGCTTACCTCTTACTGCTCAGCAGAAAGCCTAGATATTTCAAAAGCTCAGATAGTTCAGGAGAGGCAGTGGGACCAAAGGTCTGGAAGCTATGGTTTCCTAGCCCGTGTCAGTGTAGCTGCACAAGGGTGCTCAGTCCCAGTGGAGCCCTGACCCTGGCAGACCTGGCAGCTGCTTGGAGAAAATGGCACGTTCCTCAGCCTCATGGCTGCTGTTAGCAAAAATACCAGTTTCCCTCAGCCTCAGGGAAGTGGTGGGGGGCCACCTCCCTCCCAAAGCAGCAGCCCGAAGACTGTCCCAGCTATATGGTGGTGGCGGCTTTTAAAATTTTATTCTGCTTGTTAAAATATTGCTTCAATCTAAAGGAAAATGAAAGCAAATAGAAAGTAATTCCTGGTGAATATGAACTGCTGTCTTCTGGCTGGCTCCAAAGGGGAGCCTGAGAGCAGCTCGCTGGCTGCATGGGAGAGCAACTTCATCCGTCGAAGAGATACAGCAATGCATTTCTCTTCCCAGCTGGCATTCACTGAAGCTCATGTTTATGGCTCTTCCCAGTGGAAGAAGAGCTCTCCAGAGGACTCCTGGCTAATAGCACAGTCTAATGGAAGGGCCCCTGTGCTGGGTGATGCTGAGGATGGATGCATGAGCCTTACAGCTTGCATTAAAAAGTCAGGCCCTGTAACTAAAAGCTGTAATGATTCATTTCCTTCATGGATGGACTGTAGGGAGGCATGCATAACAAACAGCGATGTGTGCAAGGATGGTAGTAAAACCAATATAAAACCAAACCATGCCAGTAAAAGCAACACGAAAAAAAAATGTCAGGAAAGAAATAGAACAAAGGTGTGGTAAGACAGCTCATTCATGATGAGAAGATAGTTCATTCTACAGCCAGGAAGTTTTTCTCAGTCTTTCTTATGGAAATATCAGTTGTAATTCTGAGTTAAATAACATTAATACTGAAATAAGACTTTTGCGTGTGTATGCAAATACAGTTTCTAGAAAGGGCGGTAGTTTTAGAAAAGCCCTCTTCTGATGCTTACCTATTGCTCTTTTTTGAAATATTGGTTGCGCACTAAAATGCGATGCAAGTATGAGTATATGTCTTGCATTGAGATCTAACATTACGATGGTTATAAAATAACCCATTTAGAATAATATGCAATTGGACTCCATTAATTTTGTGTGTTAGCCTAAAATTTCTGCTGTAGCAAGGTGGTTTTTATGTAAACAGAGAAGTTTGCTTTGTAAAGTAAATAATTCCCATTCCATATTCAGCAACTGAACGATATTTCTTTTTGACATTTTTGCAAAATGTGTTACACAGGATTAGTAAAAAAATCACTCACTAGAGATTTTATATTTAATTTCATGCAGCTATGGTAACTGGAAGAGGCAGTACTATGCTAGAAATACAATATTTTCTTTGTTTAGAGAGGAGGATGTTACCTATGATTTGCTTACTTGTGGTTATTGGTTGTTATTTGGAAGACTAACATTTTGGAGCTGAAATTAATAAAGCTGAGATCCATTAAGGAAAAAAAAAAAGAGAAAAATGTGTGTTCCTGTGAAAAATCTCTTCGTAGCTAACAGTATAGCTATGTGTCATTTTTTAGCTACTGAAAGTTAAAGTAGGTAATCGGAAAATGCCTACGTTTTCCAACTCCCTAGGATACTAATAAGCATACTTCTGATACTAACACTGCATGTAATGGTTTAACCAACTCAGCCTGCTGCTGATGTGATACCAGTACCATCAAATGGCACGCCATACCAGATATGGTTAGGTCCTGTCACAGTAAATTTAACTCTCCTCTGGTAGGGAAAGAGTCCAGGTGAAAGGTCACTTCCAGCATCAAAGTGGCCATTTAATGGTTTTATTTCCTCTAATTGGAAATGATCATCAATGAGCAGCATTTACGAAACTTGTCCGGAGTAGTGATTCTCTACTTAAAATGACATCTTCTGCCTAAGACACTGTGGTTGCTGTCAGGTTTATGCCATGTGATCATAATTGGATTCAGAACTTAATGATGTATATGGTTAGCTTGTTTGCAGTACTTGCAAATAGACCTAAGTAGGTTATTTCTCCAATAGGAACTTCATCGTGTTTGACCTTTTGTTATCCAACGATCTGAGTAAAGTATTACCTTCTCTGGAATTAGGTGCTTGAGTAAAACACGTCATGGGCCTGGTTAACAGTTCATCTGTGCTACAATAGCAATTAATGTCTGTGTAAGTAAACTTTCTCTTTTAAAGGTTGTTAATTTTCTTTACAGGATACAGCTCAGAGAGCCTGCTACTAAAATAATTGGAAGCTAGAGGTATTGATTTCTGAGGGAGGATTAAAAAGACTGAAAATCTAAAGATTAGCTAAGTGATGACGAGGAAAGGGTGTGATGTAAGTCTGCATCTTGGTGTTTTTGTTCTTATTGTGTATCCAGGTGAAGTTCTTTGGTTTTTGTTTCAAGAGAGTCAAACTAGATGTTCTAGTCATCCTTGCTGATCTTAAAGCCTGTACACCCTAACTATCTAATTCTTTAAAGCTCAAGTTAGGAACACAGTTCTTCTTTACATGGAGAAATATTTTATCCTATAGACAAACCAACTGGGCCAGTTCTGCTGTAAGACTTGTGGGTGTAAAGGATGTTTGGGTGGTGATGCAGCTCCAGTAACACAGTTCTGCCACGACATTGTTTTCCTTGGAAAAGTGGAGTCTGCATCAGGCAGCTCTTGTTCCATGCAGGTGCTGCTTTGCAGTGCTGTCACACTACTGTGTTCGGAGATGGCTTTTTGTTCTGATGGAAAGTGTTCTCAGTCCTGGCTCACCTTCATGCCAGTTCTGACTCAAGAATGATTCACGTCACCTGCATGGGAGTTTCTTTGGTTTTATAGCTGTAGTAGGGACAGACTGCATTTCATTAACTTTATGAAGACTATGATAATGTGAACAAGGTTTGTAGGACTGAAGCATTTCTCGCTAATGAGATTGATTCAACAGTAATTCCTCTTACGGATCTGTTTTGGATTTGGCCCCTTCAGTTGGCAGCACAATTAGTTCTGCAGCATCTGGAAAATGGTTGTGCATCATACATTACCATTGTAAGAATCCTTATTATAGAATATTATTTATCTGTAGCAGTGCCAGCTATTTATTGGGGCTTTCCAAAATGTAAGATCTTTACTCTGAAGTAATCACAAACTAAATAATCAGTTGCTTACCAAAATTTAGAAGCTAACATTTTTTGCCAACTAGATCCATAGAGAATATTTCATGGCATGGCTCATAGTACATCAATTAAGAACTGCTGATGAGAATCCAGCACAGTGAGTAACAAAATTAATGGAAGAACAAGCAGTGGAGCTTCTTGCAGTATTTCAGTGTTACAAAGCTCCATTTCTAAATCGTGAGAGTGCACGTTACCAGAGTTTCAGTGCACGTTACCAGAGTTTCAGCTTGTTACTGGTCCAAAACTGAATGTTGCCCATTAAACACTATGGGACAGTGTCATCTTTGTGAGGAAACCACGTGATAAACTGTGCAGGAGAAAGCAACATTTTCTTTGGCAATTAAAAAATAGGTATTTGTTTGAACCTGAGCAGAAGCTGAAGTGTGAGAAAGGCAGAGTGAAACAGGTCAAAAGTAGAGGAGAATAACCGGAGCTGAGCCTCAGTGAAAAGGGGGTGAGGACTCCAATGCCTGGCTTCTATGCCTATACTTCTGGTAATTTTGTGGGGCTGGAGCTGCTTGTGTGAGTGTGTAGACATAGTTAATGCAGTGAGATTGAGACCTTTAGTGTGGCACTCCCAAATAACAACAATAGTTAACAGTTTTGCATCGTTGTTTTCTAAAAAATGGTCAACGCTCTGAATTATAGGAAACAAATACACAAAGAAAATGAGCTGTAGAATTCTGTTTCTTAACCAATATTTTGCAGTATACAGGTTTTCCTTTAAGTTTTTTAAGCAATAAAGAGTTTAAAGCATCATGTGAGGCATGTCTCCAGTTTGATTTTAGTTTTGCATAAGATATTTCTGTGAAGGAATGTGAGTTCTCTTCCCCTTAAGACTCCTGTTGACTGGCAGAAACCATCTGTTTAGATGTTTTTATGCATGTTTAATTGATAATCAAGACTGAATCCTGTTGTTTAGCAAATCTGACTTGCCTGTTAGTAAACTCTATTCCGAAGTTTAACTCTGAAGCATAGAATACACAGAGAAACAAATTCCTGACCTGTAATAAAACTGACAACCTGTACCTTCTGCTAGTATCTGTAAGTACAGCCTCTTTAATCATGTTCTAATTGAGGCTTTGGTATTAGAAGGGAAGAGGAGACTGTTGGAGCCTGAAGGGACAGTTTATCTTAAAATGCCAAGAAAACTTCCAGGGCCCCTTAACACACACAGTAAAGTGAGTTATGTTCACCTGTCGGGAAGGGAAATTCAGCAGTTCTGCTAGACTTCACAGTTCAAATCATGAATCAGGATCCCAATGATAAGTATGGCTTAGGACTGATGAATGATTTATGAATGGCTTCTGCTTTTTAGCTTCTGGAGGAATCTTCTTTTCAAGCTTTTTCTTATGCTCTACCCACCACCTTTCTTCAAACGAAATTTGCAAGTGTAACAGAATACTTAGATTATTAGAACTGAAGGTTTAGGGAAGAAAACTAAGTACTGTAAAAGTAGGAATTTGCTCATGAGTGTTAACATGAATGTGCTTAAACTTTTTTTTTTTTTTTCGGTAAGCTTGCATGTCTTTAAAGGGCTTGTATAGTGGAAAACTCTTACTGGTCTCTCACATATGCCCTCTGTTCTTGTCGTGTTCCCAGCCTGCTCCAGGTGTAACTGCGGATGACTGCAATAGTGCTTTCTGTTGGAAGAAGTTGCCAGTCTCCAAATCTTGCTCTTAGTATGTTGGGCAGTGACCAAATTCAGAAGCAAAAGTAGGGGAAAGGCAAGTTTTCTTTCTGCAATGGACAGGCCCAGGAGGTGTGGATTGTAAGGCTCTGGGAATTTGAACGCACCAGTTGTTGGTCACAGGTACCTACTGGTGTTGTGCTACTAAAGCAGTAACTTTCAGTGTAGTTTGCAGAGTCTCATGTTTCTGTTGATAGCTTTGCAGGTAGCCATTGCCTTCTCTCTACCACAAAAGGTCACTAAAACCATGTAAAAGTCTATGAAGTTATAAAGCAGCCTGCATCTGTCCTGAAAAATTGTAGAAATCTGAAAGAGGAGCAAGGATGTAGGGAAGGTGGGTGGGTGGTTGAGAAAAACTGACCCAGAAAATTGCCAAGTAATTAAAAGAGGGATCTGTGATCTAGTTCATGGTCAGTGCAGTTGTCCTAAAAATGCATCTGTACATAGCAATGCACATGAGGAAATCCTTGCAAGCGTAAGCAAATTTCAAATTATTCCCTGCCCTGCTTCATTTGTTTGAGGTAAGGTATCTGCATTATTCCTTATACCTGCAGGTAAACCATGTGGCAGGTTTCACTCTCCCAGAGTGGGAGCTGTGATAAATAATCACACAACTTCTTGTGGTTGTTCTGATGCAATCATTAAGACTTAGATTGCAGCTAAGTGTTATTCTCGCAAGGCTTAATGTTGAAAGACAGGTATTTCCAACCGCTACAGCATTCCTGTTTGAAATGGATTACGTTTGTGTACGGAAGAATTTTATTTATGGCTGTTGTCTGAAGTGTTGCATCTTATGCTTTGTCTTCACAAATGTGGTGCACCTGTTTCAGGGCTGAAGTGTTTATTTATAAGGGTGAGAATGGTTTCAGTTGCCCAGGAACACACAGCATGTGTTCATGGAAAAACTGGAAGGAGTTTTTGTAAAACACAACTAGGATTTGAATTTGAAGTGTAGCAGCACTGTACCAAATGGGTGATTCTGCCCCTAGAGTGCCTCTGTAGCTCAGATTAGGTGGGAAAAGGGGGCCTTAGTGCAGAGTAAGAGTGCCCAGGTGAGAATTAGTATAGAATAGCTATAACTTTCTTCTTTCCCAAGTAGACAAACCCTAGATACATTTACTCCTTAGCCATCAGGCCAACAGAGACTGTCTTTCCTTTGATTCTTCCTTATATTACAAACCCTTTGTAAGTATTTCTTTTGGCTTTAAAAAGCAACATTTCACAGTCTTAGAATTTTTTTTTCCCCATAATATAAATTAACTTTTTCTTGTTGCTTAAATGGAACCAGTCATGATGCTGGCTTGTTTGCTTGCTTTGGATAGGAAATCTGGTATGAGACCTTTTCCTCATTGTAGTATCTTTCTTTCTTTAGCATCAGATTTTTTAAAATTTTATTTTAAAGTCAGTGAGCATGGAGCAGAATATGTTCTCTTGAAACCCTGGTAGACTTGATGAGCAGTTTTTCTACTTAATCCTCAAAGCTCTAGTGCCACTTTTCCCTTGCCTTCATGATTTCAGTCCCAGTTTGGCCCACTGCATAATAAAAAGCTCGAAGGATGCTGTAAGTTATATTGGCCTGTGTGCTCCCTTGAGAGATAATGTGCTGCTTCATCCAAGTCCCAGGGTATACTGACACCCATCTGCCAGGGAACTCCTCATCTGCCTAATGTGGGATTAGATGCTATATGAAGCTCTTGCTTTTTCTTCCTTTTTAATACATTTTCTGAATACTAAATATCCCTTTCTACACCCACATAGCTTACCGCTTTCATGTTGTTTTATAATAAGTATCTGTTATTAGCATAATAACTGCTCAACGTGACATCTTACATTGTGTTGTCAAAGATCCATGTATTAATATTTCTACAGTTCTGATGCTATGATACACTGTAGTACTGTAATTTTACCAGAGATTATTATTTTTGTGTCAAAGATCTGCCTATTCCATTTACATACCATACAGTGACACCAGTGCTGCTGATGGTGGGCTGTTACGAAGCTTCTGTAAAGCAACGTGTCAAAAAAAGTATGTAAAAGCATACCAAACCCTGGAGTGCTTTGATTACTTCTTGAATTGCTTGAAAAAGGAGAATGAGGAAATTCATTCATGTAACATTGCCCTGTTGTGTATGTATTTGTTTATCTTAAAATTGTTCAGGCCTGTCTTGTATCCTGTCTTCTAAGCAGTGTGAGTTGGCAAAGGCCAGCACACCAGTCTTAACTCTATTTAATTATTTATCAAAAAGCCTTTGTATAAAGATTAACTGTGTTTGCTCTCTATTTGCTATTATTTTCCCCCACTGTTCCGTAAGTACCCCAAGCAGTTTGATAAGATGATGGAAAGGTTGTCTGTTTTCATTGTTGCTCCTCTCAGAATCTCTTGTATCCTCTTGTGAAATGTTATCTTGTACTTCCTTATAGTAATAGTCCTCCGTGATTCAAAACAGGTAGTCTTTTGTCTCCTACCCTAACAATGCATGTAGAGGAGAACATTTGTTCTCTTTCAGTAGCTGGATGCTGTTAACAAAAGCAACACTGGATCAGAAGAACCACCAGTATCAATAGATCGCCCTCCTCCTCCTGCATGCTGATAAGCAGAGTTGGGGCCGCAAATGAGCAAAATCATCTTGACTCTTTCCTTGCTCTGTAGGCTACAGACTTCCTTTTCCCTCTCTGCTACAAGGCATGTTCCAGTGCATGGTTAGATTGATAACAGTGGTACTCACACATACTCATGTGGTTGCGAGGTATCCTTGGGGTGCCCCAGTTCTAAGCGAGAATCTATAAAATAATTTAAAAGATATTTACTTGAGGTGATGATTTCCTTTGACAGTAGGAAATTATCCTCCTGGTTAGTGTAATTATAAGGTTTGTGAGGGTAGAACTGCTAAATCTGTACTCTGTTTACATGTAAAATTTTGAATCTAGGATAATATTTCATCAAGCCACTCCTTTTTTACCATTTGCTGCTTCTTGAAAACTGACTGCCATCACATTTTTCAGTGTATAATGAATGGCAAATCAGTGGATAATGCTGTTTTAGCCCTCTTTGCTTCAGGGAAGAGGGGTGTGGGAAAAGAGTTTGTTCAGCTTTTTCTGGGAAACTTGGGAGAAAACATTTTACAGAAATCACTTGTGTGTAACAAATAGACTCAGCCCTAAGGAAACCCACTTTGTCTTGAGGTTTTCTAAAGAAAACCAAAGGTTTAAAGTCACAGGTGGGAAGAGGAGAGAAGAAAGAAGGAAAGTGTGCTTGTTGCATCCCGCCACTGGAGATCCCCGAGACCTGGTCCAGAGATTGTGCTTGGCCTCAGATCTTCACTTTATGAAAAACCATCTCTTGCCTCTGTATTGGNAAGCTATGGGAAGGGAGGAGGAGGAGGGCACCGTTCTTACATTTGTCTCCAGGAGCAACCTCTATGAGTATTGAAGCCCTTCTTCCAGGGAAGTGGCCGGACATCGCTAGCTGATGGCAAAATCTTTGTTTTTCTTTTGCTTCCATGTGTGGCATTGGCTTTTGCTTTAATTAAACTGCTTTTATCTTGACCCATGGGTTTTTCATCTTATTCTCCCCCCTCTTATTTTGCTGAAGGGGGGAGTGATAGAGGGGCCTGGTGGGCACCTGGTGTCTAGCCATGGTTAACCCACCACAGCCTTATTCTGGGAATGCTCTCACTACAGGGCTATAGGTTCTCTTGGGATGCTCTTCCATTATGCAAACAATAATGTAAATGGTCATAGAGCCAGAAAGAGAGAGAGAGTGACTTTCTGATTTTGGCTTCCATGATTGTTCTATATAAAGTGGTACAAGCCCAGGTAGAAACAGTGAAGAAAACTACCTCAGAATAGCTTTCAACCTAATGATTAGGTCTGTCTCCTCAGAAATTAAAGCCTCAGGTTAATGTTCCTTCTCTGCCTAAAAGTAGCAGCTGAAAATGAGGACTCTGTCCCGCTGTCGTATAAATATGAGCACCCCCTAAACATGTGATTGTCTCTGTAGAAATCATAACTTATAAAGACTATATTCCAAGGTCTTTCAACATTTGAGGAGTTTGGGTTGTTCTATTGAGCCATGGTTTCTTGCCAAATATTACCTGAATTTCTCATGAGCAGTATTAAGATCCCAGTGAATCTAAAAGGCATGCGGGAAAACCATTGTCCTCATCCCTGAAGCAGACTCAGCCCTGATTGCAGTCTTTGCTAAGAGAGAAAAAGATTTGAAATGTTTTTTTGGTGCACTGCAGCACCTACGCAGTAGAGTTTGCCTTTTCATCCTCTGATCTAGTCAGGGATGGCAAGTTCTTAGTTTAAAGGACTATAAGATTCATAGAAATGAAACCCTAAATAAGATAGAGGAGAATCAGTACATTCTGTAGTTATTGCAATGCATTTATTTGAGCTTGTTCAGTTAAATTACTTGAGGCTTTAAATATTTTGGCATGGTTTCCATCTGTATGGTGTTAATAATTTCATAGGGTCAATGAAAAGTGCAATATTTTCAGTGCTTATTTCCATTCTGACTAATGAGACTTCTTGTGGTATTTAGCTATTCAACAACATACTGCAAGATAGGAAGAGACTGTGTTCATGAAGATCTCGAGGGACCTCCCAGACAGGCAGTTTCTCTAATACGCCTATTGGTTATCTGGTTTCTCTGATGAGATTTTTATTGTAATGTGCATTTATGATGAAAATGATAACTTCTGTACATCTGCAGTAATTCTAGCAAACTGCCCTGTTGACAGTGGCTTGTTCCATAGAATTAAAATGTTAATGAGCTTATTTATTTGTAATAGAATAGGTGTTGTGCTCCATAATTCTTGCAGTACCTGGCTGAACTCTGTCTTACACAGACACAGTTGTCATTGGTTTCTGCAGAAAGTTTGCTGGAACATCATGGACTAGGACCATGCATAGAAATGTTCTTGTACTGACTAACCTGCTGGTGAATACTGACTCACCAATTAGCTTCAAAGACAAACAAACAAACACCTTCACATTTTGTTTCTCTGCTCAATAATAAATTCAAAGTGGTAGGCTGGACCAGTGGTAGGTAGGATAGGACTGTGATACTGATGCTGGTTGTATTTATTAAGACTACGCTGTGGTGTAACAAAGTCAATTTATATTTTGCCTTTAACAATTCTAAAGTGGTTGGAAACAATAGGTTACTATATTCTGTTGATGTAAATCTGAGTGGCTTTGGGGAAAACTGCTTCCGTCTCGCTCATCTGTGTAGGTAACCAATTTATTTGGTATTCTTGGAACTGATTTTTTTTATGTGCTTTGAGCTTGTGTGAAACAGTGACAAACATGCTGATATCTCAGTAACTCTGCAGATCTGATTATCTAAAGTCATTGAATTATGTGACCTCTCACTTTCCAAATCTTGAATATTGGTATCTGTTCTAACAAGGTCTCTAAGAGCATCTCTGAAAGGAAGCTGAACTGCCTCCAAAGTGAAGTTTTGTAAGAATTTGGGGAAGGGAAAAAATATTAGTTCGCTTTTTCCCTAAATATTTGTATCTCCATTATACTAGCTAAAATGAAAGGGGGTAAAAAGGCTCTGCATGCTCTTTCCAACCAGCTTTGGGGAACACTCTATTTGGTGTGCTACTTAAGACTGTAAGAGAAAAAGCTAAAAAGCTGTGGAGATCAGCTTGTCCCAGGTTTATTGAAAAATACAGTTTAATGAGAATTTTTGCTTTAATAATGAATAAGGTTCTTCTCCTTGAGTCACTGACTAATCAAGTGGCATTTCCAATAGTACTGCTCCATTGGGCTTCTGATTAGTAGGAGCCTCAGTTCATGTGAAAGGATACACTGCATCTTCAGATGCTCGACTGCTGTGAAGTACAGAAGTATTATGTCTGTTTTCAGGCAGTGTTAATCACCTCTGCTTTAAGGCCATTTGTGCATGGATTAATGCAGGAAGAGCCAGGGTAGAATTGGATCATGAAAATACTTAGGCCTAATTATCTATTTATTAATTCATGCCTTTATTGACTACCAGGGGACTTGATTACACATATGGGCAGCTAGGATCAGGACCTAAACATGCCGGAGGACTGCATTTGGGGGTAGAAGGGAAAAACCCTAAATGGAGGAATGAAACAGGAATGGAGCTAAGTTTTCTTCTTGAGATTGTTACTTAGAAAAAGTGAGTAATGTTGAAAGCTACCCCAAGCAAGTTTCTGCTCTCTGCCCCCTCATTCATCAGAATTGTCACAGCCTGCTCCTGGCTGGCCCTGGAGTACGTCTGCAGAAGGACACTGTTACGGAGCTTTTTGCAAGTGTTTAAGACATGTTTTTTTCCAATAGCTTATTATATTTAATATTTTATTAAAACTAATTTTGTTTTAAGAAAAATACTATGGAGGAGAGACTGTAAAACTATATATTTTCAGCTGTTCTTCCAGAATTTTCCCTACCTCATTAGCTCTGGGGAGACCTTATAAGCAGCCTTCCAGTACTTAAAGGGGGACTACAGGAGAGATGGGAAGGGACTCTTTATCAGGGAGTGTAGCGATAGGGCGAGGGGCAACAGTTTTAAGCTGAAAGATGATAGATTTAGATTAGATATAAGAAATTAATTTTTTACTGTGAGGGTGGTGAGGCACTGGAACAGGTTGCCCAAAGACATGGTGGATGCCCCATCCCTGGAGGGGTTCAAGGCCAGGCTGGATGAGGCTTTGAGCAACCTGGTCTAGGTGTCCCTGCCCATGGCAGGGGGGTTGGGACTCAATGATCTTTAAGATCCCTTCCAACTCAAACCATTCTATGATTCTATGACGTGTCAGACAGTGAGGTTCAAGACAGCCAGACAATAAAAGCTGGATTCATGTGTTTAAGACCTGATGGGGTAGAAGTCTTGGGGTTTCTGCATGGTGATTTGGTAGTATTGAATCTAATAGTAGAGAGATTTTATTTTTGCTAGCTCTGAACTTCCATTTCAAAGGTGGGAATCAGCAAGTAATATCTTCTAGTCCTGTCTTCAGTGGACTTTTTGACACTCAAGTTACATCCTTAGATGTTGCTGTGATTGTGCCGGGGTTGCAGGGCACTTCTGAAAAGTAGGCTACTTCTTTATTTTAAAAAAAGGTAGAAGAAAAATTTGAGTGTAATGGTGATTTTAGGAAGAAATATGTAATGTTTCAAATAACCTCACTGCTGTTTATATTCCTCAAACCGTAGGAGAGAATTAGCAGAAGGAGGCGAGCACTTCTTGGCTCTCCTTTTGCAGAGGGTCAGGTTCTGACTGGTCAAACCCCTCTGACATGGCTTTCCAGTAACGCTACTGGGCATCAGTTTCATGCTCTATGTTCATGAGTACCAATTCAAGGAAAACGGTTTGTCCTTTTGTCTGAAAGCACCCTCGAGAGGCTCTTCACTGCATAGGCCTTCGCACTTGTGTTTTGACAGTATCTCTTCTCACACTGTCATGTTCTCAAGTCGTTCTCAGCTTCAAGACTCTTATGTAAGGAATGTGGAACTGAAATAAATGCAGAGGGGCAAACCAGTCCCGACTTGATCAGTCACTGAAATACATTCTGGTCTTGCAAGGAAGTCTTGTCTGAGAATGGCCTTTTTTGCTTCCCTGGATAAATAAATGATGGATCATTCTCTAATGGGGATACAAGGTTGAGTATGTCCACACCCCCTTTTGTAAACATACTGGCTGTCAGTGCTGTCTGGGAGCAAGAAGAGGAGCCTGGCATATCATCTCCCGTGGTGAAGTGTCCTGGATACAGAGAAGCAGGAAGAGGGATTATTTTACAAAGGTACAAACTATTCTGACCCTCTTGGGACTGGGTGACTTCCCACTGCACTTTCCTTGGGGCCGTGGTGAAATGCCATAGTCTGGCCCCCATGCTTTTGCTTGGAAAACTGAACCTCCAGGCGTGAATAGCTTACTGGAATTAATCTTCGACTGTTGTCATCCAGTATTCAAATATTAATGTGCCTGATCACAATGAGGCAGTGCAACCATGGTGGTCTTGCAAAATAGCGCATCGCACAAGTGGTATTTCCTAACATGAGTCTGTGTTTGTTCTTCTGTAAAAGGTGTTCCAACATTTTTCTTCAAACTGCCAAGTTAAATGGCTTGTGCTGGCCCAACCCCTGTGCAAGAAACAGCGAATCTGTGCTGAATGGCAAATATCAAAAATCAGCACCTGAAGGTGGAATGAGGAGTAGTGGAAACATAAGAACCTCCGCTGGAGGTGACCAAACTTCTGAGATACAAGCTTAGCAAGAACTGTCTTTCCCTTGTCAGCCATGCAACCAGCATAGCACTGGGAAGGAAATGGTGCCAGGGTCTAAATGAAGTGATCCTTCCAGGAAACAAGTGACCTGGTAATTCTCAGAGTGGCAGGTGAGGCAGTGTCACGTTTCCAGTTATGCCAGATTTACTTTGGAAAGTTTTGTCCAAGTTTATGAACTATGACAGTGATCAGATATTTTTCAGCCCTTTTACTGAAGGGGAAGTGTCACCATGAACTAAATAATCTTGGATGTGTATTTTTGGTTCCCATACAGGTGGCTTGTGCTGCAGGAGGTTGTATTACACTTCTCTTCTCTTCCAACTCACCTCCTGGGTTGCATGGGGACCTGGAGCAAATACTTTTCTCTTGAGGCTCCGTTCTTCTCATCTGTAATGATGCTTACAGATTTTATTTAGTGAAGCTTTTTTTTTTAACTGATGGAAAGTGCCATGCGAAGCTTGAAATCACTATGTTTTAAATAAATTCATAAATGAATCCTAGAACAATACTGTCTGTGCTCATTCATGAGAAGCAATACTGTCCTAAGTCAGCGAGGCTGCTCAGATCAGCTTTTACCTTAGTGCACAAGTGATCATCTTGTATGATATTAAGATTAAAAATCTGTTTGAGGGAAAGGAGGCTGTACTGTTAAATAGGGCCATAAGTAATTCTCAGACATGTAAAATACCCCTTTTCTCATCTCCTCCACAGTGCAAGGACTTTGTGTAAGGACAACATGCACATTTCCCAGCAAGTGAAGGACATCAGAATTTTCTGACTCTCTTTGAGTTTCAAGTGAAGGTGGATAAGTACAGGGTGAGGTACCATAGAGATGGGTCCAGCTGTAGGTAGCCAAATCTAATATTTTAAAATAAACGTACATGAAAAGAGCAGGGGATATGAGAGGCACAAGGGAAGAAGTTACTCCTTGCTAACTCACTTTTTCCAAAAACCAAATTAATGAATTAATGATATGGTGTGAAACCTGCACCTCTGTGAGCCGTTGGACAGACTGCAGCTCTTCCTGTCCACCTCACTGAGCAGGGCCACTTGGGCTAGCGAAGTAACTGGTGGCCACCAAGTGTCTTCTCCACAGGCTGGCATGAAGGACCATCAATCTGCTTTATGATTCACTTCACAGGTATTTGGCAGAAATCTCAGTTTTTGGCTCGGCCACACAAAGTCCCCGAGTCATGGATTTTCTTCTGATCTGTCTCTGCTTGGACTTTGATATTTTCTGCCATGTTTGGTTGTTCCCACTGAACCTCAGGCCTGAGCTCCTTTCCAAAGATACCTTAGCCAGTTGGTACCCCTTGGACATAGTGTCAGCATTTCTTCTCATCCAATATCATCAGAGCTGTGATGCTCTTCTGCATCCAAGATCATCTTGTCCACTTTTCCACACCATGTTGACTCCTTGCCATGGTTTTCTTTTTGCCAAATTTCAGTGTCAGACTTGTGAATGATCTCAGTCTCCCTGACTCTCAGATCTCATTCCTCATCCATTCCTATTTCAGCCTTTCCAAGCCAGTTGTTGGGAGCTTAGGGAGATATTTCCCCACCTACATACTTTGTCTCTCTCTATTTCTCCCTAAACTTTGCAAGACCAACATTTTTTTCCTTAATACACTTGGTTCTGAGAACTTTCTCTTCCATGTTCCCTGGACCAAACAGGGGATGTTGGCTGAGGAGACACGGATGGGGAAGAGGGTATCCATGCTTTTGTTCTAGAGGTCTGGATCTGGCAGCATTCAGCACACTGGAATCACAGTTTCAAGGAAAGTCCCACTCAGCCCCAGGATGAAGCAAACCTGCTGGGCTGGGAGCCTGGAGGGAATGGCTGAAATTGCCTAGGCAGCTTATCAGCTAAAACAAATAAAAATCAAATAAATCTTCATTGGCAGTTTTTGAGCTGGAGTTTTTTCTTTTCTGTTCTGTTTGAGGACTTACACCTTGTCCAAATTCAAGTAGGTTTTTGTTTAGGCACATTCCTAACAAAAAGCAAAATTTTGATATGTCATATTTATTGTCAGACTCAAAGCAGGGAGGTAGTGTGGAGCCTTTCTTGAAAAATAACTTTCCATACCTTTCCCTGTAACCTCTTTCTCAAAACTGCCGACAATATCATGTCTAGAAACCTTTTCCTCCACCCCAAATCAGGCTGCAGCACATATTCAACGCATTTCCACCCCAGATTCTCACTCAAGGGGGTCAAACTTTTTCAGAGTTATCGGCAACTGAAAATGGAATTTTACATGGGGGAGCATCGAGTAACCTTGGTAACAAGCAGAGCTGTGCCCCACAGTACTCCAGGCTGACACCCCCCACCTCCCACCTGTGCCTTTTCTTGCTGCTTTACTTAGCTCAAGGTTTCTTATGACTGAGACAGTTCCTGTTCCCAGCTGAAGTCAGTGACAAGCTGGCTTTGGGGCTGGAGAGTTCACTGCTTGATGAAATGGGAGCACACTCAAGGGATCACTCAGAGGGTCACCGAGCCCAGCTGACTGAGGCCACTGCAGGATGTTCTGCTCCTGAAAAATACAGAACAGAGTTCGGTGTGCTGTTTTGTTTTAACTTTGTAAACATCCGTCCTTTTTAAATAGTCTGCCTTTTTTTTTTTCTTTGAAAATAAAACTATTGCAGGAGGTGTTGTAAGCAGGAAGGAGATAAGTTGTTTGATGTTGCACATGGCACAAAGCTTGGGGTAATGAAGGAACGGGTATGTTTCGGGTCAGTGTGAGTTCACGTATTGAGGTCTAAATAGCTGCTGGAAAGGCACAATTTATCATTTTGTGAGAGAGAAGGTTTTGGCTGCTAGACCAGTTTGTCTATGATCTATGTACCTTTTGAAATCCCAGTGCTTTATTTACCTTAACAGAATAGAGGTTTAGATATAAACTTAAATATATTTTTTTGGTACACCAAGAGTTTGGGAGTGTCCACATATTATGATAGTATTATTTTAAAGTGTGAAGGTATGGAAACACTGTAAAACAAGGTAAAATGAGATGAAAGTCATACTTTTGTGTAATTCTTACCTGTTACTAACTATTTGCTTGTGGTGTTGGAGTGGGATTGAACTGTATGGCATTCTTTCCTTGAGGCAAGATTTTTTTTAAGCTAATGTCAATTAGCCTGCATTTGCCATAGGCAAAAAAAAACCCCATACATGTGGCTGGTTGATGTGAATAAACAGAAGTGCAGCAACTGATTTGTAACTAAGCCCTTACTACAGTCACATGTAGTCATATCATTGGCTACTGGCAATGGGCTAATATGTAGGTTTTGGATCAAAACAGTTACTATAATTCATTGAACGTACAAAAATACAGTGAGTTGGTATACTTCAGGATACAGACTAGGTGAGCTTTTTGATAGATTTAACCATATATGTAACTCTACATCTGCAAAGAAAGAGGGGGAAAAGTATAGCTATTGACATTAGACTAGGCTTCTTTTTGGTAATGGATGGTGCCATGTGAAGTCATCACAAGGTAAAATTGAAGCACTTTCCCTATCATCACATTTAATAGCAGAGAAAGTAAAGACAGAGGCAGGAAGGTGTGAGTAACATAGAGGAATAAAGGAGGATTTGAACATATAGAATAGTTAACAGAAGAGAATATACTTGCACAATCAGTGATGAAAGAGGAGTAGTGCAAGGCAGAAGTTAGGAGGTAGGGTTGCATGGCTGCCGAGACAGCTGATCTTGAATGAAAGCTAGAAAAGAATGCCGTTGGCAGTGGTTCTGGGGTTTGGTCTTTTTTAAAAAATGCGCTTTCAAACTAAGCTTTTAGCAATGTCACAGGATTATCTTGTTGCTGTTATTTGTATGCACTATTCAGCTGCAGCTTTCCGTATGTGCTGGAACCGTGTGAGCTGGGACTGGGGATGGCACACAGGAGATTTCTGTAGCATTCAAGAGGAGACAAGACTAGAGGCTTGAATGACTACTATGGCTGAGAAGAAGGAAAATGTATCAGCACATTTGGGAAGTATTCCAGATGAGGGGAAAAGTTCTTTCCTCTGTCAGTATCTGCCCTATATCAAAACAGGTCTGACTTCAAGGCTTTAAGCTGGAAGAGGGGAGGGGATATGCTGATATATAACTGTGGGTGCTTCTCTCAGAAATTTCTGGAAAGCGTAGGGGGTATGCCAGGTTTATACAGTAAAAAGGATGTGAGTAAGAAGGGAGGAGCCCTGCAACACAAAGAATTTTTCAAAAAGTCCATAATTTTGATTACTGAATGCTTGCCCTGAAATCCTACCAGGAGCAATATTTTGTATTTGTAATGAAGTGTGTCAAAGTTTTTAGGGGAGAAAAGATATTCTTACACTACTGTAAAAGGTAAATCAGTAAAACTACACTATATAGCAGAATTTCTAAGTTAAATCAATAACCCTACACATTAAAGTAGTGCTTTGTAAGCTAAAACTGCTCTACACATCATACTAATCCTTTGAGAGTGTAGAGAGTTTAGGAGATTGGTTATACCATCTGCAATATCAGTAAAATACAGTATTAGGTTACATATGCCTGCTAAGGCAGCTGTCAGTGTATGTGATATTAAAAATTTGACACTTCTAAGTCATTCTTTGATAGTGGAATGTGCGTATTGGCATGTTGCATTTACCTTTCTGTGTATGTGATCTGAGTGGAAATCAGTCCTTTGGTAGAGCTAACAGGCCACTTGAAGCATTTACCCCGGTATGTGGATGAACCTCGAAGATTAACGCTGTAATAGGAGCAGGAGTTGGAGGGCTGACATTAGTTTCCAGAGGTCTCTAGGGTGACTTATCTGCAGCTAGAGAGGCTGCATTTGCCATTAATTTTTAAATGGCGAATGATCTGGGCTGAATCCACTCCCTGCTCCCTGCTGCACTATGGCCAGAGAAGCGTGGGCTGTGGGAGGTGCAGTCCTGGCCAGGCTGGCAGGGAGTTGGTTGACTGTTTTCTTCCTGCAGTGTTTATGTCCTTGAGAAGGGAAGACTGGAGTTTCCACTGGGTGCCCTGGGGAAACCTAGAGGGTGTGTGTATTGAGTAAGTGCATCCTTTAACTTGGGTGTTGACCAGTCACTGGAGTAGTCTCCCAGGAACAGAAAGCACCAGCTGCTTCTGTGCTATTAGGCTGCAATGGGCAGAGCTCTGCTGAAAGAGGCAGAATCAGCATCTTATGAATATCTGTTTTCTTCAAGGTTTACTTTTTACTTTTTTGACTCTTTCTTGCTTAGGAGTGATTATTTAATGTTGTTGCACAGCCATTGCCCTATGTGTTGTCCTAGCAATCCTGGAGTTGTGCTTGGCTGAGGTTGGATTGCTGTCTGAAATTTGCTGTTCTTTTGTTTTTGTACTTTGCCATACCTGTGTGTTTGGGTTTTTTTTTTTGTTGTTTGTTTGTTTGTTTTTTGCTGATTCAGGGTAGCTGGCTTTACCTAAACAATTTGAATTAAAATTCTCATATTGGATTTCTGTAGTTAAAGTGCATGCATGCAATATGAATTGCCCTCTTTATTACTCTCAAAGGTATTCACCAGCTGTAGTCACCTGAAGGGGTATTGGCATTATATTTGAGCCAATTATTTTTATTTAGAAGATTGTTTTTGTTCATCTACTGTAATACTAAGTAATCAGGTTTGGTGTTTTTCTCATCCTCTAGCCTACATTTCCCAAGCTAGATCTGGGAACATATGCATCGCATTCCTTTTCACTTGGTGGGCCTCAGAGTCTAAATTGGGACTTCGGAGCTGCTCTTGAACACTGGGAAACCATATGTGGCGTTGCATTGTTTGAATGATATTCAAAACCAGAGGGTTTGTGTAAACATGTCATTGAAAATATAGCTCAGTCAATGATAGAACGTGCACCATTGTTCAACCTATGCATGTGTACAAGAGGGCTGAGGATGGGAGAGAAGAGCTGCAGCTTTTCTAAAATGAGAGAGAGTAGGAAAAACTCTTTCCAGATGGACTCTACAGAAAAGATCTGCAGAGCTCTTGTCTCCTACTACATAACTTGGCTTAATGGTCCTGGAAGGAATGAGGCTTTTGCAGCCCATAACTGCTGGTAATCCCAAGGGAATGAAAAGGGCCCTCCTGGTTGGCAGTTCCCTGTGATTAAAGAGAACATGGTGAGAAAAGCCCTCTTCAAAGGCGGGGGATACATTCCCCTCAGAGAGGGTAGCTCCTATGACTGGGGAGAAGTTGAATGTTCAAGGGTGGAGATACATGTGCTGTTATTTTAAGAAGAAGCTAAAAGATTTGTATGTGATGGGTAAGAGTTGCTTTAAATAAGGAATGGACAGTGTCAGAGATTTTTGAGCTTCAGAATGTTTGTGCTTGTTTTACAATCAAGTAAACTAATTCTATAAGCTTTTCTTTTATGTATACCTCTTCAAAAATTTTTTATGAAATCAGGCTGCCATGGGATAACGGGCAAGGATTACATGGATTAATAATAATTTCAGTTTAGGAAATAAAGGTTAGGGGAAAAGTGGCCAGCTCTTAAAAAAAGGGTGGAGTGACCAGTGAGGTCTCTGTTGAGCCTGGTGCTGTTCAGCAGAGTCCCGAAAGAGATGGAGGTTGAGACAAAGAAGCCACCTGATGATACCAAGTCAAGCGGAATAGCTCAGGTGAGGAAGTACTAGGGGACCACAGAAAGGCCTCACAATACAGAGTGACTGAAGGGCGATCTGGCAGTTGAAATTCAACGTTGATGAATATACAATAGTGCAGAGGAGGAGAAACAATCCTAAATTGAATTACACAGCAATGGAATCTAAATTATTCCTTGGGAAGAAACCTTGGGTTGTAATAATTTTATAAAAATGTCTGCTGAATGTGCAGTAGGAATAAGAAAAGAAAAAAAACCCAACTGAATACTAGGGATTATTGGTAAAGGAATAATGAACAAAAAGGAAGACCTTTATGCTGCAATATAAATGCATGGCACACTTGAATATTCCATCCTTGCTCCCTCATTTTAGAATGGGTGCAGGAGGAAGAGAGAAGATACAGGAAATGTTGATAAAAGATGTGGAGTGACTCCCATATGGAAAACAACGCTTGGGCATTTTCAGCCTCCTGTCTCAGCTGGAAGAAAACAAAGGTCTATCAACTCTCAAGTGGCTTGGAAAAAGCAAATAGAAAATGACTATTCACTCTGTCATACCATGAGAGCCAGGCGGCCTCAAGTGAATGGTTAGGTGACAAGTTTAAAACTAGCAAAAAGGACTTCCTATAGCTGTGAATTTGCCCTGGGATATTGTAGATGACAAAAGTTCTCATGCTGACAGTGGTATTCGGACATACCCCTTAAAGAAAACTCTCCTGGGGGCTATTGTGTGCAAAAATGCAGTTCTGGTTCAGGGAATCACCTCCCCAGAGATTGCCAGGAGCTGGGAGGGACAGAGGCTGGGAGGCTGGGGGTGTGTTTGTGTGTTTTTCTGTGTCTATGGACATTTGCACTTGCTCAAGAAGGAAAGAGTATAAGTTGTGGGAGTGATAGGATGCTTGACTTCTTCAGTCTCTGAGCTGATCCTGTCTAGCTATTCCCTTGTAATTAGACCCACCTTGTGCCAGAATATTGTTTAAACACATGACAAAAGAAGATCCAGCCCTTAAAAAACAACTTGAGTTTTTGTGCAAGGATTTCAGTGAGTGTCCTTGCAGGAGAGAGAGGCAAGAAGAATTTAAAAAAAAAGAAAAGACTGAGATGAATGAAAATGTGTACTGGGTGAAGTCTTAATTTGCAGAGATATTTTAATACTTTTGGAGGGTCTTTTTGTCTTAATAGCTATACATAGTATGTTAGTGTTTCACCCACATGTAAATAACAGTGATGTTGACGTCTGGTGATTATTTCAAAATTGTGATCATCTACTATCTACTATCATCACCTACTTGCTGTAGCTTTTCAGAGAGACTGAAATGCAGCTGACCTGAATAAAACCTGCGTATTGAAACACCTGATTTTCTTTTCCTTGAGGGTACTGTAATGTGTGCAGTGTATGTGCTAAATACGTTGCTTTCTAGTTGGCTCTCCATGTAATGTTGGATTGCAACACAGAGTGCTCTCTGTCACACCTGATAACTAAATCTTTTTCACCCACGCCACGGGAAAGTACTGGTGCATTGAGGCTTCTTAGAATCAAGTTTTAGGTTGTCCTCAGATTTCAAATCTCCTGTGCACTTTTTTTAATATGGCCTCTAACTCAAGAGATACAAGCACAAAAGGATTCCAGGCACCAATTAATCAGATAAGTATTTATTTATTTAACTCAACCTATAGAATTACACTGGCAATAGTTTTTTCAGAGTTAGACTTTCACTGTTTGAAAGACTATCTTTTAAAGACTCTTTTCTCTTTTTCAGGCATCTGCACTGTCACATTCTGGATTTCATTAGGCATGGTAAGAAATTCCCCCTTAATCACAGAAAAAGAGTCAGTTAAGAGCTGGCTGTTTTGTTTACCTCCTGACACGTTCAAAATGGAAGTATGGCTGTGTAAACTAGATACATTTGGTTTGTGTTGTGCCTTTTAAGACAGAAGGAAAAGAGAACTAAAGCAAGCATACATTGCTACCATGTGGGACAGTGTTTACTTCCGCAATACCAAGAAGTGGGTTAGAGTTGGCTGTAAACTGGAGATGAGAGCTCAGCAGAAATTGTGGAATGTCTGTCTGCATGATGGAGAGAAAATTCTTTTAAACTGTATATAATAAACACTTCTTAAATTATCTTAGTGAGCATACAGTTGCATACTTGATACCGTAAATGTTGCCTAGAAGACCCATGGTTTCCAGAGTATGGGCAGGAAGTAAGACAAAGCCAGGCAATTGGGTAGGATGCGCTGTGCTATGAGGGGAGAAGCCTGTAATATAGATGTTGCTGAAATATGAAGTGGTTCAATCTCATTGAGACGAAGGCTTTAGTTTTGCTGGCACAGCTGTGTCAAAAAGGCATTTGTTATATTTTTGTTATCATTGCTATGCTAGCAAAAGCCCTAATATATATGAAGTTACACTAGGGGGAAAAAAAGGATGTTTTTCTTGACACTTATTTTGCTCNCCTCTCAACAAGCGGTCACTTTTTTGCCTAAAGTTCAAGCTGAGAAAAATTCAAGACAGCATCATGCAGATGTGTTTTCTTCCTTGGGCATTTATTGTCTCTGAGGAACTAGGTAGGACTGGTGGGGCTTGAGACAGCGAGTCCCAGAAAGCCTTGCTTCCGGACCGTGAGAAGTACCACTTTCTTGGACAGCGCTGAGAGAGTCTGTCTTTGAAGACTGCCTCCCACATCTGTATACTGGGCTTGAAGCCAAGGCTCTCTTCTGTAAAGAAACCTTGCTAAAATTTCTCATTTCATGCCCCTTTATGGAGAGAGAGAGAAAGAGGGAGAGGGAAAGGGAGAGAGGAGGAGATACGTGCCAGGCGTATTGAGAGCATAGGAGAGTAGGCTCTTGATTTTGTGTGTTTGGGGACAAAGGGGCAGCAAGGAAGGAGAAGGCTTTATATTAATTAGCACCATATTTGCCATCCCTTCTTCCCACCTCAAAAGTGATAAATTCTCCTCCTTCTCCTCTCCAAAACACATCTATATTTTTTTAGACAACTGTTTATGTTTGAGTCCTTTGAACTAGCAGAGGCACTTGAAATAAAGCACTTATAAATGTGCCTCCTGCCAGCCTCTGTCTAGTCTGCATATGGACACTTAAAAGAGTTGAAGAATATGTCTTACATANAAGACTGAGATGAATGAAAATGTGTACTGGGTGAAGTCTTAATTTGCAGAGATATTTTAATACTTTTGGAGGGTCTTTTTGTCTTAATAGCTATACATAGTATGTTAGTGTTTCACCCACATGTAAATAACAGTGATGTTGACGTCTGGTGATTATTTCAAAATTGTGATCATCTACTATCTACTATCATCACCTACTTGCTGTAGCTTTTCAGAGAGACTGAAATGCAGCTGACCTGAATAAAACCTGCGTATTGAAACACCTGATTTTCTTTTCCTTGAGGGTACTGTAATGTGTGCAGTGTATGTGCTAAATACGTTGCTTTCTAGTTGGCTCTCCATGTAATGTTGGATTGCAACACAGAGTGCTCTCTGTCACACCTGATAACTAAATCTTTTTCACCCACGCCACGGGAAAGTACTGGTGCATTGAGGCTTCTTAGAATCAAGTTTTAGGTTGTCCTCAGATTTCAAATCTCCTGTGCACTTTTTTTAATATGGCCTCTAACTCAAGAGATACAAGCACAAAAGGATTCCAGGCACCAATTAATCAGATAAGTATTTATTTATTTAACTCAACCTATAGAATTACACTGGCAATAGTTTTTTCAGAGTTAGACTTTCACTGTTTGAAAGACTATCTTTTAAAGACTCTTTTCTCTTTTTCAGGCATCCGCACTGTCACATTCTGGATTTCATTAGGCATGGTAAGAAATTCCCCCTTAATCACAGAAAAAGAGTCAGTTAAGAGCTGGCTGTTTTGTTTACCTCCTGACATGTTCAAAATGGAAGTATGGCTGTGTAAACTAGATACATTTGGTTTGTGTTGTGCCTTTTAAGACAGAAGGAAAAGAGAACTAAAGCAAGCATACATTGCTACCATGTGGGACAGTGTTTACTTCCGCAATACCAAGAAGTGGGTTAGAGTTGGCTGTAAACTGGAGATGAGAGCTCAGCAGAAATTGTGGAATGTCTGTCTGCATGATGGAGAGAAAATTCTTTTAAACTGTATATAATAAACACTTCTTAAATTATCTTAGTGAGCATACAGTTGCATACTTGATATCGTAAATGTTGCCTAGAAGACCCATGGTTTCCAGAGTATGGGCAGGAAGTAAGACAAAGCCAGGCAATTGGGTAGGATGCGCTGTGCTATGAGGGGAGAAGCCTGTAATATAGATGTTGCTGAAATATGAAGTGGTTCAATCTCATTGAGACGAAGGCTTTAGTTTTGCTGGCACAGCTGTGTCAAAAAGGCATTTGTTATATTTTTGTTATCGTTGCTATGCTAGCAAAAGCCCTAATATATATGAAGTTACACTAGGGGGAAAAAAAGGATGTTTTTCTTGACACTTATTTTGCTCATGCAAATGATGTTAAACTGTACCTGCAAAATGCTTTTTTGCTAGTGTAAATTGTCTATTCTTGCACAACTATATTAACAAACCATTACAAGAGTCTACAAGGACTTGCTGAAAATAAATAGTCTATCTGAAGCTAAAGACAACAAATAATCCTCACTATAAATTAGCTAATTCATAGGACTAGACATGGTATGTAAAAAGCAAATAACAAATTAGGGATGTCATTAGTTTTGGGGGGGTTGTTCTTATTCTTGTTTTGGGTTTTTTTTNCGTGAGAAGTACCACTTTCTTGGACAGTGCTGAGAGAGTCTGTCTTTGAAGACTGCCTCCCACATCTGTATACTGGGCTTGAAGCCAAGGCTCTCTTCTGTAAAGAAACCTTGCTAAAATTTCTCATTTCATGCCCCTTTATGGAGAGAGAGAGAAAGAGGGAGAGGGAAAGGGAGAGAGGAGGAGATACGTGCCAGGCGTATTGAGAGCATAGGAGAGTAGGCTCTTGATTTTGTGTGTTTGGGGACAAAGGGGCAGCAAGGAAGGAGAAGGCTTTATATTAATTAGCACCATATTTGCCATCCCTTCTTCCCACCTCAAAAGTGATAAATTCTCCTCCTTCTCCTCTCCAAAACACATCTATATTTTTTTAGACAACTGTTTATGTTTGAGTCCTTTGAACTAGCAGAGGCACTTGAAATAAAGCACTTATAAATGTGCCTCCTGCCAGCCTCTGTCTAGTCTGCATATGGACACTTAAAAGAGTTGAAGAATATGTCTTACATATCTCAGAAATATGCTGAGTTCACAGTGGTGGCACCAGAAATGGCTTTATTCTTCCCTCCCCATTAGAGTACAGTGGAATTGCTAGTGTATTATTTGATAAACAATCACCAATTAGTCGTTCCAGTCCTTGCTAATTCAGCAGCTGCTCTCCAGGGCCTCCAGGCAGCTTGTATGCAAGTTCATGTGCTCGCCCCAGACAGCTCTGAACTGAAGGAGTTTCCATAATTGTTTTTGCTGTTGTGTCTGTTTAAAAGATTTTACTGCTCCTTTTGGTGAGCGAGGCGGTGTATTACAAATGCACGCTTGCTGTCTTTCCTTTCCCCGGTGTGCTGTTAACAACATGAGTAACATAAACCCAAAACGTAATTCTATGTCCTATTGGTGCCTCTGCACAGGTGGGTAGAAACACCCACTTTGTGCACAGAATGGAGGGTGGCCTTGCTGAATGTGGGTGACAGGTGTGATGCTGCTTCACTTCCTCAGTCTTTTATAGGTTTGGGGACTAATGGGTGTCCTCATGGATAGCCCTGCTGCCTCTGTTGTACACCTATATCACAGATAAATCAGATCCTGTTCATCTGCTGATCATAGAGCGGTGCAGGACGGGAAGACAAATTAGTCATCCATGTTGACAGAAGTTAAAGGTTCTTGCAAATTCTGTTGAGCAACAAGCTGTGGATAGGAGAAGTATGTCTCTGCTAACGCTTGTTCCTTATTCTTTTGTCTTACAGATGCCTGGCAATGACTATGAAATCTGCTGCTGAAGCAAATTCTAGAGGAGGTGGCCAACCTATGGTTGTGGATCCTTTGCACATATAAATGTTACTGTTTGTGTCTGTTTGACCATGGTAGGATATTTAATGTATCGTAGAAACAAGTTTTGTACCTCCAGACTCAGTGTCACTCTCACCATAGACCCTTCCTTCTAAACATGTTTTCCCTCATTTGAGCCTTAACAAAAGGGAAAAAAAAAACCCTTGAAAAAAGGTTTTATGAAAAAATTTATATTATGAAAAATATAACCTATTTTTATCTTCTAGGGAAAAGGAGAACTTTACTGTATCCATTGTTGTTGTAAGTGAAATATGGTGTACAGCATGCTAAGTAACTGCTCAGTGAAATGTCGGTGTGAATCCAGAAATCCTCAGTAGAGGAAAAAAATAAATAAATATTTGTATTTGCTCTCAAAGCTTCCCTGTAAAATTCTTCTAAAGGTTTTCTTCATGAGACAACACAAAACAAGCAGATGGGTGCTTCTTCACTTCTTAGCCTGGTCGCCGCATTATTGGGACTTTTGGCCAATGCTCTGAAAATATTCTAAGTCTCCACAAATATGAAGCCCACCTTGTTAGCCAGGGGTATGCCTGATCTGGGGTGAGCAGACTTGAGTATTAGATGTTTCCAGTTTAAGTCACACTGTTACCCCTTTATCAGTACCTCCAAAGAAACTGCAAAGACAACTGATGTAAACCTTCTCTGCTCACAAGGTCTGGGCAGAAACTTGGGCAAAGCTGTTCAACTAAAGTAATTACCTCTTTCCTTTCCCTTTCCTATCCAGTTCCCTCCCCTCCCCTTTTTTCCCCTCTCCCCTTTTTTCCCTTTTCTCCTTTCTCTTCCCTTTCCCCTTTCCCCTTTCCCATTTCCCCTCTTCTTTCCTTTCCATGACATTCTGCCTTTTGAATTATGTATCTTTTTTTTCCACATTAGACTGCCTATTTTTCAGCATTTTCATTATGATTTGTATATTTTTTTTATAACACTCTCAATTTTCAAACATATTTCCTTTCTTTCAATCCTCCACATGGGTTGTTTGGCCTCCACATACATGATCTTGTAGACTTGTATTGAAGATTGTAGAGAAAAGCTGATACCACAGCATAGTATTTGCAGTCATCATGTAACCAGACTAAAGCAAGGCATTATTCGCATGGAGGTGAGGTTATATTTGCTGCTGCTAAGTTCTTAGCTGTTCAGTTTCAACACTGGAGTGCCTGTTTACTCTTGTATATTTTTATAGAGTAAAAGGCTGGTGGTGAGAATGAGGGTGTTATGTGCAGTAATGTTATAAATAACGTTTGCTCTCAGATTATTTGCATTATGTTCACTTGCCTGAATGAGTAATGTTAAACAAAAAAACTCTTAAAAAAAAGGCAGAACAATGGCATGGATAAGAGGTCTGAAGGAAATGCTATGGAACATATTTATTGCAGAGTATTGCCTACCTAGGTAATAAGCTAGACAGAAAATTCTTTACTCCTCCCACAGCCTGAAACAGATCAAACAGAATATTAAATCCTTAAAGATGCTGGTGTAAGGAAGAAGGAGGTTTATTCAGCACCCATCGCACTGAACTGAGAGGCAAATGGGGAGTATGCTGGGAACAGAGCTACATTCCCAACCCAGAGACACTGACTCTAGGGTGGATGACATGATGAAATGCAGCTGTTATGGGGAAGGGGAAGCACACACATAGGGTTGTTTGTTGTTCTTGTTCTTTTCCTCTGTGTGCTGTATACTTTGGGGTAAATAAAAGTTTTCGAGATGCGTTTCAACCAGTGTGCTGGTATTTAGTTCAATAACGAGACATTCAATAATGTTGCAAACTCCTTAACAATGAGGTACGGAACAGGGATCTGGGGCAGAGTGGCTGCAGTTCCTTCCACTGACGGTGTGTGAATGCTTGCATGGGACAAAGATGCCAAGGTCCTAGTCCTGTGACTGCTGAAACTGGATAGGAGGCAGACTCTGATATCAGGCAAGGAAGGACTGAGCCCCGAGGAAGCAATGCTGTTATTGTGAGGGCTGTCTGACAGATTTCAGAGTATGTCTATGCCTGTGATTTTTTTCAGTGCTGGAATTTTATTTCTAAAGTGTAACAACATCAGTGCATCCTTGTAATTGTATTACATTTTATATTACGGCTATCATTTACATGCTGTCATATTGGCTTCTGGTATGGTTTTAGTAGTCCCTGACCCACCCTTCCAAGATGATGGAAGTCAAATCAGACCATTTAATATACGCTAGGTTTTCTTTCTTTCTCTCCTTCCTTCTTCCCAAATGCTGAGTGAGTCAGTGGGATTCTTCTGGCTAGTTCTTTCCTAGCATATATCCTCAAAGGTAGACAGCATCCAGATGTCCTTTCCTCAGAGTAGAAGGATTAAATAAAACTCGTTGACAGACCTGGCTCCTTGGTGCAGCAGAGATCACGGAAGACACTGTGTCCTGCTTTTTTCCTGTCCTTCCTGGATTACCAGTTCCCATGCCATATCAAAATACTGAATTCCTGCATGGCACCTGGGTCTGTCCATTGCTTTCTTTGAAGAAGGGACTTCTGGAACAGCAGAGCACATTCTGGATCCCAGAAGTAATACAGAATCACCAGTGAATCTGCATGGGCACTTGGCAAATCTGCCAAGGGCAATACTGGAGCTAGCAAGGCCCTATGAGAAGAAATGGTTTGGCTAAAGGCTGTGACTCAAGCACACACTGCAGAGTTCTCTGCAGCAACCCTCAGCTGGACCAATTGGTCCCATATGCCAGAGGACTTTGATTTGTGGCTGGGTTTAGCAGTGGTGTGAGGCTTGTGTCACTATAAATTCTGCTGAAAACAGAGCTTCAGCTGTGAATCAGTTACAGGCTTAGTTAGTTAATTCAGTGATATATTTAAGTAACACTTTAGATCTGGACTTGGCAACCAACTTGAAATCCTCATTTAAAAACAATAGTAAAGTACCAGAGAGATTAGGGCATGATGTAGTCTACCAGCATTGTTTTTACAATGTGAGCTGATGTTTCAGTAATCTCCTAGCATGGAGAACATGTTGGAGAAGTTATGAGTAATTGCAAACAAAATGCTGTGAGTGACAGGTCTTTGACAAAGCTCTGGACTAAAGATTACAGAAATTCCAGTGTTGTGGAGTGAGAGGCAAAATAGTGTTATGGCTGAAAGCTGGGAAGGAGGAGAAAAGCAGAGGCTCAGGCTAATTTGCCGGGGTACAAAGAGACCAAAGTTGGATTTTGGACATCGGCAAATTAACTAAGATTCCTGTTGTTAACCTATTTATTGCTGGTATTGAGAGAGGGCTGGAGACATAAAGTTGCAAAATCTGTAGTGGAAATACTTAGTGTGTTCGGGAGCAGTATGAACTATGAATACCTTCAGAGAATTGTAGTTTT
>VZTO01014203.1:66364-110541 GCA_013400615.1 Syrrhaptes paradoxus
GCTGGTAACTGGGGCTGTGCTCCCTCCCAGCTTCTCCTGTTTGCAGGCAGCCAGAGAAGCTGAAAGACCTTGGCAGCCACGTAAACATCACTTTTTATCAGCTTTCTTCTGAGCACAAATCCAAAACACAGCCTCTTGCTAGCTATTATGAAGAAAATTAACTCTGTCTCAGCTTAACCCAGGACAACAGATTTCTGGGACAGGTGATGTTGCATAGACTCTGGGTGGTATAATTTTATTATCCTACATGGGCTGTAAGGCTTTTTGTCCTGTTCTCATCCTCCTCTTTCAGAACTAGCTGCTTAGCTGTGTGTTATTTATTATCTTTAGAAAAAAAATGTAGGAAACAATATCTGGATAGATCAGAAAAACTGTAAATAACAGTATCTGGACAGGGTAAAATCCCCCAAACAGCAGCAAAATTCCTGTTGACTTCTTGACAACTAAGACTGCACATGAAATCACAGCTTTACCCTATGGATCCCTATTCTTCCATTCCTTCATAACATTTCAGAAGATGGTATACTCCAAGGAACTTTGTTTGGCCTGTTGCCTAAATGCATTTTACACAGTGAAGCTCAAAAGAGCATGTAAAGTTGTGGTTGTAGTTTCTACTGATTATTTATTAAAGCCATCATTCATATTATATATTTCCTTGCCATACCCTTATGGTATAGAGTGATGTCATCAAAGTGTAACAGATTCAACTAAGCAAACATCTAAAATACATTTGGGGTGATTTTAAAAGCTAACTACATAATTATACTCTGAATCCTAAGTGAGACTGGGACTGAAACCCTTGACTGAGATTAACCTTCCTGCCTCACCCCCAGTTATGTGCCCTGTAGTTAAGTCTTGAGTCTAGTGTAAAAAGGCAAACATTGAAGAGTACAAAAAGCCAATAAACCAGATTGTGTTAATTTTAGACTGTAACAGAAAAAAAACATACAAGGAATGGTTCAAAATTGTGTTAATTTTGTGAATGACTTAACTGGAAGGTAGTTTATTTTTTTGCCCCCTCTGGCATGAATTCACTGTAAACAAACAAGGCATTTACTGGAGAACTAAAATAAGATTTTCCTCATGTAGCAGTATACCAGTTATGTTTCTTTTTCCCTTTTGCATGATCTTTGCCCTACATTGTTCCTCTTGTTGCAACATATATTTCCCAGGAACAATGTGCAAAGTTTCCCTCCTCTTGTGAAAAACTAAGCATTTTTAAAAAAATCTTGAGTTATTATCCAGTGATACATATGGAATGATTTCTATTACTACCAAATCCTAGATGATATCCATTGTGAAAAGTGGTTCAAAGTCCTGGGTGAGCTTTTCAAAGGTATGTGCTTTTACGGGGAGTAGGGTTCCTGTCATCCCATCGTGTGTCTTTGAAACTCTCCCCCATGTGACTAAGACCAGGTGTGCAACTGTGTGCCTAATTTGTGAGTCGTCATAATGATCATACAGTAATAGGCATGCAACTGAGTCTGCGTTTTGTTCATAACTCCAAGTGCCTTGAGCTGAATTTTCAAAGAAGCTGAATTCTCATATCTCCTGCGACTTCAGTGGAGCTGTAGGTGCTCCGGGACTGAAAATCAGGCTGACATACTGAAAAATTAAAGCTGAGCTATGAATGAGTCAATCACATATCTAATGTTCATTCGTCAGTCAAACTTATGAACTGAGTCCTTCTGAGTTTAATGGAGGCTGCTGACATAGTCTTTCAGGAGATTTTTAAATTGAGAATTTCCTTTTTGTCACCTTATCACCCTTTAGCCTTACGTTATTGGTATTTTCTCTTCACTGGCCACTGCCTCCATTTTGCTTATTGGTTTAGGCATTTGGTAACTACAGAGCCTGGTGGATGTTCTACTTTTTTTTTTTTTTCTTCATACTGCATGTTTACACACCACACTTCTGATCTAGGTTTTGCATGGCCTGTTGGCTGAACTGTGGTTACATCCTCAAAGCTGATACTCACTTCTAATACATATGAAGAAAAATAAATAAAATTCGCTATCCAGCCTGAGTCAGCAAAAAGTGCTTTTCCCACTGATGTTTGTCACATACATGCTCACACTTATGCATGTGAATAACTCCATTAGCTTGTTGGGCATACTGGGATGTACAGTTAAACAGATATCGTAACGCTTGCAGGAAAAGGCATTTTCTTTCTATTTCCTTCTCCAGTTCCAACCTTTATAAATCATGTTATACTTCAAAAACATCATGATGTTGTCTGAAAAAAATATGAGGGTTTAAAAAAAATGTGCATTCTTTTTATTTGCCTTCTGGTTTTTGATCTTTTATCTTCATCTTAGTGATGTTTTCAAAACTCTTCTTTTTAATAACAGATGCTAAGAGCATCCAGGTTTTTATTTTAAAGCAAAAAATGAAATCCTTACATAAACATATCATTGAAGGAGCTAGACTTTAAGAAAAACACCAAATCAAAAGACACAAAATAAAATTATGAGCTAAAGGTAGAGAAGACTTAGAGAACAAACTAAAAGCATAGAAGACAGAGTGTCTTTTTAGCAGTTCAAAGCTTAAAGGCACTGAGACCCTTGAAACCATGTGAGTTTTTAAGACAGTGTAGTTTCAGGAGTCTCACAGCCTTGCAATGCTTAATATAGACTCACTACCAAACAGGTCTGAACTTCACTGGAACAAGAACTTAGTGTAGGCACTAAAGGATTATTGATGAGTAGGTGGAGGAATTTTGTCTTGTTTGGTTATATATGTTGGCATTTTTCACTGCAATAGCTGTAGTTGTTTGCAATGTTGTCTGCAACCACCTCACTTGAGGATGAATTTTCCTGCCCTGCTTTTTGCCTTTGATTCTCGTAGAGCACCCATCAACTGTGAAGAAAAGAGCAGTGCTTAAGCATAGTCTATTCAAGTATATTCAAAATATGTTATTTTTAGCATTATTGTTAATATGAAATGTTCCACCAGCCAGCTGGAATTATGCAAATCCTAGCACATGCATTCCTCAGTAGTCTGCACACTTGGATGTACTCTTTACATTAATTTCATTTTATGAATGTCTTTCCAGCATACTTCCCTACAATAGGAGATTGAAAAGCCTGCAATTTTCTTCTTGCCTGATTCTCCCATTGGGTTTTGTTAGTATTAAAAAAAAATAAATTGATGTCTTTTTTTTTTANATCTTTTATCTTCATCTTAGTGATGTTTTCAAAACTCTTCTTTTTAATAACAGATGCTAAGAGCATCCAGGTTTTTATTTTAAAGCAAAAAATGAAATCCTTACATAAACATATCATTGAAGGAGCTAGACTTTAAGAAAAACACCAAATCAAAAGACACAAAATAAAATTATGAGCTAAAGGTAGAGAAGACTTAGAGAACAAACTAAAAGCATAGAAGACAGAGTGTCTTTTTAGCAGTTCAAAGCTTAAAGGCACTGAGACCCTTGAAACCATGTGAGTTTTTAAGACAGTGTAGTTTCAGGAGTCTCACAGCCTTGCAATGCTTAATATAGACTCACTACCAAACAGGTCTGAACTTCACTGGAACAAGAACTTAGTGTAGGCACTAAAGGATTATTGATGAGTAGGTGGAGGAATTTTGTCTTGTTTGGTTATATATGTTGGCATTTTTCACTGCAATAGCTGTAGTTGTTTGCAATGTTGTCTGCAACCACCTCACTTGAGGATGAATTTTCCTGCCCTGCTTTTTGCCTTTGATTCTCGTAGAGCACCCATCAACTGTGAAGAAAAGAGCAGTGCTTAAGCATAGTCTATTCAAGTATATTCAAAATATGTTATTTTTAGCATTATTGTTAATATGAAATGTTCCACCAGCCAGCTGGAATTATGCAAATCCTAGCACATGCATTCCTCAGTAGTCTGCACACTTGGATGTACTCTTTACATTTATTTCATTTTATGAATGTCTTTCCAGCATACTTCCCTACAATAGGAGATTGAAAAGCCTGCAATTTTCTTCTTGCCTGATTCTCCCATTGGGTTTTGTTAGTATTAAAAAAAAATAAATTGATGTCTTTTTTTTTTAAGTCCAGATTGAGGAGAAAATCAACCTGTCAGCGCAGATGAGTGGGGAGAAAACTGCAAAAGCTGAGTTCTTTAGATGGTTCTTTGGTGACTCACTATTTGTAGTAGAGGTAATTAGGGCAGTCTTGGAAGGAGCTCTGAAGGTCTGAGAAGTTTTTCAATAGCGTGATCTAAGGCCAAAAGCGCATAAGCTCTGTCACCTTCACTAGAATCACCAAACTATCCTGTGTTTTGGGACTATTTCTACATGAGAGGAAAAGGAAGAAGTGATGGCTCTGTGGTGTTGGCCTGTTTTACATGAGTCTGTGGATCAAGAGAACATAGACAGGGCCTTTGTCATCATCCTTGTGACACCAATGTTCTTGCTGTGGAGATAATGTGCAACCTCTCTTACACATTTCTCCTTCCTGCTAGGAGCACTTGACATGGTTTAGGAAGCTTATGTGCATGTCCTGGTCCTCATGTGGTTTTGCATCCCTGCTGATATATGGAAGCAGGCTTTCAGTGCCTTCTGGTGTCTTCATAGGCATGGCTGTGGAGGGGTTTCTGTGTGGCCATGGTCCACCTGCTGCTGAAACAGTTCTCAGTCTCTTGCTCTCTAGCATTTTCCCTGTGTAGCTCAAGGATTTGTCCCAGAGGTGAGCAGCTGCATTCCCTGGTTTGAATTCCGAGGGTTAAATGACATTATAAATCTGTTTTATGCTCATCTTGTGAGTTGTCTGTTTTAAAGCTTTCTTAGAAAAATCATTCGATTTAAAAAACCTATTTACACCTCTAGTTCACCTTGTCTCCCTATAAAGGTCTTTTCAAACATGGTAACTTCAATCATTTGTTATGTCTCCTCATTTTTGCTGAACTTGTGATTTCCAAATCGAATTGGTACAAGGTTTATTTGCTGCTGCTGTTTTAGTTTTCTACAATGGAAGATAATACACACAGCAAGATAGGATTTTTTCAGGCTTTTTCTGACTAAAATAGTAAACCATCTCCAATTTCTGCTAATCAAAAGCTGGAAATACATTTCACATAAAGCCTTCTGGGGCAGAAGTGATCCACCCTGTGTGTACTCATAGAATGCCTGTCACCTTCAGGTCTTACCCAAAAAGTCTGATGGACACTGGGATTTTTCATTGCATGATTCTTCCTTTGCCTGAGGCCATCTCTTTCCTTAACCAAGAAAACATTCAGAGTTGTTATCACTATGCACAAGAGGCTTCTCACTTCTCCAGCAAATACAAATTGCAGATCTGGTGGCCTAGTTACATGGTCTTCCATATTGACCTAGAGCTCCAAGGATTGATAAGGGTGTATTTCTTCATTGCTTTAGTCAGTCCTGCCTCCTAACTGCTCTAGTTTCTGCTATATTTTTATCCACTTAGGACCTGATTCAGGTCTATGTTTACTAATGCTGTTTTCTGAAACAAATGGAGCTTTCATTGTGCTACTGTTCAAAGAAGGCAAAAAGAAAGGTAAGATCACTCTGTTACTAGTTGGAAAACTTCCCTAAACCTGACCTTTATTTTACTAGTTTAATATTTATCAGTCTTTTTTAAACATTAGGTATCAGCAGCTCAGTCTTAGCTAATTCAAATGAGATTGTTTGAAACTTACTGATAAGTTGTATCTTGACCAGAGCACGTCTGAATGCTGATTTTAAGTATTCTGGCATTGGGAGTATTTCCTCTGGTGTAACAGTTAACCATAGCTGTTAACCCCATATGCTAATAATATAATATGATAGCTTTACAACCACAACTATTTTTTTTTCTATTAATTCCTTCTACCAATGAGTTTGCTTTGTAAAACACTCTGTCCTGCTTCATTTGATATGGTTTCTGTCTTCCTAATGTTTTGATAGAGTTTGAAAATGTTCTTGTTTAGAATTATTGCTGTCCACGTGACCTCTACTTCATACTGAATATCTCTTGATATAACTGATGTTGCTTTGAATAACTTTCAGACTTGCCAAAACCAATGGTTTAACTAATTATACCCTAAATTTGCGAACGGTGAGCATAATTAGGTCTATCAAACTCCTTATGAGCTATGTGAGACAAAAAGATGTATCAGAATGTTTCTGGACTGTAGAAATGTAGGCGTTTAGAAAAGAGTAAAGTGAATAAAAGAATAACAACTTACATTTTGAAGAGTATTAATCTGGGCTTAGATAGATTTATAAAACACTTCTTCCTCCCTTAGGTCAGTCTTCTGCTTTGTATCCCTTTATCAGGTTTTCTAGGAAAGAAATAATCTTTTGCCTGTATTCCTTTAATGGCTGGTATGGTGGAGTCCAGATCATTGATTAGAGCTTCTGTGTGGTATCGCCACTCAAACAATAAATACCTCGCACAAGTCATGGACAAGATGCATTGGGAATCGTGTAAGACAGGCAGCAGTACCTCTTTGCTGGCATTGGTGCAATATTATACATCCTCTTTTCACAAAGACACCTCCTCATAGCTGCTTTGAATAATTTTATTAGGCAACTCTAAAATCTGCAAGATTAGTAACTTGGCATTAACCAATCCGGGCTTTAATATCCTGCTCAACTGGCAAGGGATTTCCACTCAACTGGTGTGGGTTTTCTGGTGTTCCTGGGTGTGTTCCAGTCTTAGTGATTTCCTCTGTGAGGTTTATATCCTCCTTGTGGTAAACACTGAGACTCCAAAAGCATATGCTTTTCAAAATGGGAATACAAGCATGTTCAGCAGAAGGCAATACATTTATTACAACCAGGTTTCTCGTGTTTCTGAATTACAAACAAAGAATTACTTTTTTGTTTGTTGTCTTGCCATGAATCATGCAAAATTGACGTCAAAGGAGTCATTTGAGGATTAATGTGATTACATACATACATGCAGAGAGAGAGAGAGATATGTTTATTCTTAAACAGCATTTTCTATCTGCCTTCACTGACAATGGCTAAAACTGAATAATTCAAACTGGAGTGGAAGACTTTCCCAGAATAATCCTCTTTTTTGAAAAATTGAAACCTTTTCTCTTCCTCAACATGAAATTAACATATACCCTGAAGCAGATGTATTAATTATACTTAAAAAATTATAAACTGTAGGTTCAGCAACATTCCTACCCGGTGTATTTCCCTACATGGAGAAAATTCCTCCATACAGGAAAATTTCACCTCATACGAATCTTTTCTGAAAAGATTTTTTTTTTCTTTATGCAATAAGTGAAATAGGTGCATAGTTCTTTTAGGAGGCTTCCTAATCTAAGGAGATGAGCTGCCACAGGCTAATTATATGTGATATAAAAAAGTTTCCTATTGTCTTGTTCTGTCTATAAAATATAAGCACAGTCTTAACAAGAATCAGCAGCACATGGTGCTCTTTAGAAGTCAAAACAGCTCCACCAAATCTGACAATAGGACTGGATAGATGAAATATGTTTTTAAAATGTGTTTTCTGCTAGTGAGAGAGTGTCAGAGAGTAGGGAGAGGTGGGTCAGAGTAAAATAATGAAAAGAAACACCAAGAGAGGAGCAAAGAAGGAGACTGAGGAGGGAACCCCTTTGAAATGTCCCACATTTCACTTCGAATAGTAACACGCTGTTGTGGTTTGTGTGGTGGGTTTGTTTGGTAGCAGAGGAGCAGCTACAGTGATGGCTCCTGTAAGTAACTGCTGGCAGTTTCCTCAGCTCCAAGCCTGTTCTGGTAGCATGGGGTGGAGCACCACAGAGATGGCCGCTGTGAGAAACTGCTGGAAGTTTCCCCATCTCCAAGCTGGACCCGCCTCTGGCCAGGGCTGAGCCCATCAACACCTCTGTGAGCGACATGTTTAAGAGGGGGCACAGTGCAGGGAGTGAGGGTCTGGGCAGGGCCCATCCTGGCCTCTGCCATTGCCCAGTACAGCCCTCCCCACCCCAACAGCCGGGAGTTCCTCAGGAGCCAGCGAAAGACCCTGCGGCAGAGAGAGGAGCGGGGTGTGAGAGAGACAAGTACAGACACAAAGGTCAGTGAAGAGAAAGGGGAGGGAGGAGGTGCTGGAGCAGAGATTCCCCTGCAGCCCGTGGTGAAGATCACGGTGACACACATTGTCCCCGTGCAGCCCATGGAGAGCAGAGCTCGCCTGCAGCTCATTGAGATGTGGCCGCGGAGGACCCCGCGTTGGAAGAAGTAACTGTGCCCGAAGGAGGCTGTAACTCCATGGAAGGGACCCACAGCGGAGCAGTCAGTGGAGAACTGCGGCCCATGGCAAGGACTCACACTGGAGCAGTTTGTGAAGGACTTTCCCATGAGAGGGACCCCACGCTGGAGCAGGGAGGACTGTAAGGAGCCCTCCCCTGAGGAGGAAGGAGCAGCAGAGACAACACAGGATGGACTGACTGCAACCCCCATCCCCTGCCCCTGTGCTGCCCAGGGGGAGAAGGCAGAGACATCGGGAACAAAGCCTTTGGGCCTGGGAAGAAGAGAGGGGTGGGGGAGAGGTGCCTTTTCAAGATGCAGTTCTCTTTCTCATTATCTTGCTCCATGTTTAATTATTAACAAATTAACTTGGTTTCTTTTTGTGTTTTCCCAAGTTTCTTGCCTGTGACCGTAAATGGTGAGAGAACCCTCCCTGTCCTTGTCTCAGCCCATGAGGTTTATAGCAAGAGGCTTCTGCAGTGCTTCGTTTGCCGGGTGGCCTTAAAACCACAACACACGCACATACATCCCTTTTCCTAATCCCCTTTTCTACATCTGGGATTTGAAGCAGAGGAGACTCATGGCCTTACCCTTACACACCAGATGCGGCTTATGGGAACTAAAGGGCTGAATTACCTCTGCGCTCCTCTGCCCCACGTGCCTTCCCCCGGAGAGCAGGCATGTATTCCAGGCCCAGGTCTTGCTCTGCCAGGGGGCTGGAGGCTGCTGGGGGGACACAGGGCTCCACATCTCTGTGGAGTACACGCACCTTTCTGAAGGACTTGCTCTTTTACCATGTAGTTTTTGTTGTTGCTGCTGTTGTTGTACATAGCACAGGTATCAAAATTTTAGATGCCTTTAAAATGCAGGTTAAATACTCTTTAAATGAAAATCTGATACAATCGTGGACTAGAATTGAAGTCTGTTTCACTGGACAAGACTACTGGCAACTACTGATTTGGTTTCAATATGAAGCAAATGGATGCTGAGAAGGAATTTAAAGGTAGTGAAGGAAAGCAATACAATTTTGCCACAGGGTCAAGTAGAAATAAAACTGTTTGCCTCTGTCTTAGAAATGCTGACAGATTTCAACACCCTGAGGGAAGGAGTCGTAGACGATGGATATAGCACAGAAGAACTTGTCTTAAATAATAAGTCGGAGCCCACCAAAAAGTGGTTGCCTAGTGATGGCGCTTTGTGAGATTGCACAAAATTATGACGGGAACTTCAGAAGTGGATCAATGCAGTCTCCAAAGAGAGGAGGTTTTCAGCTGCAGGCAGCCTTTGACAACACATCTGTCTGTGAACTGGTGAACTTTTGGAGTTGGAGGGCCAACTTCACACCATCAGATACCTATCAAACCTACAGAGCACTGGAAAATGTGAATAACTTTGTGTCTGAATGGGTCTATTTTTCTGTAGAAAGTTTTTTTGACACTCATGTTTTTGATGGAAGCTTGGTCCCTAGCATTTGTTGTTGTCCTCTACCTGTGCAAATTAGTTCTCTCTTTTCACTGCCACAGCTGCGCTGGTTGGCACAGGTTTTTATTTAGAAAGTGGGAAATGGCTGGGTCCATGGCTCAACCCATTCCTTCTGTTCCTTTATTCCCCCACGTGGAAGCAGAGGCAAAGTCAAACTGCAGATCATCAGAAATGCTGAAGAGCAAAGCACTAAGGAAAGATTATAATTCATATGGAGCAAAGTTACCGTATGGTGGAGTGATCTTATGCCAAATATTTTTGCAGCATTTCTAAAAGTGGGAGCATAACTTTTCAAACAACTAGGAAATGCTTACAAATTGCCTGATGTGAATTGCTTTTCTTCATTTAGCAATATTTAGGAGAACTGAATGGTTTTGCTCGATTAGAGCAGTTAATTTGATCTAATGCAATTGATGTAAATCATGTAGTTAGCCTGATTTATGTCAATTGTGCCAACAAAAAATTGTTTATAAACCAAGCCCGCAGTGTCTTTCTTAACAGCAAAAGTATTTTTGTGACAACTGCTGCTGTGAAGTAGAATATATATTGCTAGGCAAACAACATTTCAATTGTATTTTTAATTTCTTTATGGGTTTAGGTAGGGAAAAGACTTGAAATATTAATTACAGAAATGTGACATTTTATGGTAATTTCTTAGCAGATTTGGGAATTTCATTTAAAAAACAGCTATTATGTTCAAAAGACATTTGGAGAAATAGAATGGTGTTTTCTCACTAATGCATTTCCAGTAAACATGGAGATTTAATGATTTTCAGAGATCTATAATTGTATGCTGACACTTTCGCCATTGAGGGAAGACCACTCTACTGAGGAACAATTGTCCCACATGCAGATGATTCAGAATTCCTTTTGCAAGGGATTTTATGGCTACTGTGGACATTTCTTATGACATTTTAAAATACCATGTACCAATCTTAAGGCAGTGACGTTCGCTGGCTGGTTCTTCTCTCTCATGATTCTCTTCCATTGAATCTGTAGCAATTTCTCAGGGATCCATGAAATTACACTGGTATAAAACTCCTGTGAGAAGAAGACCAGATTAGATGCATTTAGGGTTTTTCTTATGTTACACCTCTCTGTTATCATCAGTAAAGGCATGCTGTATATTTAAATGTTTTAAGTATTTAAAAAGAATGTCTGTTTTTTGATCCAGAATGCTTTGAATAATACATCTAGTAAGTGTTAGTTTAAGAATCCTTGAAAACCAGCATATGAACAAACAGCGTAGGTTTCCTGTTACCTGCTGCATGTATATAGGTCTTTCGAGGGGCTCCAATAGCAACAACACGCAGCATGCTCCCCGTCACACCTCTCCTTTCCGAATGCACAAAACTGCCATATGTTCCTTCAGTTTCTCTGTCAGCTTCTCTGTTCTCATTCCTGTGTAATGCAGAGCCTGGAAGGTCGATGTGGATTGCCTCCAGAAGCAGGGCAGAAGTAGTAAATGTGACCCTCTGGGAGGCAAATTCATTATGTGCAAATGCTGCCCTGTGGCATAAATCAGCCCCCGTGGAGTTTGGGAGGAGTGTTTCACCCCCTTGAATATCTGCCAGTGCTAGTTAAGCTGAGAGTCAGTTACAACCATGTCGTATACATGTTCTTCCTAAAGAAATGTGTTGGGTTTTTTTCTGAGTTGATGGGGTCCCTTCCCATTGAATAGACCAGATCCCAGTCCGCTGTATGGACAAATTGAGTAATTTGGTTTCATGCATTCTTGAGACACTGTCTTCTTGCTGTGCTGCCTCAGCCCTATTCTCTGAGGAACTGTCACAAACCTCCAGCTAATGCAAGTTAGGAAACCAAAGTTGCTGGCAGGGCTAGTTCCTAGGATTTTTGCTATCCCCAAATCTGACTCTGTCCAAAATCCTGATGATGCAGTTCATCTGGCTCAGGGCAAATACACACTTTGTTATACATAACACAGACATGATTACATTTTCCATTTGGTAAAGTCATAGTGTAGCTCCAAGTCCTCTAAAAATAGACACATGATTCAAGTTGCACACAAGATGGAAGGATTTCAAATGGCTGCATTACACATAGAGCAAGCAAAGTGAAATTAATGGGAAAAAGCTGGTTTGGAGACTAGGGCTGTGCTCTCTTTTTCTAAGCAAATGCTTAGCCATGAAGCTGTGTAAATCAACAGTTCCACTGTTGCAAGCAGGAGGAGTCTGGTTTACTTAAAATGCAGGCTGTTGCAGGCTTTACCCTCCTGAAATGGCAGACCAAAGAAACAATTTTTCTTAAGTCACTGACCCATTTGTTTACCCGCTGAGTTGCCAAATATGCATTTACAAAAAATATTTGCATTGGCTGGAAAATCTGTATGTATATGTACTGTATCCTCCTGCACCTTTTATTAGGAGAGACTGAGGCTATTTTAATTGCTAGTTTTGCACTTTCTGTCCTGTTACCCACAGCAGTCTCACTGACCTCTGCAAGATCCAGCTTAAAATTTAATTGCAATTATTATTGTTCAGGCTAGGAGCAGGTTAATAGGGTGTTCTTTTCAGCTCTGGGTGCAAGGGTCCACTATGCCAAATAGCATTTAATGGATAAATAGGAGCTGCATCGGTCATGCCAGGATATCAAAGCCTTTTAAAAGGACAGCAACATTAATTTTACAGGAAGAATTATTGGGGGAGCGATGTTGCAGTTTGTCTGTCATGCCTTGAGCAGAACCGGGAGGGAAGTTCCCAGGCTTATTAAAGGAGAAGAAATGCTCCGTAAAAACAATCCTGGTTTAAGCGTTGAGCAGTTAGGGCATTAAACTCTTGGGGCTCTGGACTTCCAAATCACATTCAGGGATCTGCCTGAGGTCCTTGTTTGATCTCAGGAGAGTGAGTCATTCTGGGCTTTGCATCTCTGAAACAGGGGTATTAGCAATTCCCCAGTCTAGAGGTCTGGGGAGGTTAAATTCAGGTAGGAAGGAGAAAGGAGAAGTTTAGATGTTGTTATGGAGATTAAGCCAGAATACAGGCTTGCTGGGCTGATTGCGCCAGAAAGTCCTTATTTTCTGTGTAAGGGTTTGGAGGTTTTAGACTGACCTGGCCAGAGACCTGGCATTTTCCAAGGACTAAGAGGGAGGTTTCCTCCTCTTCTTGCTGTTTCCCCTGTGTTGAAGGTCTTCATCACTCTTGCCGTCCCCCTTTAGGAACTACAGATCCTGAAAAGAGAAATGTTGCGCTTAAAGTAAAATGCACCCTATGTAAAGAGTAGTTTGTAAAATAGCATATTTATATAGAAGTAATTAATGTATCCTATAATTAACAGCAAACATTATGCTCTCTGCATAATGAATATTTTAAAATAAGGAATGTATTTCTATACTACCAAATACTTAATTTTTCAGAAAGGTAAAATCCCATGTGAAGATTCAAAGCTTATTTCAGACTAATATTTATACATGCTGCTTTACATAAACATCCAAATATCATCAGTGAGCACTGATGTTTGGAGGTGTTAAAACATTTTTTTTTCATTTCTTTGTCCAGTTCACAGTATTTTCAGTGCTAAAATAAAACAATAAGACAAGCGAAAATGTAAACATTCCAATTAAGATATCTGTTGGGTTTTTCCTTACTTATGCACATGAATAAAAATTATATGAACAAAAAATTTGTCAGAAGAGGAGAAAAAAACCCCGACAACATACAGCAATGTACTGCAGCACACACAAGGTTTCTCATAGTAACCTTGTTGGTGTTAGGTTTCTGGTTTGCACTGAGGCTGAGACTGTGACCAAACCTGACTCCTCACTGCTCCCGTGGACCACCACTGCTCAGTTTGCCCATTTAATTATCAATTTTTTTCTGTCCAACCCATCCCTGTGGCAGCTCAGCTCCTGAGAGCCCCTGAACTACCTGGAGAGCAATGCAAAGAGGGTTTTCCTGACCATGGCTGACAGGGCAGAGACCTCCATGAGCCCTCCACTGCGCATCCCAACACGCTTGTAATGCAGGCAGTCAAGAGTCAAACTAGCCAACCTTCTCAGGGCTTAGACCTGGATGTCAGTGGGTGCTGAGCCCGAGGACACCAAGTGGTCATTGTTGGGGGACACCAAGTGTAAGTGTGGGGAGTCCCACCAGTTTGAAACTGGATATGTTCAGACTGGTGCCAAGAGTTCAGTAGTTTGCAGGGCCGCACTTCTTCATTCCCAAAGAACCTGCAGGACAGCGCTGGCCGTCTTGCAGAGCCTTCACCTTGCTTTGTGCTGGCTTTGGAGTTTGAATTGGTCGTAGACTTATAGGGACATTGCAAATCCAGATTATAAAAACACACCAAGTGTTGCTCTGTTTTATCTTGTCATTTCCTGTCACTAATGTCTGATAATGGTGGAATAATGTGTTACTGTGTTAGAGCTCTGGAGTACTGTAAATTCTTCTAATCTAGTTTAGCCCATAGGTAGTTCATGGGAAAAGCACAGGAAATTTTCTAATAACTCTCTTTTCTTTTTTTGTAAAGAATGTTGAACCTGGTTCTGGGCTTGAAAGCAATTAGTTTTGAGGCCATTAAGAATAAATTGCTGATACCCTTGAATCCTCTTAATTGCTATTCTGATCGATGACACTCTTGCTTAACTGGAATGATTGGCAGGCAACTAATCCTGTGCAATGCATTTCAATTACTCTAAACAATATATTAATGACCTACCTATGTTTAAATGGCACATCTCCTGTTGTCTTCTGCCATTGCAAGCTTTTCCTAACAGCTACAAAGGAGAGTTGAAAGCTTGAGAGGAAATGTCCTACTTATGCAGCCCCCTGCTTTCTTCCTGGTGTTCTCCTGCTTCTACATCACTCAACTTTATACCAAATACTTCATACAAAATTGTTGCATGTACACTTCAAGACAATTCATGAACTACAGTGGAGTATTTCCCAGCAGTATGCGTTCCCCTGGTCCTCGATACCTGGAAAAATTACTTGATTGATTGGTTTCTGTTTACATTGGGTTCTTGGTGCTAACTGGAGTGTGCCATTACATGTAGCCTATTCCTACAGTAGCTTCACACTTCATTTTCTAATGGTATAAAAATGTGTAATTGGACAAGCCTGTGGTCTTACTACTAGAAGAGAATACTTATATAATGTTCTCTTGTTATTAGGGGATCTCATTTAAAAATGTCAGTGTTTTAATGATGAAAGAGATAGTTGTCTAGAAAAAAAGAAGTAAAAATACATTTCATTTTAATTAGCTCTAATTAGAAGATTAATAGATTTTAAGGACAGAAGGAGTCATTGAGATCTTTAGGGCTAGCTCCACAGGATGTAGTCACATAAAACAAAACAAATCCAGCCTCTGATGGTACATCAATGTGCATACAACAGACATCTACTTCTTACTGGCCATTTAGACACCTTCTGCTGTCAAGAGGGAGGATGTGATTCTCCCCTCTTAAGACAGACATCTAAAACAGTTTAAATTAACTGTCTCCTAAAGACACCTAGACCCAAGAGGTCCATAGACTAAAAAGGAAATTGAGTGTGACTCGGTCAATATGGTGAATGTCAAAATATAGATTAGATGAATCCCACTGTGTCTCATATAGCCCACTAAATAGTGAAATAAAGAATTGTTCAACAGTCACCTCCTTAGCTTTGAGGTGTCTGGACTTAAGAAGTGTTTCAGCCCTAACAGTTGCCTGTGCTGCAGTTCTGTCTGGTGCATGCAGCCAGAGCTGCCCTCGTCTGACTGAGCATTTCCAAACTGAGACACTGAAACGCCTTCAGTGTGGGGAAGCACCCTGACTGCATGCAGGTCCCATGGCTGGCTGCCCCAGGACCTTCGCAAGGAATCTGAGTGAGCAGGTGATGTGCAGGTACATGCTGGTAGCTCTTCTGCCTGGGTAAGCAGGAACTGGGACTATAGGGAACACCATGAAACATTCACTTTCCACAGGTAAGATACAGCTCCTGCAATCTTAGCTTTTGCCTAAGCCATGCTGAGATCAGAGTGCTCCCAGACCTGTTATTGGCCACCACCTCGGAGGTATGCCGAGTGCTAGTCTGACATGGTCCTCCATTAGGAAGCAGATATGGCTGTTGTCTTTTTAACTACTGGAGAAAGAAAGGGAGCTATTTTCCATATAAATGCATATTGATCAGGAACACTTTCAAACTTTTTTTTTTCTTTTTCTGTGGGAAAACTGAAGTAAATTCCTGGGTTCATTCAAATCCCACTGTCCCACACCTGAGAAGACTGCCTCAACCCCAAGGCTATTGTAAAAATGGTCACTGTGCAACTGGTATTGAAAATTCATTTCTGCTTTTCTCGTTCGCTGGCGTTACAAATCCTGAACAACACAGTAGTTGGGTTTGAGGGACAGAGGACAGGGGCCCTTTCTGCTCCCTCATCCATCCATCCAGTTCAGCGTGGAAGCCTGTCTCTGCCTCTCCCAGTTCTTACACATTCACAGGAAGGGCAGTGTCAGCATTGCATCCTCCTTTTTGGTGTTGCTCAGTTGCTTGCTCTAGTTATATATTGAGTTTATGGATTTTTTGTACTACCTCTTTGAAATGTGCATTTCTTCCCATGAACAGGGATCCTGTACATAAATCTGGTCTTTGGATTCAACCTGGCAGAAGGGAAGGAAATCAGGTTTAGGTTTTGCAGATCCTAATAGGGAACTCCTTATGTCTTCCTGGTTTTAGTTGCATCCTTAGTCTAGTGTTCCATCATGATTCTTGATAAACTTGTAGCTAAATTATCTGTGCTACACTTACAGGTTTCACTTACCTAATTCTGTCTTTGCTGTATGGCCCTGAATTTGGCATGGGCTATTTTTGCTCAGTTAAATTCTGCATTTAGAAATCTTCATCATCCTGAGTAAGTACCTACTGATGCACTACATGAGGACATAAAGCAGTGATCAGGGGATGACTTAGCTTTCCTTTGATAAGTAATAGACTGCATCCCTTAGATCTTCAGCTTTATAGTAACAGATAACAACTCTGGCATATAATGTTAATAAATAGAATTTTAAAAAAATGCAAATAGAAAAAATAAGTTGATCCTTTATTAGAAATGTTCATTTCTATGCATCTATTTCATGCATACTTGTTTCTGTTTATCCTCTTACTGATGCATTTCTTGAGATCTGTTGTAGTGTAATTTATGATAAATAGGCAAATGAATTGTTTTGACAGCACTTACATATGTGTGAAATAGGCTCTTTGATGCTATATATTAAACCTCTGGAGAATTGTATAGACAGACTTGAAAATGTCTACCTTTGCTACACAGCTTTGCAGCCTTCAGTCTTATTGTTGTCTTTATATGTATAATCACTACCCCAGGGACAACCTTCCTTCTAAGTGACAATGTGTAGTTGCTGAATCTGTGTTTTTTAAGAAATCTTTTTTTTCCCCTGAAGTTACTCCAGAGAGCAAAGAGAAAAGGACAAGTGTTTTTTCACATGTTGGTTTGATGACAAGGGCAGGAGACTGAGTAGGCTGGAGTATTAATGTGCTTTTTTAGGGGAACAGAGGAGAAAAGGGAATAGGGAGTAAGAGTAGGTAAGAGGAGTCAAAAATGCAGAAGGAAATTTTGTAGAAGGCAGGACAAAAGGAACAGGGATGAAGACAAATTTGCAGTGACACTGCAGGGAAGTAGACAATGGGAGTGAATGGTGGCTTGCTTGGGGGAAACATCAGGGCACAGCGAGGGCTGGGGTCTGGGAGCAGTGGGGGTTCCTTGGAGTGGCAGGGCAGGACCTGGCAGCCAAGGTCCATCCCACCCCTGCCCCCCAGTCAGGAGCAGGGCAGCTGGGGGGTACCAGGGGCAGCCCAAGCCCTGGGCATCCGGCTCCTCCCTGGGGACAAGGACAAGACAAGGCTGAGACAGGACGGGCCATACCCTGGGGTATACATAGGAGAGGCAGGGGAGTAAAGCAAGCTGCCTATGAAAATGACCTTGTCATTGCCTGTCCGTCTGGGCTGGTGCAGCAGGAGAGGTACAGCATGGGCACTGACCAAAACCAGTGCTACGCTGGGGGATGCACGGGGACTGCAGAGTGGGTAGCTCCTGAGGTGGGCACTGGCCACAGCTGGGACAGAAGGGCAGGGAGTCACACCTCCCTGCAACAGAGGAATAGGGTGATCAGGCACAAAGTCTTTGGATTCACCTTTTCCCCTGCTTTATTATAGTCACAAAAGCAGACTTTTTTTTTGCTTGAACTGCTTCTCCATATGAATAGCATTAGGTTATGTGGGCTTGGTATGTAAAATAAGTGTAAGCCACTAGGACTGTAATTTATGTGCAACAGAAGATTCTTCTAGTAACAAAGACAAATTAAGGTGTGTGGAGAGAAGGAATGGGGGCTCGTGGACTCCTTGCATGAATGTGTTGGTGTGGCATGTCTACCTAATGCAGAAGGGAGGGCAATCTTCAGCTATGACTTTCAGTATTCTTCCCTCTTGGAATGGGATGGCATTTCAAGTAGCCTTCTGATAGCTGTCTTCATGAATAATGCTGATTTCATCATAATACAAAAAGTTTAAAACTTTAGCTTTGTACAGTGTGTAATGAATGAACAGTGCATCAAAAACATCTGTCAAGTTATAGAATAAAGGCTTAATTAGCATTTTTGTGTGGTGTAGAATAATTCATGCTGGGACATCAAAATTTGTCTTCTCAAATGTATGGGAAAAACACATTTTCTGGTCTTTCTTGTTGCTCTCAATAGACTGGTTCAGGGTGGGGGGAGGCAGAAAACAGAGTTGTGCCATGTTAGCACCAATGAAAATCTGCAGGGTGCAATGCAGTAGCATGAACATCTTCAAAGCACCTTACAAATAGGAGTTAATACATTGATGTTGGACAGGGATTCTGTGTCCAGAATAATACTGCAATTATATCAGGAGTTCAGTTTCAAAAGCACTTAAATGACTTTGTAACACAAATTTCAATTCAGTGGCACTTACGATTCTGTTGCCTAAGCCCTGTGTTGAGTTGCAGTGTATCTTGGCACTAAAGTAAAGAGAGTAGGAAAAAGGGAAGAGGTGAGAAAAGACTTCTGTGAATTATGTGAGTTCTGGGAAATCTGTCTCACTATCATACTGCAAATTGCAGGTGTTTTAATTATTACAGAGTTGTATACATTGCTATAGAGAAGGTAGCTGCCTATTCAGTCTAGCAAATGAAGTATATTGCCAGAGACAATAGTTGGAAGGAACAGCTATTAGTAGGAGAAGGATCTTGAGCGGTTCAGAACAGAAGTCGGGGTAGGCATCTAGAATCACAGAATCATAGAATGGTTTGGGTTGTAAAGGACCTTAAAGATCATTGAATCCCAACCCCCTGCCGTGGGCAGGGACACCTCCCACTAGACCAGGTTGCTCAAAGTCTCATCCAGCCTGGCCTTGAACACCTCCAGGGATGGGGCATCCACAGCTTCCCTGGACAACCTGTTCCAGTGCCTCACCACCCTCACAGTGAAAAATGTCTTTGTAATTTCTAATCTAAATCTACCCTGTTTCAGTTTGTAACTACTACCCCTTGTCCTCTCGCTACACTCCCTGTTAAAGAGTGCCTCCCCTTCTCTCCTGTAGGCCCCCTTCAGGTACTGGAAGACCGCTATACAGTCCCCCTGGTGTCCTCTTTTCTCCAGGCTGAACAACCCCAATTCTTTCAGCCTGTCCTCATAGGGGAGGTGCTCCAGCACTCTGACCATCTTCCTGGCTCTCCTCTGGACTCTCTCCAACAGGTCCGGGTCTATTTTTTATTGGGAGCCCCACACCTGAACACAGTACTCCAGGTGGGGTCTCACGAGAGGAGAGTAGAGGGGGAGAATCACGTCCCTTGACCTGCTGCTAATGCTTCTTTTGATGCATTTATTCTCCTAGTCTGTTTTTAGCTCTTCAAGTATTTCGTTTAGACACTCTGACTCAATATGCTGGAGCTGACTGACTGCCTTTTTTCATTGACTAGGCAGAGAACTCGAGTCCTTCACTTTGATCTGTTGAATCTTTCCTAAGCTAGATACCTAACATGGGCATACATATATGGTGTGAAAACCTGCTAGGATGTATATTTTTATTAGTCAGAGTATGTTACAAAATTGGAACAAATAGCTGGAAATCCCTAAATGAAGGTTAGATACTTTAAAAAAACCCTCTTCCAGAAACTGTTAGCTTTATAAAGGAATTCCTGAGTGAAATCCTATGGGCTTGTGTCATGTGAGTAGTTGTATTAGAAGAACAGAAAGGTCCCTTTGGCCTTAAAATGAGCATGAAAGTCATTGTAAACTGTTCTCAAGTCTTTTATTTTCCCTGTACAGTGCATCCTGGGCTATAAGTTCTAAGGAGCAGAGTGCAGCATATTCATGCTACATCTTGGCTCCATTGTGGTAGAGAAGTTTAAGAAAATATAAATAATCAGGAATTGATTAACCCCTTGGTCTCAGTTTTCTTCTCCCTCCCCTTTATATACTGTAGACACACAAATCGTTTTAATTGACTCAATTATAAGTATGATGGGATGAGTTAATGGGATTTATATGCTTTGTATATACTTCATAAATTCTGAAGCACCATAATGCATTGGAGTTCTAGACAAATTATATGAAGAAGCTGGTGAATTGAATAATAGAAAGAATAATAGGAAAACAGTAATTGAAAAACCTATAAACTCCATTAATGCATGCTTTTCCTTTATTAATTTGTAACAATAATATAGTGGATAAATCAATCAAGGATATTACAAGAATAGGTTACTTAAAATGTTCTCTTCTAACAAGATTTCTTGCAATTTTATTCTAATTCCACACACTGGGTGAATTAAGGATGGAGTCAGTCAGATACCATTCTGTGTTACGCCAGGCTGATTGTGAGTGGAGCTGTATTAGCACAATTGGGAGCAGAATTTGGCCCTGAGCGCTCACTTGCCATACGAGGATAGAGAGGGGAGAGAGAGAGACACTCTCCAGATTTGCCTGTAGCTTTATAATTTGAAACTTGCAAAGAACCCTGAACCCAAGTGCCTCTGTATCAACGGCTGCATACATAATACATAAGCTATTAAGCGGTATGAAGAGTGCTCTGATGGTTGGGTAGCTGCAGAATAACATGGTTAACAGATGTTGCGCTTCTAAAGCAGTTGAACTCCTGAGTGTGCTTTTATCTTCTGATCTGCAGCGTACTGTGGCTCGCTCACTAGTGCATACACAAGGCAGACAGATTAACATTAATTAGAGAGAGGCTTTGCTGATTTTTCATTGCCCGTTTCAATTTTGGGGAAAGTAAATGTTTCTCTTCTTTATGATTTCAAGTAAGGACAATTTAGTATATGTATATGTTGGGGGGATTAGGCATTAATCAGTGATGCTTATGCTTAAATTGGCTGGTGCAGGTCTGGAAGTCGAGTATCGAAGTCCCGACATGGACAAAGGTTGGCAGGGAGAATGGGGACTGCAGAGCCAGGCTTGATGCTGGCTGTAGGACAGGGGTCCTAAGAGGAAAGCCAGAGGAGCCGAGGAACGATGCCATTTTGCAGCAGGGGTTCATGAGGAGAAGCATTAGCTGATTATTCCTTCTAGGATATTAGTGAGCTTTATTAAAGCATTTTGCATTGCTGCTTGTAATGAAAAAGGAAGGGGAGCTCTCTCCACCTTCTGACCCCCCTCCCTCAAGCACCGGTGCAAGGGAGGATATATTGCTTCATTAGCAGCGTGATCACACTTCACAATGAGTATTAAAGCATTGGCTTACTGGGTTATTTAGGGAATGACTCTTCCCCCAGCTCTCCCCCACTCTCACCGCCACCACACCCCCACTGTATTTCATGTGCTTTTGCCATTTACCCATCATGATCAAAATATCACTTTTTCCCTTTCTGTAGTGACAGGACACTGGCAACAGAACAAATATTTTTAGGTTGACAGTATGTTACAATATTGTAATGTGGGCAGGGTAAGTTGAAATCAAAGCAAAACCAAATTCCACTCATTCTTCAGATTCCCAGGCAGACTGAGACATCTTTTGCAGTTCATTGATCTCTTAACATGGGCTTAGAGATCATTCCCAGACAAGGGGCATGAGCTCCCAGATGGTGAAGGCTATGCTCTCTGTTCCAGTTGTACTTGTTTTTTTTCCCCACAGCTCTGTATTTCCTGTTGTGAAAATATGGCAGGGCCTCTGCAGTGCCTGCATTTACCTACCAGCCCTCTTAATTACTCCTGTACAATGTATTTTATCAAATGGCATAGACTGAGTTTATCTAATGTCTTCCTGAATATATCAATGATAGAAAAGAACTTCTGCTTTTGCAAAGCAGTAATTGTGGTAGGCTTGTGAGTGTTGCTTTCTTCTATCATTAATTTCAATTACGTCCTATTAGATTTCCGCAGCAGCTGTCCAGCGGTGAGCCTCTGTAGGCCACTGTGCCTTGGCACTTCAAATTGAGGCTATGTTTGGAGAAGTGAATTCTTACTTGGCCTGTCTACTGCCTGTGTGCTTTGAGTCATATTTGCTTACTTTACTGACACAAACACATTTTTATTATTGCTACCATCACAGTGCCAATATACCTCCAAGCTGCAGGGTGACCTGTACTCTGCTCTGTCTCATGTAGCCTCAACAACACTGTCAGCAATGCTTTAATTGTAGATGATATTTTGGCCCTGATGCTTGGAACAGACTGAGCTCGGCCTCCATCCACAAAAGTGACAGTGTATTTTTTTCTTTGTAAGTTAGGTAGCAATTCACTATTTGGTACTTGTTGATTTTGTCACGAGTGAACGGTCTTTGATGCTACCAGAGCACAGTCAGAGAAGCTAGGGTTCAAGACACTTCTTTGGTGAACCTCAGGGGTGTTCAGTAGATGCATATGGTCACTCTGAAGTGTCTTCAGAGACAACATCCTTCTTGGACTCACTCCGTTTGTATGAGCTGAATACTCTGAGCCACCTACCTGTTTCCCTGTTTTTTTTTTCTTGGACTCTTAAGAGGACTGCTCTGCACACTGAATTTTACTATCAAAATGTATGTTGCTTGTTTTGGCTCTGTAGCAATGAATGGAATTATTTTTAGCATTAAGCCAGGCTAATTTGACAGTGCTATTGCAGTTTAGCAAATTAACACTTCAATTTGTCATTTCTACCATTTCTTAGGGGAGGGGTTGTTCTGAAGGGTACTATAGTTAGCAGTGGCAGCAGGCACCACCGTCAGCAGCAGCAACAGCTTCTGACTCCTTCAGACTTTGAAATGGTGCAAGCATCAGTACCGACATGTTTTTCATGGTATGGGAGTGCCTGCATTATGAGCATTTGTGCCAGGATGCATTCTCACTCTGGAGGAAGGAATAACCAGGGCTCTGCAGAACTGTTCTACTAACACTCATACTGAAGCCGAGTACTACTCTCATCTGTATTTCACCACTGGTAACACTATGGCTGCCTATCCCTTTGCTTTTTAGGACTCCTTTTATGCACCCAGCTCTCTATACTAAATAAATAATTTGTTCCAAAGGTTCTTTGCTGGCCCTGAACCCAAGGGGTATGGCACAGTGTGTTTGCACACCGCTAAACTTTCTTGCCCCTTAAAACTTGGTGACCTGATTCAAACATCCTATGGGGAACGTGAGGCCAGGGACCAAGGTAACACCCAGAATGGCCAATGGCATGGAAATGCCGAAACTCATTGCCCTGCCTTGTCATTTTAGCAGCATAGATGTAGTCTTTGAGGGCAAATAACTTGCTTGTCTCTAGGATCTTGATCTGTATCTGGTATATATCAAGACAGTCCTTGCTCTGAACACTAAACAGAAATCTTTGGGGCCCTCATGGCTGTTGCAACAGTCTTTATTGTGCTTCTTCTCTGAATCTTGATGATGCCTCTCCAGTGTGTGTCCCCATTTGTTGTCCATGGTATGGTGTCTCTTGGTTCAGTGCTTTTGGGAGGGTCCAAAAAGTCCTCCAAAACCTGTGTACACAAATAGAAAATCCACGAAAGAGTTTTCCCCTTCCTCTCTTCCTTTCCCACACCAAGGCTTTCTCTAAGAAGAGGGCATCCAAATCCCTCTGTATCCTCTTGGGAAGTGGTGAAAGAATCTCATGGGGCATACTGGAGAGTCCTGGCCTGGCAGTCATGGCACAGGGGGTGCTGAGTCCTGTTCCATGTAGATGCACATGTGATCAAGCTTGTAGGGGCTGTCTGCTGCTTTGTCTGCTCCAGTAGGTAGGGCTGATATAGGCAGGGCCCTGGCAAGATGGTGGTCCTCAGGCTACATTTGCCCAGCTCCTCCTCCCTTCTTTAACTACAAAATTATGGGAGGTGATGCATTTGAGGCTGGTGTGATTGGCCATGGGGCAGAAGATGAGCTGGGCCTAGGCTAAGTGCTAGGAGTAGCTGTGGGAGCCTGTAGGATGCATATAAACAAAACACATATGATTATCATGCGATCATAATTTTTGTTGTTTCTGTGGTTGAGAACATTTGGCTTTGATTTAGCTGGGCCCAGAGCACAAACTTAAAATTAATGATCAGGAAACTCTTTTACTCTTTGCGTTTAGTTAAAAGGAAATTTCTCCACTATTTGCCACATAACCACATCCTTTACCGTCAAAGTTTTATTTTCTGGCAATCCAAAACTTTGAGAGGTTAATACCTCTGAGCTCAGGCATTGGACAGGATACATACCCCATTTTTAGTAGCACTGATTGGCATAGGTAATCATAAGTAGTATTTAGTTAAAGACATACTAGATCAGGCCTCAGAATAACTTGAACATAAAGGATGCTGTCAGATTTTGTCAAACCAGAATGTAAGTACCTGTTGCAGGAATGAAAACAAATCAATATCAGCATGTTGTCAGTCACAATGTTTTTTTGTTGTTTTGTTTTTCTATAACCTTGTTTTATGGATTTTCAGTTTCTGACATTTTTTCTCACAGTATGAATGATATGTTAAGATTAAGGCATTAACTCTAAGACAAGGCTTTCCAGTTTCTATGTTACTTCCCTTGATGATGACTATACATTAAGTTTCATATTACAGCTCTTCAATTTGCAGTCTCCTAACTTGATCCTCTTACAGAAGAGGGCTTTCCAGGGAGTTGTGGCTGCATCCAGCTCTGCTTTAGTTTCTGCTTTTAACAAACCTTCGAAAAACTGAGGCAGGAATCTTACAGTGGAAACGTTGTTAAAGGCAATCCAATTAAGTCCTTGTAACACATCCTCCCAAACACCAGTTTATTTTATAATTTGCTAATTAATCTGTTCAGGTTGAAAAATATTTAAAAATATTTTAGGATGCTAGTCTGTTCGCATGTCATAGACTTTGTCTGACCTTTGGTGCATTATAATTTTGGATACATAAATTTATTTTCATTGGCACTTCATGGTATGGTTCACGATTGTTTTACATTTTCGAGGCAGAACAGCTGAGATACGATACTCCTCATTGGGTAAAGAAGGACTCAGGGAGTGATCACAGTGTCTTCTAATGGTTTGTCAGGTGTCACATTGGCCAGTGCTCAAAGGCAAACCCCAGTTTTGATATAAGGTGAACCTCAACTGTTCCATAGTTGTTGGAGTTTGTCCGCACAGCCCAATGTCGTTCCTCCAGTATCTTCCCTCTCATGCCCAGGCGAGAAGACAACAGAGTTATCAGCAATACCTACAGCTAAGAAGCTGTTTGGACAATATAAAACTTTATTCTTCCCAAGAGCTGTGATAGGAAGGGCAATAAAAGGTGCCTCTGTCCTCAGTGAAGGTTTTTGGTTTTCCTTCCTAAGAATTCAGCAAGAAGTCTGGCTCAGGACTTATCACTCAGTTAACATCCACATTGCAGAAATCTATCCCTGATTCCCCAGAAAGAAAACCATATAACTAAATCTGCTTTTTCATTAATATGAAACTGCTCTCTTTTCATTAAGTCCAACAAACTTCAATCCAGCAATGCATTTGTATAGACAGACAAATTTATGTTTTCCTTTTTCTTTCTTCCTTTTCAGTAGCCTGAAGGGCATGGATATACAGTCCACAGTAATCAGCTGGCTCTTGTAATCTTTGTGCCCTTTCCTGAGCCATTCCCTGATTACTACAATGTAATTTCATTCGCTTTTATTAATTACTTCTTTTTTGCTTGTACTGTCAGATTAGTTCTGAAATATTTCCATTGTAGGAGCTATTTAAACCTTCCTGCTTTAGATCCATACCAGATAATCAGGGCAATTTGATTAAAATGGAAGGCTGATTTTTGATTCATGTTTCTTTTCCTCAGATGAGGGAAGAAAGTTCAGGTCATCTTTGAACCACATATAACACTAGTGAAAAAACAGTATGATAATCCTGACTCTAGTGGTCTTCATCTCAGTAGGAACTTAGTTCTATTTATCTACGTGTAATTTCTATTAAAAATATGAATTAAGACTGTGCAATTAAAAAAATTTCCAATGCTCACACAAAATGCAGAGACAATCATGCTGAAGAATCTGTAGAGACATAAATCTTCTGCCAGTACAGCAGAAATAAAATGTGCTCATAGTTCTCATTAAGAAAAGAGAATGAACAATGAGACAGCAAAATGTGCAGAGGGCATAGTGCTATTTAGATGGGAGAATTTCAGAGGGTACTTAAAAATTCTAGTTGGGTGATCAGCACAGTGGCCAAGAAATTTTTGTCCTGAAAAATGCAGATATAAAGCATGGTAAAAGATAGATTGCTTCTTTCTAACAGTAACTGCTTGGGAAACAGAGTTGAACATCACTGCAGGAGGCTCTGGGTGCAGAAATGGTCGAAAGGCAAACAAAATACTCGCTGTGGTAGCTTTCACAGAATCACACACAGAATCACAGAATGTTAGGGACTGGAAGGGACCTCAAAAGATCATCTAGTCCAATCCCCCTGCCGGAGCAGGAACACCTAGGTCCTGTCCCTGGAACTTGGACATTTTTCTCAATCTGTACTGAAGCTTTTGAGTATTACATTTTCATAAAACTGAAGTTACTCTAAAGGACAATCAGTCATTTAAATCAGTCCTTCCTGAATGTAGTAACTAGACTGATTTTTTTAATCTTAATTTTTTTCTTAACTCATTACCAAAGCAACTGATAGACATCTGTAAAGGTGACTTATTCTGCCTCTGAGTATGTGTGCATTTGTAAAATACATTTCTTTGTTATTATTTTTAACTATGCCTCATCCTATGTAATGAAGAAAAATGATAAGTAATAATAAGTACAAGTCAGCTTTTCAGAATTATGCTTATTTATTCATTTTAGTTACAGTACAATTCAGAAGAGGACTACTGTGATGCTGCTTCTCTTCAGTTTCTATTTGGGAGAGATCTGCTAGCTTACCAATATATATGCTGAATGTCTGTTTTCACAGAGGAGAGCAGAGGATTGCTGGACTTGTCATAGTATAGTAGCAGATGCTGTCAGACTGCAAAAGGGAGACTTTCCTAATTGCCATCTCTTGGCGCTGGAGTAGTTATCCAATAAATAGTATCTCGTATTTTCCATTTTCGGGAATGTTTGAGAAGCTTTTGGTACTCTGAGAATGATTGACCCTATGTCCACAGGGCACCACAGCATGTGGTGGTGCCTGTCCGTATTCAGCAGAGCAGTCAAGTGCACTCTCAAATTTAAATATGTGAGTAAAGTTAAGCATGAGCTTCACTGCTTTGTAAAAAGTTATGGCTGTCTCAATCTTGGCCAGTAAAGACTAGTTTGCTGACACCTGGGCAAGCTGCAAAGACCTGTCCAGCTGTGGGTTGCCATGTCTCCTCTCTGCTTTGATTCAGAGACATCTTCAAGAGGTCATTGTGGTTGAGGGACTGCCTCAGAGTGCTGCAGATTACAGCTTTCCCTAGCAATGCCTGCATTTTCTCCATTATACCTGGCAAAACCAATCAAATAAATGCAAACCAGAGAAGCAAAATAAATCAGACAGAAGCCTCAGAGGTAAATGAAGAACCTTTGTTTTCCATTTAAACCTGCTGGATGTAGTAGTCTGTATGCCAGACCTCGGATCTCTTGAAAATGGCTTATTCCTGGTGTAATTTGCCACCTACATTCAACTGAATGAAAATCCATCAGCGAGTGGCTTCCAGGTAGAGACTCTGCAACATTTGGATTTAGTTCCAAATTTCAAAGGTCGTTTAGAAAATCCAGGTCAGTTTTCAGAGCTGAATTTCAAATGTCCCTGAAGTTCATGTTTGTTCAAGACCTAAGCCTACAAATCTGAATCAACATGATAATACAGATTTAAAGCAAGAACTTCTAGGTTTATCCAGAATCATTTATTCATTTTCTCTATGGTATTATTTACCAGTCACATGGGCATGTAAAATAACTACTTAATAATTATGAATTGCTAAAGCTACTTGTTATGCATTGAAAATGTGTGAGTGCAAATTCTCTAAATGATGTGTAAGTTGGACTGTCGGGAACATTGAGATTGTACATTAAAGTGTAGGCTACTGTCTAGTACATTTGTCTGTTATACAAGACCATTTCATCTCAGCTTGGATGAGATGCGGAAGCGTAGGCTCTGTGGAATATGAAGTGGGCTTGGTGGAGCAGAGGGAAATTCGTGTTATGTTCAACATGCCTAGTAAATAATGAGATATTAAATTATAATGTGATCCAGGAGTTTTCAACTGTATTTTCTCTTCAGTCATTTCATTACTCAGACTCCTTTGTTTCTGACTTGTGCCTTTCGTTAGAGTTTTAGGACTCAAGTATGTGTGTGGGGAGCTCTCCAAAGGTCCCTGTGGCACCTCCACTGCATTAATTCCTTTGAATAAGAAGATTTGTCCACAGTAGAATCCCTGTTTCTTGAGGTTTCTGCTATGGGAATGAGATCCTGGGCAAGCCTGTGAAGAGAGGCTTCACCCACGCCAGCCACCATGTATAGCTGGAGCTTCCTTGGACTGTGTCTCACTTCCGTGGCAGTGTACTTTGACTGAGCTGACGTGAACTCATTTTCAGCGAGACTTGCAGAAGAAGTGACATGGTGTGACTGCAGGGGTGGATGCAAAGGAGAGGACTCTTGTAGCCTTATGTGAGTTAGCATTATCCTGCTCAGTGTTCCCATCCCTTGGCATCACTGTGTGAGCATTGGACTAGCAAGAAGGATTGGTGCTTTCAAACAGATGGGCCTGAGCACAGTCTGAGCCAAGGGAAACATGTATGTGAATCACTTGTGGGTGTTAAGGGCAGGATTCCCATTTGATATTCTCAGCATCACAGCAGGTATAAGGGTCCAAACATTGCAAGAGCATAAAGCACTTGATCCTCTTAAAAATGCATGATAGATAGTTAAATTCCTGTTAGTGGTAAGGGGAAAGAAGCTTCTGCGGGCAGGCTCACCAAGCAGCAGAGGATTTAGGGCTATGCAGTCTCGTTTGTTACCAATGAGTTGAAGAAGACCTGGCATGTGAATTTGGGACCAGGGAGGCAAATAGACTTCTAATGCATGGGCTTGATGAAACCTGACGACGGACTTTTCAGCTATTGCCCTTTGATTGCCAGGTGCTAAAGTGTGTATTACAGGAAAGCAGGGAAAGTGCTTTAATTATGTTTCCATAAACAAGATCATGATTTCCTGGACTGAAGCCTCAGGGAGCATTATAATGTAGCAACTGGTATGGGCCGGTGTACTGGTTGTTTTGTTTTACCTTGTGCTATTCAGAGGAACCTAAAGGTGTTTGATCCCTGGTTGCTCATGACTTTCTTATGTTTCTTTCAAAACCTCCTCTTTGATGCCCACTGTAAAATAAACCCCGTTGACATTGGCTATGTTTATGGTACCAGACTGCAAGAGCTCTCTTTTCTGTGCTTCCCAGCCTGGGCACACAAACTAGCCATGCTTTATTTCCGTATGGGATAAGACTTGGCCGTGCAAGTACGCTGCTCTCCCAGGCCTAGGGTTTTAAGGAAAGGAAACATGCCTGGGTAGGAGCAAAGACATGTTGCAAGAGACGTTCTGCTGGACTGGGCAAGCAGCAATACAAGTCATACATTAATGTATCCCCACTGGTAAATCCATACATTGACACAGACACTACTTTGTATCTTAGTACTTCTTATACAGACAGAATTTTTCCAGATATGGTGCTTACTGAATACCCTGCCTTATTGTTTGTGAAAACACTTACTGAGGTGCACACTTATTTCACTTTCATGCACATGCCTTTTTTTTTTTGATGTGAGTGAATGGACTGGCATACGTGTATAGTTGTCAAGGCCACAACTGGAACAATTTAACCTAGTGTAAATAAATAGCTAAAAAATCTTTGCAGTCTTGGATAAGGTTGCACTTTCAGTGTGGGTCCAGGGTTGACACAATTAAACTTAAGTAATGGCAGTAAGAGAACATTAAGGTGCAAAGATTGTGCTCCAGAACTGGAAATTCTGGAGCATGTGTTGGCTGAATTCTTTGGTGCATAGAGGTATTGTTTCTAACAATAATACACAGGCACACGTACACTCACATTATCAACTGATGGCAAATGTGCCCATAGATGGCACTCAGAAAAATATAACAGTGTTTATGGCTTTTGCAGGATCAATAAAGTTCATTGTTGTACAGTCCAAATAGCTCCCTTTGGTGCAGCTCTCTTTACGACAGCTTTGAACAACAAAGCCCTTGTTGGCAGATTCTGAGAAATGGTAATGTAGTTTCAAAGATACTCATATATATATTTTACTAAATTGAAGCATTTGATAAATAATACAAAGCCAGCACAGGAAATATTAAATGCAGTTTAATTTGGCTGCTGCTATAATGCAGTGTGCTCTCAAGTAAATATGCACTTTTGTTTCAGAAGATTAGTATTGCTTTGCTTTGCTGGTAAGAAAATATGCAGCACTGATCTGAAATGTGACTTTACACTTGAAAATATAACCTAGAACTAGCAAAACAAGTAAAAGAATGCTCTTGCATACTATAAGCTGGCTTGAATCTCTCATAATAAGCACTTTCAAAACCTAATTGTATGAACCTGTTGGGGAACACTGAAACTTTCAGAGAGGCAGGGGTATCAATCTTCTAGGGGTAAAGACTCCTCTGCTTGGCAGATGTTCTTTAGTGCATTGGTTGTCCTACATCCACCCCAAATCTTCAAGCTGGTGTTTGTGTGCTGTGTACAAACTGTGTAGATGGAGTATATTACCCAGATTCAATGGACTGCTTGTATGACCCTGAATCTTTTGCAGAGAATGGGGAGGGAGTTTCCCAAATAAGTGATGTTGATGGACAGGCTGGGCAACTGTTAGTACCTTTTCCTTGGCACATGCAACACAGCGTGCACTGGGCCACATGTGCTAAGAGGAGGTGTTATGGTCACCCTTGCCTGCAGTTTCAGATCACAATTTCTCTCTAAACACTTCACGCTGTAATGCCATTTAAATATGGCAAGGAGTCAGATTTGTACGTGCTTATATTTAAATAAAAATGAATAGAACTAATAGATTAATATTTTGATATTTTGTTCAGTGAAAGAATCAGTCAATTGATTAACCTATTATTCAGTCCATTTTTCAGGGTTGTATCACAATGAAGTCACAGTTATTTATGAAACTTTGGTTAATTTTAAATCTGTTCTTGGCTTTAGGCCATCAAGTAAACTATATAAAAAGAACCAGTTAGTCTTCACCTTTTAAGAATTTTTTATTTAAGTTCATACAAAGATTTATTTTTATCTCAAAAAGACTATAGCCATATGCAACTGTGTTTCTCTCTTAGGTCTGTTATTTCACTGATTGTTTTCATTTAATTCCAAAGAGTTGCTGAAAGCTGTGAGTACTGAACACCTTCCCAAACCAGGCTACTTTGGTTTCATCACCTTTCAGGCATTAGCTTTAGGTAGAAATGTTTGGAAATGCTAGGCAGTGGTTTCTAGCTGGAATGTTAATCTTTACGAGCACCACCGCTGAGATTTCGTCTTTCAGGGCTACCACTTGTGGTAAGGAAAAAGCCTGTGTTTCAATGATCCTATAATCTCTGCCAGCTGGAGTTCTAACTAACTCCTGATAGGGCCACTTAAGTCTAACAGGTCAAAGAGGCCAGATGAAATGAAGTTCACTCTTTTGCCAGAATGGCAGATGATTGATAGTTCTATAACTTATATTCATTAGCAAAGTAAAACCAAACATTATTACTAGCAAGGTAAGGGACTTCGCAATTGTTGTGAGTCTTGATGTGAGTCAGTGGTAAAGCCAGGCCTTTACAACAGTCTTTTCTGAAGTTAAGTACATAAGTAAATTTCTAGAGCATTAGAACAATAGTTGCAATAATAAAAATTGGTAGCGGTAATGAAAGAGATGGACAAATGCAAGCCCTTTGGGCGGGGAAAAATTTAATGCAATTTAACAAGAGCAAGTGTAGAGTCTTGCATCTGGGCAAGAACAACACCAGGTTCCAGTATAAGTTGGGTACGGAACTGTTGGAGAGTAGTGTAGGGGAGAGGGACCTGGGGGTCCTGGTGGACAGCAGGATGACCATGAGCCAGCACTGTGCCCTCGTGGCCAAGAAGGCCAATGGCATCCTGGGGTGTATCAGAAGGGGGGTGGTCAGTAGGTCAAGAGAGGTTCTCCTCCCCCTCTACTCTGCCCTGGTGAGACCGCATCTGGAATATTGTGTCCAGTTCTGGGCCCCTCAGTTCAAGAAGGACAGGGAACTGCTGGAGAGAGTCCAGCGCAGAGCCACAAAGATGATTAAGGGAATGGAGCACCTCCCTTATGAGGAAAGGCTGAGGGAGCTGGGTCTCTTTAGCTTGGAAAAGAGGAGACTGAGGGGTGACCTAATTAATGTTTATAAATATATGAAGGGTGAGTGTCAGGAGGATGGAGCCAGGCTCTTCTCTGTGACATCCTGTGATAGGACAAGGGGCAATGGGTTCAAGCTGGAACACAGGAGGTTCCACTTGAACATGAGAAAAAACTTCTTTACAGTGAGGGTGACAGAGCACTGGAACAGGCTGCCCAGAGAGGTTGTGGAGTCTCCTTCTCTGGAGACATTCAAAGCCCGCCTGGATGTGTTCCTGTGCGATCTGATCTAGGTGTTCCTGCTCCAGCAGGGGGATTGGACTAGATGATATTTCGAGGTCCCTTCCAATCCCTAACATTCTGTGATTCTGTGATAAATCCTTGGAGTGTGCAAATGTCAGTGCTGACAAAAAGCAATTTAAAAATTAAAAAATCTGTAATATATCCAAGGATGCAAGATAGTTACTATTCAGTGAGCATAATGTTAATTCAGAAACAGCATCATCACTCATAGGCTAAGAGCCAGTTATGACTGTGGAGTTACTCATCAGCATGCTCCGACTGACAACATTGCTAGGCCAGTCTCTTTTGCAGTAATGGCAGTAACAAAAGTTGGGGCAGTCAAAACACACTGGAGAAAGCAATGAGCAACCACAATCCCTGTATTTTAGATCAGCATGGGTAAAAAATGATAATCGGTACCCGGTGTCAGAATTCACAGGAATTTTGAATGAGTGGAAGCCATTGTTAAATGTGGCTGTCTACAAGTCATAGCAGTCATTCAAATGGAGCACTGGGAACCAGTTTAATTGCTTTAACTTTTCCAGAAAGGAAATTTAGGTCAGCTCTTGAAGACATGAGATGGTATAGATGAGGTGGTATCAGAAATTACCAGATTTTTTGTTTGGTAAAACTGAAGAATAGGTTAATTAAAAAATGTACCCCTTTTATGATGCTGTTGCGAGAACAAGAGAGTGAGACTTTGGGATGTTTTAACTTTTTTGTCAGTGGCAGGAAAAGTGTTCTGCTCCTCTTGAACTGGTGTGGCTGCAGTTGAAATATGTTTTTGGGAGCTGGGCTTGAGAGGAGACAGACTGGATAGAGCCCAGAGGAGGGCAACAGGAAAAGAAGATTAGAAAACGTGCTTATGGAAACAAGGTGAAGGAACTGATTTGTCTAATTTAGCAAGAGGAGGCCTGAGGGGAAACTTCATCTCCCAAAACACACATGAACGATGGGAAGGAACAGTGAGCAATTGTTCCAACATTGGGACAGTTGTTCAGGGCTCCTCATTAGAGGCTTTTAAAAAGTGGTTAAAGGAAACTCTGCCAGGGATAGTCTACAACTCCTTGATCCCAACTTAATGCAGAGAGTGGGGCTTAAGCAGCCTTGGAATTCTTCTCCAACTCTCATTTTTTACAATCCTAAACAAAGCATAAGGAAAAGGCTGATCAAGACACAAGAAAACAAATATCCAGTTGTACCAATGAAAGGAATTTATGTGTGTCAAGGCTCAGATCCTGTACAAGTCAGCACTGATGTGCCATTGTCTTTTTTGAATGATTATATCATAGATGCTGCAACAGCTGTTATTGATTTCAGCATAGTGTCTCTGAAGTCTGCATAACTGAGGGACAGAAAAGAAACAAGCCAAAAAAAGCATTAACTCAGAAATACCTCTGAAAAAAGAGGCAGCAAAAAGTTGTAAAACAAAGGACAGTGGAGTATGAGGCAGTATGAGTAGAAATGTGGGGAATAACAAGGATAATTTCATCAAGAAGTTGAAACAATTGGTTAAGAGGATTGTAGTATTCTACCAGCTCAACTGCTGAACTTGATTAATACTTTGACCATTCTGAAATTGCTATTATGACACTTACTTTACAGGCACAGTAGGAAGATATTATAAACATTCATAAACTTGAGAAAAATTCAGGTGAAGCTCAAACCACAAAGGGAATGCCTGTGCAAATGAGATGGCTGATAAAGTACTGAACTCTTCAGCAAAGAAAGGAACTAGGAAAATCTCGCAGAATGATGGGGAATGCAGCATTATAGCCAAAATACCAAAGGATGAAGATGTAAGCAATCACAGGAGTTAACAAACTAAGCAACTGTGATTGTTACAATTCTTCCAGTGACAGCAAACTCCTCTAGACTGTCATATAAAACAAAACGAAATAAGTGGTTGTGCTGAAGCCTGGATTTCGACCTGGAAAATTAGCCTGTCAACTGATTTTTCACACAAGGGTTAATCATTCAAGAGAACATCAAATGGCTTATAAAAGAACTTCATAATTTTTCTGAAATCACATGACAGTTTTCTTTATAAATTACTCTGAAACACCTTGATGTGTCACAGTATGCCAATAAAAATAATTTTATCAAAATGCAGCATGAACAGCTAAATCAATGTAAACTTAAGTGAACAATTTGATAACAGATTAATGTCAGGCATGGTTGTATATCTCACCTCTGGTATTTGACCGCCCATTATGCTGAAAAATGTAGATGGATACAGCACACGCACTCTAGGACTCAGAAGACGTACATTGGAATTAGTTAGATTTTGCTGGTTGCAGAAGTCTTCCAAATGGCAAAAATCCCCCCCATATAGTTCAAGAGTGTTCAGCATCATAAACATGAGCTGATTATCAATCAGGTGTGAGTAAACAACAGATATTGCAGCAAGAACCCCCAAGTTCCCACCTCACATTATTTTAGGAGACAGAGCACACAAGTGCTAATGCACAGGCTTTGCAGTAGAACATGGGTCAGTACAGATGTATGAAAGGAAATGTTGTCAAATAGCCAAAATGTGCTTCCACTTTAAAGAGATTTGATTTTCAAAGGTCTTCAACTGGAAGGCTAACTGACAAATCTTCAACTCTAAAGTTATTTCTGATCGAGAAAGAAAGCTCCCTAAAAAGATTAGGCATTAAGTGGAATTAATTTATAACAAATACCAGAAGTCATCAGGGTTTTCAAATAATTATGCTTTATCATTAAAGCTATTCAGAAAGGAAAATAGGAAGTATTTGCTGGGAGCTGTGAATCAAGGCAGGGCATCAGCCATGACAGCTCTGCCATGGGGCAGTTGGAGGAGCCCAAGAAAAAGGCCCACAAAAGGCTTCTCTCTAATTGAACTTTATGCAGTGTGGGAAATCGTGCAATATTTAACAATTCTGGGAATATGTAGAAAGCTGTCCAAATCTGAAAGACCTGGCAAGTCCTTATTCTGGCCCTAAGCTGTTTTGGATGGCAGAGGAAAGAATCATCCCTGAGTTTATGGATCTCTTGTGTTTCTATAGTCCTTGTAGCTATAAAAGATTTGTGTATGGAATATAACTATTTCATCGCTGAGTAATACATTACAGGGGGTAACTAGCTATTACTAGTTAATTTAAGAAAATACTTTCAAAAGGCACTGTGTGCCAAAATTGCAAGACTAAATGTATTCAATTTTAAAAAAAGGCCTTGATGATTGCTTCCTGGAGATGAGCATTATAGGTTTCAATTTGTAGCTACAAAGCAATGAAATTTTCAGTACACTCAGAAAATTGTACACTGTATATTAAATGAATTGAAGACTTTGAAAACGAATGTGTGTGTGTGTGTGTGTTCATTTTTTATATCCACACAACTATGGAAGAACTGAGGAAAAACACCTGCTTTGACTTGACTCCTGAAGGAAAATGCAGATGTAAAATTGCTAATTAAAAGCAAAACAAACAAAAAAAATCACACACATACTCCCCAACTTGCTCCGATGTGTTCAGCACAGGATTCTTATAAGCTACCAGAATTGCTCAAGCACTTGTAAAAATTAATAGAAAACTTCACTAGCTTTAAATGAGTGCAGGCTGGGCAATCACAGGCTCCCTTATCACTTCCAAAAATGACCTGCTTAGAGTAAATTGAAGCACTTTGACAGTTCAGATAGCTGTACAATTCACACAGTGATGATCACCTTCAAATTTAAGCACTTAATTTAAGAGCTTCAATAATTTTAAATTGCTGTGTGCCGCCGAGTAGCAGGCTGTAGCACTCAAGTGCTACAGTATTTTTAAAACACTTTGGTGTTTTGCTTAATATTTTTATTTCAGGGACTTCAGAGAGGGTTTCTATAGTCAAGTGTGGAAAATGGAACAGATTTCAAGACTGATGTAGAAAAGTAAGAGACTTATGTTTTTTAAAAATCAGAGGAGAGGAAGTCTTCTCTGGGGAACATACATCTCCTAAATCTGTGATTGGCCTTTTCCGTGAACTGTTTGACCGACGTCCTTGTGTGGGCTGCGGCAGAAGGGAGAAAGAGATGTAACGGTGTTTGCACATCAAGAGACTTTTCTGTCTATTTACTCTCCCAAAAGAGCCTGCCAGAGTTAGGTTTGTTTCCATGAGGCATTTCTGATTAGTTTAACACTTACTTCCACAGAAGCAGCTAGGAAGGAAATCTACTGTTATTTGAATGCTTTCCCACTTGTGGATTCAGATATTTTTACCTAGCTGCAGGTTTCTTCATTTGTTATTTTGGTTTTACTGAGCTTCAATTTCATGTCAGGATAAATCCTCCCTGTGTGCTTTTAACTAGCCCCATACGACATTTATCAATGAAACGCTTTGCTGACGACTGAGCTGAACTGGATGGACGTGGCTACTACTCTGGACTTGGTAGAGGAGGTGCAGAGCATAGACCCACACAGCCCCATAACTCTGTCAGAGGACTCTGGGGAGCAGGATTTGTAAGCATGATGGGAAAGTCAGACTTCAGAGACGATTATTCATGCCTGCTTGGGAGAAGATAGGAATCTTTGGACTAGGAAGGTATCCCTCCAGCCTCCTGCAGCCTGGCTGACAGCAGGTACTGGTCTTCAAACTGGAAGGAGAACACAGCAGGGAGCAGCAAACTGCAGCATCCAGAAAGCTTACAAATGAAACGCCGAGAATTAAATCTTACCTGAAGAGCCCAGGAGCAATTCACTAGAGCTGATACCTTGTGACCTCTCATTTAGCAGTACAAGACCAAAATTGGGCTCCTGAGAGGTAAATGTGAATAGTATCTTTTACTTTTAGAAAACCAGAATCTGTCTCACAGAGATTTTATTATCGAGGGTGCCACTTTAAATGCTAATCGCTATTTGCAGGCTCATTACAGCTTCAGCCTGGCCTCTTCAAAGGAATGAAGGGGTATTATGTGTTCATCCACCAGCGAAATTCGACCTCCTTTGAAAATCCCAGTTTGAAGGTACAAGGGCACAGGCCAAATGTGAGTTCAGTGTTTGTTTTGCAAAGGCCTCTTTCGGTGTCCATGTGTGTGAGTACAGTACCAGCCTATACGATGACCTTGTGTTGGCATACCTAAGTTGGATCTAAGGGGTGTCATGAAATCTGACATCAGACCAACATCATGCAGCTGGAAGAGAAGCAGCCATTGCCCCGAGGGGGCTGGATTAAGCTGTGTTGTCCAAGCACAGAATCATTCCCCAGTACAACGTGCTGTGAAACACCCACTGGTTAAAATGGGAATTCAGAAGTCCTGATGTTAAATATATTAATGCAGCCAATGTATATGCATCATATGAGTTACAACTTTTATGTTATAAGGAAAGCTGTCCTGCTTCAACTGTGGATTATATTTCTACTAGCCAAGTACTGTGATGCAGGACTTGGCTTAACACACCACTGATGTTACACAACTGAAACTCTTCTGTACGCCTGGTGAAGGACTCTTTGGGGCTCCAGTTGACCTCTGCCCTTGTTTGATGATTTTTCTTGGTTGAACTTCAGCAGATTGTGTAGGTTGAATTGTGGTTTTTCTGCCTGCAGTCTGAACAGCCAGATTAAATTTTAAACTAACCTCTTCCTACCCCACTCCAGACTACTTGAGTGGATTTATACTGTGTTTAAGTACAGTAAAACCGTGTTGAGCATTTTCTTACATTTTTAATGAATATCAGCTCACTTTCCTTCTTGTTTTTTTTTCGTAATAGCATACTTTTTTTTTTTTTGACACATCCCAAGAAGAAGTGTTTTTCCTCTCTATGTCAGCTCTCACTGTGATATTCCAGACAATTTGTTGTTTGGATCTATGAGTGTGAGCTTTTCTGTTCCACACGCCTGGCTTCCTGAAATCCAGTGCTAAGGTGTTTAGGTCTAGTCTTACTCAAGTGTTGTATCTGCTGACCAAAGCTTACATTTAAGGTTGTGAAAAATTTCATACTCCCCCTTCCAAAGTGTTCAGGTGTTGAAAGCAGTCTTGCAGACATTTTGTGAACGACCATGCTGACGCTTGCACAGAGGTCAAGCGAAAATTTACTTGGCTTTTGCGTGTGGGTGAGCCTGGTGTGGTCAGCCTAGGTTTGTCACTTGTCTTTGACATGACAAGAAGGTGTTAGAAATCACCTAGTACAGAACTGGGGAGTTTCTGCCCAGAATAATTGCAGAGACCTAGAGATATGCTCTGCAGCATCAGATTTGATATATTTCTATTTTTTTGGGGGGGGGTTAAATCTAAAGCAATTCTGAACAAAGGTAATGAGGTTACACAGAAATGTTATTTGAGAAGTTTGGGTATTTAGGGAGGGACGTTTGTTCTCCCCCATTTTCTGGACAGAAGTCTAAAGGTGAGTATCTGAGTGGACTGTGAAGCTTGCAGACTTTGGAATAATGGTGTTGCTATGTTCTTGATAGCTTTTGCCTAGAAAAAAGAGACAGGCAAAATCAAACTGTATTTTTTTGAGTGAATTTATCAGCCAGTGCTTGGGACACAGTTAGGTTGCTTTCTTGTTTTTATTTAAGGAAAAGTCAGTAATCTCTGTCTTGTCCCTGAATTGCTTCTGATTTCATCTAATGTTTCAATATGAATTTGTATCTTATCTCATTACAAACTTTCATTTCCTGTGTTCTTTCTCTATTAAAATTCTATGTGTTCATTTACCTGTTCAAATTCTTTTTACTGAAAATTGCTGTACGTAGAAGAGTTCTTACTGCTCAAGTTATTTACTTTATGAAGTCCTGAATGGACTCTGTAGGCTACAATTACAAATTGTCACTGAACAAAGTCATTTGTATAAAAATATATTAACTTTTATAAGTGGTATCAGATAGTTACTTCATGGTTTACTTTTCATGACACATCTGTAAAGCTGAAGGGAAGTGGACATAGCTGACTAGCCCTCTCACCAGTCTAGGTCTGAAAGAAGTGGAAGGACTTGGATGCGGTATTTTTACCAAAAAAAGGCTTATAATGCATTCCACAAAACTATTTCTTCTATTATTTTTTTCCAAGTTTCATTAGCCTTGTCTTTTACAAGAACTATGCTGCAGCTATCTTGTAGAGCAGCCTTTTAATTTTAGGATCCTTGTTTGAGTTTCTCAATAACTCACAACAAGTGCACAGCTGTCTGGACGGAATTGTACCTCTGTACACCCACAGCTCTGTCCTCCCACGGCTGGAAGAAGTACTTGGGGTTTTCCCAGGGATGTGACTTTGTCATGGAAACTGCACTTCTTACCAGTAAAATTCTGAACATTTTTCATTTCCTCCTGGGAAGAAGGAGAATAAAATTAATTCCAAAGCTGAAAATGTTGAATGGCATTCCCAGACTCACCAGTGGTTTATATAACGGAATCTGTCACTTGAGAAAATTCATAACCCAATCTCTCTTCATAGTACAAGCAGTCTTATAATTTAACAGTGTAAGAAAACTCAAGAATGCCAATGTGGATACCTCTGTGTTTCAGTACAGGAAATAATTACAGCACAGTTCTCAGGAATTCTATTGTGCAAGGACTACCAATAGCATATAAAATTCTGGAATTCAACTAATATGCCTTTCTTTTACATTATGTCTCAACTGAATGAAGGAAAAACACCCAAACAAAACTGTACTGTATTTTGATTATTGCAAAATCATGGTTATGTTTTCCATCAAAATAATTTTAGTGAGTGTATACCACAAAATCACAGAAAATACTGCTTCTACGAATAAAGATAGCAGGACGAGAGATCTGAGTCAGTGTGAAGAATAACAAGGTTTTACTGGCAAAAGGGTGATATTTTGAATACTCGTAATTTATTTACTCTATCTTAAAATTTCAGCCCATCAATTATACATGAATCTGAATACCATAGTATAGGAGTGGACTAAAAGGCAAGTATTCATTTCCAGCTCTAACATCTCAGTCTTTAAACAACACCTGCTCCTTAGCAAAGTGGTAAGACAGATGTATAAGTGGTGGTAGATAGGAGATTCATAGTTTGGCATTATTTAACTTCTCCATAATTTGCTTGTACTAGTGCCCTTGAGACACATTTTTTTTGGAAAGTCTGATTTTTCTACATTTATTCTAGTAATGGTATATTGAGAGTAGTTAAGGAAATTAAAGTCACATTTTAGGCCCTAGTTCAACAAAGCATTTAAGTAATGCTTAACTTAAAGTATATCTTAAACTGAATCCTGTTTAACAAAGGAAAAAAAAACAAAAATAAAACAACAAAAAAAAAGAGAAACCTTGAGCGGAACTTCCCCATATGATTAAAGTGAAGAGCATGGTGTTTCTGTTAAACAAATTTAGAAAGGGTGCCTGCATCACAGGCTCAAGAGACTCTCTGTGGAAAGGTGTGTTTAAAGAAGCTATTACCTGTTGTCCAGAAAGCCTGCGTGACGTGGAGAAGACGACAGGAAACTCTATTCAAATTTTGGAGCAGAATACAGAATGAACTGGATTTATCATGCTTAGGGGAAGTGCTTTGAGACCAAAAAAAGGGCGTTTTGCAATGAAAGAGAGACATATCTCAGTTCACAAACCTATTGGGCAGAGGCATGTTCCCCTGAGTTATCATGACATTGGAGGCTTTGCTGAAAAGCTAGAAGAAAGACCTTGTCCAAGGATGGATGGAGGGGCTTCCATCAAGCTGGCAGTTAAATCCCTTTATCTTTCTGTCACTAGTAATATTTCCTTTCTTAATAGCACTGTCTCTACTCCCTGTTCTGGAGCGACTTCAGGGGTCTATAATGACAGTTATCGACTGCTGTAAAAAGTTTTCCTAGGTCCAGGTCCTGTTGGACTTGAAAAAAATTGATACATAAGTATCAGGCTTGGTATTGTGGAGCATAATCTGTATTTCCGGTTCTTCTTGGCAGATTCCATGACACACCTTTCAGTTTTCAAAGTAAAACACTGCTAAAAATACTAATATCCACCTCACCTTCCCCAATAAAGTGGAAGCTGTTAGTTACAGAAGTAAAGCCAAATACAGTTATTTTCTTCATACAGGTCACCTTCTTTTTGAAAATTCATTCATATTCACCAGGAAAGTACCTGGTGGCCTTGTGTTTTGCCACCTGGTCTGATGCAAGATAAAAATCCATAATTTCACCTGTGAAGACACCCAGATGACCAATAGTGAGGAAAGTAAAAGTAACTTGCTGGCTAAGTAAGCTCAGTTTCATAGTCATTCATGAAAGATTTAAGGAAGGAAATTAAAAATAGCCATCAAGTATAAAACATCAATGACAATGACAAAAACATTTTTCCACTCACTATTTTGGATCATTAGGGAGATCAAAATATATCTAAACCTCAGTTTTTGTTACAGAAAAGAAGCAAGTTTATTGTGTTTAATGAAAATTCCCATGTGATAGAAATTCAGCACTGCAAAAAGGGTTATTTTTCCATATGACAGTATAGGGAAAGCTCAGACTGAAAAGGTTTCTTAATCAATTATGTCTCTGTATTTCAGCATATGAATGGAAGATTTAACAGCCTTATAGAAAATGTATAAATGGATCTGCAGTGACTCTAAACAAACACACATTAATATGTAGCTAATGACAAGAAGTTCTTTTCTTTATGTAGTAGCAAATTGTTTTTAAGCGGAAGAAAGTTGATATTATGTTGACATTGCACTGCATAGTTAATTTCACCACATTTTTATTTTAACTTCAAGAGACTTTGAATTTCGGGATACCTTTTATTATGTTTGTCTGAAGAGGGCAGCCTTTCCTAATGCACTTGGAATTTTCTTAATTTGGCAAGGTTACTATACGCTGAACAAACTGACAAAGGACATGCTCACAGTTCCAAGTTTGTCTCTCATTATTGCCTGTGTTTTCCTTGAAGACTCTTTCCACATATATTTATTGACCAACTCCAAATAATATTATTATTTTAAATATTTGACCTTTTTGCTAAAATACAGTCCAGTTTCACTCTCTGTGCTAAATGAATTGAGACTTACTGTGAGATTTCTAAAAAGAAATTTAAAAGAGAAGGTTATTTGGAAATTTCTGAAAATATGGGTGCTATTTATTCAGTCTACACTCTAGAAATAAGTGTCTTAAGTGCTAAGAATGCATGTGAATAGAGCAGGGGAATATCTGTTCCTTTCTGTTGACAGTTCTCCTTATCTTTCATGTTTTCCATCCTGAACTCATCTTCAGGCTTCAAAAAGCATTAGCCTGAAGGTAGACAGTGATGTTACTTTTTTTTAATTATTATTTTATGCTTTAATCATAAGGAAACATTAAAAAAAAATCTAACAGCAAATTCATGCATTGTAATGTTACCTGGAAAGGTGAATGGCTACTCCACATTAGCAATTACTGTGATAGATTTAAGAGCTCTTGGAAGAATTTATAGCTGTGGTGTGCCTCAATCCCAGTGGAGGGAGGAGCATTTGAAGAAGCTGAAATGATGTATTTTCACAGTTACTGCTGCTCTTGCCACTATGTTGCATCTCTCCTCTTGCAGCAACAGCCAGATTTGAATGTCTTTCTCACCTTCTGGGGTGTGGGGATTTAGATTGCATGAAGGCCTGGAGGAGAAGGAGCGCAAGCGAACTCAGGGAGCAAGCACATGGGCTCAGACAGGGAGAACCTAAAGGCTCATACTGGCAGAAGAGAAAGGCAGGTGGAAACAATAGGTGTAGGATTTCACTGCCTTCAGATAAACAAGCATACTGTTTGCAAAAGAGTATTATCTGCATTATTAGAATCTCTCTATAAAAAGCACGGCCAATGTGTTCCTTGGGCAGTAAGTGTCCGTGTGGATCCTGTGCAAAATAGGCAGCCAGCTATATTCTCAATAATTCTCTGTAGAAATGTCTGCAAGAAAATGAGAGTGCTTTATGTACCCAGGAGCCAAGCGAGTTTGCTGTGGTGGTTGACAGGTAGTAAACCTCATACCGCTTCACAGACACAGCAGCTGGCACCCATGCTAGTTATGTTATATCAGCAGTGTCTACAGTCAAACTGCTGTACAATGTCACCCCTTTGGCTTGTCAGCTCCTTGTCCCAGCTGAAGATTGGGATCTTGCCAGGTCATGAAGAGTTAAAATTAGGAAGGCAAAAGCACAACTGGAACTCAACCTGGCTACAGTGGTAAAAGATAATAAAAAAAGTTTTTACAAATACATTAACAACAAAAGGAGAGCTTTGGAGAATCTCCATACCTTGCTGGATGCAGGAGGAACATTATCACCAAGGAAGAGGAAAAAGCTGCGGTGCTTAATGCTTTCTTTGCCTCAGTCTTCAGTAGTCAGACTAGTTATCCTCAGGAAATTCAACTCCCTAAGCTGGCAGGCAGGGACAGAGAGCAGAATAACCTTCCCACAATCCAGGAGGAAGCAGTTAATGACCTGCTACACCACCTGGGCACACACAAGTCTATGGGGCCAGATGGGATCCACCTGAGAGTACTGAGGGAGCTGGCAGGGGAGCTTGTCAAGCCCCTCTCCATCATTTATCAACAGTCCTGGCTAACAGGGGAGGTCCCAGAAGACT
>VZTO01014203.1:111079-130772 GCA_013400615.1 Syrrhaptes paradoxus
GCACCTTGAATCCTGTGTTCAGTTTTGGGCCCCTCACCACAAGAAGGACATTGAGGTGCTGGAGGAGGTCCAGAGAAGGGCAATGAAGCTGGTGAAGGGTCTGGAGCACAGGTCTGATGAGGAGCGTCTGAGGGAGCTGGGGTTGGTTAGTCTAGAGAAGAGGAGGCTGAGAGGAGACCTTATCACTCTCTACAACTACCTGAAAGGAGGGTGTCTTGAGGTGGGTGCTGGCCTCTTCTCTAAAGTAACAAGTGACAGGACAAGAGGAAATGGCCTCAATTTGCACCGAGGGAGGTTTAGGCTAGACATTAGAAAAAAATTCTCCACTGCAAGAGTGATCAGGCATTGGAACAGGCTGCCCAGGGAAGTGGTGGAGTCACCATCCTTGGAGGTGTTCAAGAAACATGTAGATGTGGTGCTTAGGGACATGTTTTAGTGAGTTAAGTGGTGTGGTTTGACAGTTGGACTTGGTGATCCTTGAGGTCTTTTCCAACCTTAATGATTCTATGATTCTATGATCAGTGCTAATCTAGTCAAATGATCCCTTTTTTTACTTTGGTGATTTTTTTTTATTTTAGGAAAATAAGATTATAAAGACAAATTTCCTTACTGTCACTAGGGTAAAAGTAGGAAATATTTAATTTCTTGATCCCATAAACTTGTACTATTATTTAATGCTGCCAGATGTTAAAGCTACTAAGCTCATTTCAACCTAAGGTCATTGCCTGACAGAAAGCTTGCTTAAAATCTTATAATTACACAGATATCTACCTGGTTTTATATTCCTTGAATTTTTCTTGCTATGTTCATTGACCTGAAAGCACCTTTTTCTTCCTACCTTGTCTTACCTACAGCAGCCACTTTCTCAGCAGTTGAGGCAGATTGCTTCAAGTTCCTTCCAGCCCGAGACTCTCTCAGTGACTGGACCACTCTGAAAACTGCGGGGCCCCTTCTTCTTCCTGCCTTAGCATTGGATTGCTGTGAAACAGAGCAGAAATTTCATTGTCTCGCTACTCAGAAAGTACTCAACTTTATGCACATCATACAGTTGCATGCTTGTAATATGTTCTACTAAGATGTAAGATTCTCTCCCTGCAGGCCAAAGACCCACTAGCATACTCTTCCTAAATCCTCTGAGAAACTACACCTTAATTGTATTTATATCATAATTTTCTCTTGAGACAACATCTAACTGAAAGTGATTGCTTGTTTTCATTTTTTGTGACTAATCTTGGGAGGGAACATCATGCTCTTTGCCAGACACCAATACTCGCCGTCTCTCACTGTTTCCTCTGTTTAATGAGTATGTGTCTATAAAAGGTATGGAGGATGGATTTTTGAGGTTGTATTGAGATGAAATGTACAAATAATTCTTACATCCCTATTTTGAAATTGGAAATGTGACTTTCCCTTTCCACTACTTGGAAATGTTTTCAAAATTCAGTTGTAAAAAATTTGACTAAGATTATTGCATCCCGGTTTTAATACTTCAGCAGAAATTGCTAGCATTTTTCTTGCATGTCTTATTGTCTTTTGCATGCTTTAAAAATTTGATTCTTCTGAGAGTGACTCATTTATCTAGAAAATGGCCTTTTGTTGTCCACTGTTACCTGTCTCACCATTAAAGAGATCATTAGAGCATCTCCTCCATCTTTCTGTGGTTGAATTGTTTGCAAAAGAAAATTTTTATTTTTGTACTTTCCTGAACCTTCATGCTTCATGTCATTGCCTCCAAGTACTGAAATACACGTGAAATATTCTGATTAGTGTATCTAGTGTATACAATCTTTTACATCTATATCTGCACTATTGTATTTTGCATTGTCTTATCAAGGCTATTCTCTGTTCTGACTTTATTATAATCTTCAGTGTAAGCATAATTCTGAATTCTTATTACCTTTGGTGAACATCACTAAAACAAAGATCCCCCCACGCCTTTATGAAATAATCTGTTGTTTTTATATTTGCATTTGTTCCTTTAATGATGTTTGGTACTCTCTATAGTGTATCTCTGAAGGTCTCCCTACGCTGTCAGTCTTCTGTGTGGTCACTTCATTATCTTCTAACACCTCAGACTTGATATTACTCTAGGATTCTGGGTCACCTTTCTTATTTTTTGTCTTCTTTTTTTAATGGGACATATCTTTGTCAGAATAGCTGCTGGAAGAGAATAGTTCTCACTACAATGAAATTCTTTTCAATTTCTGGTGGTATTCCTTTGTCTTAAATCAACATATACCTGTTAATTCCATCTTTGCAGACCTATGCAAACTTCTGAAGAAAGCCACATCTTTCAGTGCCACAAAACTAATCCCATTCCACTGCCTGCCATAACCAAGTTCCCTACACCTCCTTGTGCCCCAGTGTTTCATTTACTCAGGAAAATGGTAAGAGTCCAAAAGGCATAAAAGATGTCACATGTTCCATGTTCTTCTGATAATGCATCTTATATTTCAATGTGCATTCTTTCAGTAGGAGTAGGTGTTCTCGCAATATCAATACTGTTGTGTTCCCCGACTGATTGTGTAAAGCTACTGATTGCTGAAAATATAACATTCCTGAATATGATACTATACTTACTTCCTACCTTGTAGTCTGTTTTACAAAGAAGCAGCTGCTAACTTTTAAAATTCCACTTTCTGACTATATTATCTCTCATATGGCTGTGATGTGCTCCCATACCTTCTCTGTAGTGGTTGGGAGAGTTTTTGACCTCGAAATATTGAATATTTCCATATTCTCATTTTTATTTTTTGCACTCAATCTGAGATGATTTGTCCTCCTTATTGTGTGTTTCCAAGTCTTGTGACTTTCTCACAATTTCTTAGTTGTACATTTATGGGATAAGGTTGCCAACTTTATGTCAACTCCATCTGGAAGACTTGAAGGTTGTTCCTCGATCTCTTTGCAGCTTATCTTCAAACTGGCTTTGGGAGAAAATGCTGACTGCACAGCAAATCATGGTGTATGTAGCATCTCCACCTAGATAAGAAGTTCTTTCACCATATTAAAATTCCGAAGAAAGAAGTTGTTGCTTGTCACCAACAGTAACGGTTGTTCAGCTTGTTTGTGATTTAAGTACACTGCACTTCTGATGGCCAATACAAATGGGAATGGAGAAGGAATTAATGGTTACAGTATTGTTGGCTCAACCTTGACTAGCCAGTTCTGCTAAGGCAGATTTGACTTCAGATGGGGAGGCTATGCAGTGAAAAATTTTTGCTTAACACAAAAGTCCTAGTTGGTAAGTGTAAAGAGAGGTTTTGAAGAGAGGATATTTTAATCCCTGGCTTTGTCCAGAATCCTTTCCTCCCAGAGTGCCAAGATATCTATATTAAATTGGTGAACTGTAGTGGACAAAGAGAAAAAAGAGGGGGAATCACAGTGTCATGACAAGCCCTACACCGTGAACACCATGATTCAGAGCCCATGTCAAATTGCTAAATTGTCAAGAATTCACTGTCAGGGTGAGTAAGAGATGAATTGTACTACTTTCAGCAATTTCACCTCAAAAATTATGAGTCATGATGTTGATAACCAAGAGTAGATGGTGAATGTAAAATGCAAGTGAGTACTTTGAGTGAGTGCCTGAGTTCCTAAAAAACCATCTACTGAATGTATTTGCTTCATCAAAGCCCAAACCCACAGGTTCAGAGAGATGTACTCCTATGGTTGACAGCTTAGTCAATATCTCTCCTGCTCTGTCTCTTCCTGTCATAACATTGATTTCTGTAAGCTAGAGAAGTAATCCCTGATGACATTGTGCAACAACCTTAAGGAAAGTTTGTTTTCCCACTGTGCATCTTTTCATACACAACTTATAAATGTATTTAATTTACAACTAACTTACAAACTTTACTGCTCATAATTCTGTTACATTTTACATCCAGACCACTGTATCCAGACCATCTGCTTTTTTCATGTTTTTTTCTTGATTTTACACTTTTATAGGACAACATACTTGATGATTCTCTTACATCTTCTCATCACTGCAAAACAATGATGTCACTTTGACATATACTGCTCAGTCACCTGCCAAGCTAGCTGAAGAATACATCATGTGTCCTTTGCATGGAAAGGAAGACCACACTGTCATGCCACGTACTCATTCCACTGCTGTCAACACCACTACATTTCACATTGTGTGATAACCCCATGATCAGCGATGTACACCATTGAGTGGTAAAAACTGCTGCATAGCTGTAATAAAATGATATTTCTGTTATTAATCTAATTATCAATCTTTTCTATCTTCATTTTTCTGACAAAAAAAAATCCATGTCTCTGGAGTTTCACAATGCTAGTCTCACTAGAGAGGAGGTAGTTCTTCAGGCAGTTCTGGACGATTTTTAACTGTGAGCAATGAGAATATGAAAATGAATTTTACTTGCATGGTATTGAAGAAACCATGGTTCTTCAAAGTCTTTGCAATTTGTTTTGTCCTATGTCCAGAGAGGCCCTAGCTATGAATTTCCAGTAGAGGACTGGTAATGTTGAAAAATGGGTTGAGGTTTTGAAGGGAGCAAGGAATCATGTATATTTATGGCACAGGAGTGAAAATAGCTTAATGGGTGAGCTGCACATCTGTAATGAACGGGCTTCAGTGGGGTTTGTCTCCTCATGGAGCCAGGTGTGATACCAGATTGGAAACACAGAGAAACCCTTTCTGCTGAGCTGACTCCTCTGATCTGTTGAGATGACATTTGTGAGGAAGAGGCTGTGAAGGATTTAATGTGATTAAGTGTGTGAGGTCTTACCCCACACGGAGAATCAACAAGGCTTGAGAGTGTGTGGAGCCAGACCAGAGGCAGAGATACAGTGATAAGTAGGCATGAAGTCTACGTTGTTTCAAGAGATATTACTAGTTCAGATTTCAGACTCTGTAATTCCTCTAAGTGCTATTTTTGATCGGATAGAGTCACATAAGTTATCACTTTTTCTATTTAACTTGTAAATAGAAGTTAATAACTTGTAATTTTCTATACTACGTTGTGGTGGAATAAGCTCAATAAGTAAAAGGAAATAAAATTTAATACTTCAAAAACCAACGCTCCCTCCCTAGCAAAAGGACTGCACCTACTATTTGTTTCTGGAGAGTCATAAAGAACATTATAGCCCTTTATAGTATGAGAATTTAAAACTTTATTTTCACTTTTGTTTCTCTTCATAAACTCCTGCTGTGAAATAAAATAAAATAAAACAAAAAAGCGAACACAAAAGCCTGTATATGTCAATAAGCAGCCATTGAATGTTGTTCCTTCTTAGCATAGCATTAATGGTTCCTCTTTGCAAAAGTCACAGATGTACAAAACTCCATGAAAAAAAGAAAGCAAGCTTCAAAGAAAGAATTCCAGTGCCTTAAAATGTTACAGTGTTGTCAGATGTCACTATTAATTTGTTCAGCAAATTAATTTTTGAATTTAAGGGGAAAAAAATGGAAATTCCATAGCAAATACTAGGAAAACAGTAATCTAGATATTTCACTGTGCAAAACATATCCTGAGTTTGATGTTGGCCTTCGCATAAACAGCTGGACTCTGCACTCTTTAAATAAGCAACAGCTCCAGTAAAGCCATTGAGCCAAGATACCTACTGAATGCCAGCAAGATTTTAGGCCAGGGAATTGCAGAGCCCAGGAACTGTCAGTCTATCGTGTATATCATGTAACTGTATTCTCAAAGAACTACAGGTATAAGTAGTTTTTTCTCTTAAAAATTATTTTGATATGATCTAAATGTTTAGTATTATCTTCCATTAACTGTCATATTATATTTTCTCTATTTACAAGAAGAAATCTTTTCTCCCCTTCTTGCCCAGACAAAAAATTCCAACTAAGTCCTGAAAGTCAAGACAGTATTTTATGTCTTTACCAGTGAGCCACATTTGAAAGACCAACAATGTTCATAGGAGTTCACAAGGCAGTTCAAAGGCACCCTGATTACATAGCAAATTTGCTACTATAATAACCCTTTAAACCCTAGGAGAGGACAAATTGCCTAGGTCCCTTGGCAGCAAGGAGAACAAGGAGTGTGGGTAGATTTAATTTCACCTAACATTAGCCATCCAAAGTGAAATGTCTCAATTAAAGTGGCTGCTTAACCTCTCTTGTCCAGTGAGTGGATGCAAAGAGACAGGTACTTCCAGACAGTAATTCATCCCATCTTAAGATACTTTTCCAGGATAAAGGGATGAAGTGCCATACCCATTAGAAGGCTTTGTAAGTTTATTTGGCTGTAGAACAAGTTACAAACTTTGGCTTTTTTATCAGAATATACACTTTCATTTTTTTAGAAATATTGTTGGAATAACATCACTTGTAGCTCTCTTTTTTTGTGTGCTCTGCTTTTCTTTCCCTAGTTTTGAAGTGTAGCCTTACAACAAAGCTCTCCTTGACTGAATGAGAAATTATTTATGGACTGTATATGATCTTGGCTTGTATTCTATACAGTCACAAATAGCCTTAGCCCAAGAATGAAATAGTAACATATCTTTTCGTGAGCTCTCCTGTTGAGGCATATTCAGATTTCCATTTATTCTCCTGGAAGTTTTTTTTGGCTTCTTGCTCTGTTATCTACTGTGTCCAGTAGTAGGAATCTTCTGAGAAAACAGTTTTCCTGCAAACTGCATATAAAACAGCAGCTTTGCACATACACTGCATCATTTGCTCTTCTTCTATCTGTGCCACTTTATTACTATAAAAAGTACTTTTTTCCTTCTCTCATTGGGATTTGGAGGCAGCCTGCTGTTCATTATGTTCAGGCCTGGGTCCAGCCATGCACTTGGAGAACGCATTGCACCTGAGCCTACATCAGATTTTCTCCTCTCATGCTGACTGGTGTCTGGGCAGCAGCACACAACATACAGACCACCAGCTTTCCAATCTCTCTCTTCTTTTTTTCCATAACTTCCATCTCAGATATCAAAACCCACATATCCAGTTGGTGGGTTTATTGTCTTCAGAAGTACAGTCTACTGGGAAAATTGTTATACCTTGATAAGATTTTCAGCAAACATTGGTCTTTTAAAGTGACTGGTGGTCACCTGCAACTCTGTGAGTTTAACCCCCTTCACAGGTGGGGGGACTGAGGAGGAGGGGCAAGGACATAAGGAACAATCAGCTGAATAGTACAGGCAGTCCTAATTAGTTTTAGTAGTTGGGGAGGGGTTTTGTATCTATGCGTGGCTGAGAGACAGCTGGCAGGGAGCAGAAATGAACTGGGAAGGTAGAAGGGCTTGATATAAAATTAGCCGGAGGGCTAGGGAGAGGTGGGCTTGCTGGAGGTTCTGGGGAAGCTGACAATGTACTTGGTTTAGATGTTTCAAGTGATGCTGTCAGGGAGCTCTGCAGGGCCAGAGAGGGGGTGTATGTCCAGGGCTTGCACTCAAGTGCTAATTGTGCCTGAGGGAGTGTCCTTAAATGTTCTGTGTATGTTCCCTCTTTTTTAAGAGGGAGAGTGATGAGGAAGGTGATCTTTACTGAAGAAAGGGATGTGGCTTAAGGTGCTAAATACAGTCCAGATTCTCCCTGGTAAAATACCTAGTGAAAGTGCAATGTCTTGGGGTCCGCTTTGTGGTGCGAGCTGCATGCAAAAGCTGTTTGTCTAGCAGAGAGTGTGGTCTAGCTTGTGATCTGATTGCTGGGTGTGAAAGGTCATATTCCTAGAGGTATGTGGTTGTCCAGTTTTTACTGATTGCAGGGAAATAAGAGTGAGAGTGTGGATGTATGTGTGTCTGTTTGGAGTTTGTTCGTGCGTGGGGTTTGTTTTTTTAAGTTATGTGCCTTGATATTTTAACTGCTGAGACAAGCAGGGGATGTGGTCTAGTCTTCAGGTTTTTTTCCTGTAGTCTGGTAGAACTTGGAAAGAAGCTAAGATAGAAAAATATTCTCCATATATTTCAGAATCTACTCCAAATGATCTGATATAGAAGCTTCTGTGTGTAAACCTTTGCTCTATAATCAATTTTGATGGGCTTGGGTCATGCAAGGGATTCTACTTATTTATGTAGGAATGGACAGAAAAATAAAAAGTCTGGGAGGATACGGAAAATGAATGCTGAGTTCAGACCTTTCATACTGTTGTTTTTACAATATGTATTTTTAAAGTGTCTTCATCTTAATCAAACTGGAAAAATGGAGGTCAGCTTCTAAATACTTCTGAGGCTCTGGTCCTTTCTTGTTTGTAAAGTTAGACAAAAAAATGATTCTCTGCCCTTGCCTTTGGATGTATTAGTCTGCTGGCTGCCTGGCCTGGAACAGGTTCTCTTCTTTCACTGTAATATACAGTGCTGTTTCTCTGCGGGATATTTGTCTTTGGGATGTCTTTGAGACTGAAGTGGAAGAGTTCAAAAGAGTAATTGACGTAGAGGAAATGTAGCTACTAGGGGTAACAAGTGTTAGGCAATACACATTATATGTATATTAATTAAGAAAGGTGTGTGGCGCTTGTGGAAAGGCACGATGCTGGGAAACAACTTCCAGATGCTTCCAGAAAAGCTTGTTACTCAACTTGCTATTCATAGACTGACCAGTCTTTCTTCTGAAGCAGATGGAGAGAGTTTTCACCAGTTTTTATAAAGCTGCAGTGAACTTTGTGTTCAGTTTGTCTTTTCTAAAGTTCCTATCACAAAGGCCTTTATTCTGTTGCATAGCATATCTGTTTATTAAAACGTCTATCCTTCTAAGGTGTCTAGCAGAAGCTGAATATACTATACAGTAATGCTAATAATTAAATTTGTAAAATAACTGTTTCTTGATAGACTAACACAAAAGCTCAATTGCAGCAGTGGCTGTTTCTTATTAGTGGAAATGACATGCCAGTTTAGAATATATAATGATGTATAAGCCCTGGTGGTTATAATTGGCATAGAAATGTACTATATCCTTGGGTGTTAAAAGCCATAAGCTATTTATTTTCTTACTTAATATACTACATTGTGGTATAAATCTCAAATGGATTGTCTTACTTGCATTTTTTTAGTATAATTTATGTCCATATGTTTTAAATACGAATCTGTCCCCCTATTAGCATCCTGCTGGTGACATAATGTACTGATAAATTAGTATCTCATGTCTAGGAAGCCTGCCTGAATTCAGATCTCATGAGCAGGCAACTCAAATCTACCTGATCTTCCAAATCCAGATAGCCTTGTTGTCACTGGTTTCTGTAATAACTAAGCTTATGCAATATAGTAGTGATATAATTGCAATATATTTGCCTACTGACTATGGTATTTTAGGGTATTTTTTAGAAGCGCAAAATTTGCAGAAGTGAGAGGTGGATTTGGAGGAGTTCTGTGTTACGCTAGGCTCTAGTTGGTGATGTTCTGCTAGACACCATATTGCACTGATTCTTCTGCGATATCAAAAGGAGTTTGATTATAAGGTCTGTACGTGACACATGATATGGCTATGGAAATATGGTACGGATATGAAAGTCCATGGTATGGTCTTTTTTCTTAGTGCTTCAGAAAACAAATACAGAGACGTGGGTGAAAGAAGTGTAGGAATAAATCATAAAGACTGTTTTTTCTTCACAAAGAAGTTGGTAAATAACTAATCTCTTCTATGCCTATTCCAAAAATATACATTTCATTTCTGTGTAAAGTGAAGTGATTCTGAAAGAACAATTCTGCTGTATTTTTCTATGAATTAAAAACAGCTTCTATAAAACTGGTATGAAGTATGGAATGAAAGAGTTAGGGAAAAATACAGATATAACTTCTCAGAACAGGCAGGCAAACCCCTTTAATGATGCCTTTCTGGAATAAATGTGAATTTAGAGCACGTTTGCTTAATCTGAGTGAATTACCTGTTTGAAGAGTAGCGCTTTAACGGCCCCAGTTTAGGTTAGTGCTCAGCATTTAAATTTGCATCTAGGTGACATGCATAAGGTGAGGTGAAAATTGAGGTTCTGAGGTCCAAAGCTGAACAGAGCATTGGCAGCAAAATCATCAAGATTTAGTCTCTGTGATTTTAAAGCCACTGCATCATATTTATGGTTCCTTGAGGCTTTTTTACATTTTTTTTTTTTTTACTGTGGGAGATTACATGGTTGAGAATGGTGAACCTGACTGTATGTATGGTGGAGATGTTGGTGAATATCTGACAAGTCTATCTCTTATTTTGCAGAGAACTACAGCCAACAAGACTTCTGGTGCTCCTTCCTACAGCAGATGGTCCAGTTCACAGCCGCATCAGGTAATACACCCTTTTCAAAAAGGATATGAAGCTCAGATTGACACACGCTTCCTTTCAGATCCCCTCACAGATTCATTTTGAGTGTTATCTACCTGCATTCATCCAACTCGGTGATTCTGATCTCTGAGGTTGTTGCCAGATATCGTGTGGCAAACTGTTGGAGGCAGTTGGTGCTCATGGAGGGGCTTGTACAGCTGTGACTCCTCTAATACAGTGCTGCCTCTCTGGGTTGTCAGGGATGGCTGTTACAGCTGGATCCCCCTTATCCTTTGCATCTTGACACTTAAGCCAGAAGTATGTTTGATGCTCTTCAGCAGCATGTGAAATCATGTTCTCCCACTCTGCTCCCTCCTCCCTGCCCCAATGTTTTTTGCAGTACTTAACTGAGTTGTGAAGTGGTTATGATGGCCAAAACTTTCAGGAAATAATGTTATAAACCCAGACTGAAGCTGGAAAGCTGTTCAGTGATAGCCAGGAAGCAATATTACTGTTATTTTTTTTTTCAATAGGAATGTAAATGTTATTCAGGGTTTCTGTTACTTTATCAAAAGCAAAAGACTTTTTGCACTACAGACAAGGACGCAAGGACGTGGCTTGCTTTGTAATCAAAGCTCAACATATTTCAACTGAAGTGACTTCCTCTTTAAAAACTCTTCCAAGTATTTGTTCAGTATTGATCATATTAACATCGCTTTCTGCCAACCTCTACTTTTGCTTCTTTCTGACCTCTTTCTACTTTCACTTCCTCATAAAGAAAAACCCCAAAACAACAACCTCCTACCCTGACACTATGAAAAATTTCATTTATCCTGGTGAGCAAATCCTTGATGTGACATGCTGGATTTTTCTTTTTTCTGAAAGACATGTACATGCTGAGAGAGGAAACTTCCAATAAGTGGAGACTTGACCTCAAAAGCTAATGTCAAAGAAACTATGAATTTTGTCTGTACTCAAATAAGGATGGAAAAGGAGGTGGCTATGTGCTTCATGGGCTGTTAGCTCTCTGTTTCACTGTTCTTCCAATCTTAATAGTTCTGCTTTCAGAAAGTATGGAAAGAGTCTTGTGCCTCCTCTCCCTATAAAAATAGGGGGGTTTTTGCTTGCTAAAGGTTTAATGTTTTCTTTTTTTCTTCCCTTTCTGAACATTGAGTTTTCATCATTGGGGAGTAAAAATGAAAAATACATAGGCAGAGGGGTTAATTCTTTTCAGTGGTTATTGCTTGCCCCATCCTACAGCATCAGACAGTGTGCAAGAAAAAGTTCATGGAGTACCACTTAAATGTGCAAGGTTGAAACAGCAATGACTGTTCCTCTCTTTCTGCATGTCTGCAGTTGCCCATTAATGTTAATGGGAGACACATTCCTAAGTTAGAAGGAGATCATCCTAACAAATCATATGAAATGCACTTTACACTCTACACACTTTATTTCCTATTTGGGGGGGGAGGGGGATATAAGTACATGATAAAGATTGTTCATAGTGTTGCAACCCTGTCAAATCACTAGCAGAGTTGAGGGGCTAACTACCAGGAATGTTGTTTGAAAGTATGTCTAGACTATTCAGTGTCTGCAGGAAGAATATTGCCGTACTGTTTTAAAGTATGCCTGTGGTAATTCTCTTCCACCTATGTTGTACCCCACACCTTTTAATCTCATCTTCCTTTGTCACTTATGCTCTAATCTTGTCTTTTTCATCCTTGTTTATTGTAAGCTTTTGTCTTCTGTGTTTAATAAGCTTATAAACTTGCCTCACAGATATTACAAATACCAGTACCAACTGTGAGGATGTATAGTCATGCCGTGGTTCAGTTTGGGAGACCTGAATACTGCTGTGCACTCTCATGAGCTGAGAATGACAAAATATTTGCATTGGATCTGAGATTTGTATTCAGCCTTGCAACCTGCCAGCATCTATATATAGTTTATTTAAACTTTTTTTTGAAGATGGCTTTCCAGAAAAGAGAGAGATTAAAGTTCAAATTCATATTGTCTGCATTTTCTTCAGTCTCATGCAGTGAACCTAGTGAAGGCTTTTCCACATACATCTTACAAGAATCCACACAGAAACCTAATAGAGCTACACGGCTGAGACCTTTGATACATCTAAGAAATGTTAAAAGTTAAATTGATTTCCTCCTTCCCTCCCCCAAGTTTTATTTTTTCATTTCCTCTACCTGTGTGAAGCTTGAAGGTCCATTGGGTGAGAGATTTGAAAGGGTTCTGCAGGTGGGGTCAATGAGTCACTGAGAAATGACACATTTTTCTCTGACTTATTTTGATTTGTGCTATCCAGACATACTTATATTTTGTATTCAATAAGCTGAGCATGTTTATCTATCTCCAATACACTATCTGGGGAAGGTTTTTAATAAATTCCTGTTAACTCATTGCTCTCGTGGACATGTGGAATTTGTGTGCTCAGGTTTTTTTTTTTTTTTTTTTTTATTTTGTTCATAAGTTGGCTGTTGTTGTTNGCATTTCTGATGTCACCACACAGAGTAATCTGGGCAGGTCATGAAGTGACTTTACAGAGCTTCAGAATAAATGTTAAGCTCAACAAAGTCTTGTCTATATCCATCTTGAGACTCATTTTACTAGACAGTCTCAGATCCGGAGAAGAGTTTTGTTGTTTGCCTTTTTTTTTTTTTTTCGAAGCGTTCCACTTTCTCAATGTCAGAATAAGAAGCCAATAATCTAAAAGGTTGATCTTTTTTAGAGCCAAAGAATCAATCTATTTAATTAAAGGATTGGGGAAGGGGGGAAGGCAAAACCAAATCTCAGCTTCTGAACTGGCATCCATGGAGCTGTGTTGGACCTTACTGCCTTCAGATGCACTAAAATGGCTTGAGGGTTGGATTCAAGAAGAACATACAAACTGATGCTAATGAGCTGAAATTGCCTACACTGCCATTCTTGGCTAGTGACATTGCTTGATGTGTGAAGAGGTCTGCAGCAATTTTGTGAGAAGTTCTGAAGAGAACTCAGTCCTTCTGTGGTACTCTGAAAACTGTGTGCTTCCTGAAGTGCAACTGGCTCTTACTGCTGATGAAAATGAAGGAGGAAGTGGCACTTTATCAGGCACAATGATATAGCTGATTTCTAATGTGATGCTACTTTTGCTGAGTGGGATGTCAGCCAAGGCAGAGTATCGTATATTGCTGGTGTATCCATGTGTGCGACAGTCTGTCCCTCATTAGGAATCACAGGTACCCAGGCAGGGTGGGACACGAGGCAGTCAGCTGCCCCTAGAAGCAATTTTAACAATTCACTTAGCTCTCAAGTTATTACTAGTAATAAGTGCTAGGAACCATTGGGGTGGTATAGCCAAAGCAGATGTAGAAATGAAGAAAAGAAAAAAGTATTTTTTTCCTTATAGAAAAACAGAAGAAATGAAATATTTCAGATGCCAGGTTAAGTTTGAGGCATTGAAAGAAACCATAGGTGAAATATCCTAAAAGAAAGAAAAATGGGACAGCAGTCCTCGTAATTTGCTTATGTCCCTACTGTTGATGAGAGGCAAAAAATGGGTAGCATCTAAACTGCTCTCACAAATAAATTCACTTTATATGCAAGCAGAAGCCAGTGATACCTTCCCTCTAAATGACTGAGACAGGCTGTCTTGTCTTGCTTGTAGGCATGCTAGGGAGCTGGTCAAGTCTGACAACTCATTTTGTCTCCCACTGTTGGCTGGCAACTTTGTGACAATATTCCAGGTCTCTTGTACAAGGGTTGTTAGCAGGAGTATCTTTAGAGGTGCTTAGATTATATTACTTTCTAGAAATATATGAATGCGTCTTTAGTATTACATACTAAATGAACCTGCAGAATATTTGATGTGTCTTAAATGCCATTAAAAATAATATAGAACACTTCGGCATCTGTCCCCTCCCATATCTATTAGGAAGACATTAGCCTATGAGCTAATGAAGTAAGAATGCAGAAAGTGAAATGGTGTCCAACAGGCCACAGGACAGGAGGATTCTTGTCTAACTTCCATAGTATTCCTCTGTCTGGCTCCACTGCTGCTTTGTTACATAATTATTGCTGTGGCTTTCTGGTGGTGTCAACACAAGCTTCTTGCTTTCTTGCAGATAGTCAAGGCTTTGTGCATTGCTGAACTTGGCATCAGTGCCTTAATTAAGGTCAGAATGTGTCTTTTCTTTAATATCTTGCTCTTTAAACATAGAAATAAGTACTGTATTTTAGTACCCAGCAGTTAGTAGTTTTCTTAGAGGAATTGGAACAGACAGTGGATGTTGATAAATATTCAGTGTAGGATATAATTTTAAATAGGGCAACTCTTTTGCCACTCCCTGTGATAGTTTATAATACAGCTTCTTTATGATTAAGAAGATGGAAATACCACTCAAGAAGACAGAAGCTAGGAAGGATGATATTCCAGCTTTATGTGGCAGCTGTTCCATTGAATTACAGGTCAGAGATTTCAGTATATGTAACTTAGCTCTCTTGTTTCTTTCCTGTTGTGTGTATGTGTCCCTGCTTTCCCCCTGCCTTGTTTTTGCTCTTGTATTCTTCTTGTATATGTGTTGGAGCAGTAATGTGTTGATAAGCACATAATTATACATAGTTGTCAGTTCAGTAGTCTATTTCACGGCGCTTGAAGTAAAAATGAACCTTTGTGATCAATCATTCAGTATGAAAGAAGAACATTTATTTAGTTTTAAGAAGACATTCCAGGTATGGCTGGTGGTAGCAGTTGGAATGGTTCCACCAGTAGTAGCTGGGATTGTTGCAGCCTGCTTGTATCCAAAATAATAGGGACCTGCAGGTCAAATTCATCACTTGTTAGAGAAGGGGGATGGGTAATAGTGAGTTTCCTTGATGGGATCTGGCATGTTACCTGAGCATAAAGGTCTCTGGAACACTTGTTAGCAATGGCTTAAAAGATCCATTCCTGTGAAGTGACTTTACTCTTAAGGTAGTGGAAGATACCTAGTTCTAAATACTATAAAGATTCCTGTGTTCCGGTGTTTTGAATCTTCTTTGGGTTTTTTCTCTTCAGTGTCTCAAGTCTGACTTGGAAGAAGTCAGTATTGAGAAAGTCACTGTCTCCCTGATGACTCAGCCATTTGCCTTTCTGCTGAGCACTGCAAACTGTGGCAGTAAACTTTAGGTTAAGTGCCTGTCCACTAGAAAATGTACTGAGAACACCAACAATTTTCCCAGAAACCACTGAACATCTGTCAAATGGCAACAACATTCGTTCACTGTTGACCTAAGTTTGAGCTGCACCAGTTAGCTCATCTAAATGAGNTTGAGCCTGGGAATGTGTCTTGTTGCAGGGTAGGCATCTTTAAACCTTGATTAAGAGGTTCCTTCTGACTGCCCTGAGAAAGAGGCATTAATACCTGCTACCAGATAGCCTTTTTTTTTTTTTTTTNGTGAAGAGGTCTGCAGCAATTTTGTGAGAAGTTCTGAAGAGAACTCAGTCCTTCTGTGGTACTCTGAAAACTGTGTGCTTCCTGAAGTGCAACTGGCTCTTACTGCTGATGAAAATGAAGGAGGAAGTGGCACTTTATCAGGCACAATGATATAGCTGATTTCTAATGTGATGCCACTTTTGCTGAGTGGGATGTCAGCCAAGGCAGAGTATCGTATATTGCTGGTGTATCCATGTGTGCGACAGTCTGTCCCTCATTAGGAATCACAGGTACCCAGGCAGGGTGGGACACGAGGCAGTCAGCTGCCCCTAGAAGCAATTTTAACAATTCACTTAGCTCTCAAGTTATTACTAGTAATAAGTGCTAGGAACCATTGGGGTGGTATAGCCAAAGCAGATGTAGAAATGAAGAAAAGAAAAAAGTATTTTTTTCCTTATAGAAAAACAGAAGAAATGAAATATTTCAGATGCCAGGTTAAGTTTGAGGCATTGAAAGAAACCATAGGTGAAGTATCCTAAAAGAAAGAAAAATGGGACAGCAGTCCTCGTAATTTGCTTATGTCCCTACTGTTGATGAGAGGCAAAAAATGGGTAGCATCTAAACTGCTCTCACAAATAAATTCACTTTATATGCAAGCAGAAGCCAGTGATACCTTCCCTCTAAATGACTGAGACAGGCTGTCTTGTCTTGCTTGTAGGCATGCTAGGGAGCTGGTCAAGTCTGACAACTCATTTTGTCTCCCACTGTTGGCTGGCAACTTTGTGACAATATTCCAGGTCTCTTGTACAAGGGTTGTTAGCAGGAGTATCTTTAGAGGTGCTTAGATTATATTACTTTCTAGAAATATATGAATGCGTCTTTAGTATTACATACTAAATGAACCTGCAGAATATTTGATGTGTCTTAAATGCCATTAAAAATAATATAGAACACTTCGGCATCTGTCCCCTCCCATATCTATTAGGAAGACATTAGCCTATGAGCTAATGAAGTAAGAATGCAGAAAGTGAAATGGTGTCCAACAGGCCACAGGACAGGAGGATTCTTGTCTAACTTCCATAGTATTCCTCTGTCTGGCTCCACTGCTGCTTTGTTACATAATTATTGCTGTGGCTTTCTGGTGGTGTCAACACAAGCTTCTTGCTTTCTTGCAGATAGTCAAGGCTTTGTGCATTGCTGAACTTGGCATCAGTGCCTTAATTAAGGTCAGAATGTGTCTTTTCTTTAATATCTTGCTCTTTAAACATAGAAATAAGTACTGTATTTTAGTACCCAGCAGTTAGTAGTTTTCTTAGAGGAATTGGAACAGACAGTGGATGTTGATAAATATTCAGTGTAGGATATAATTTTAAATAGGCCAACTCTTTTGCCACTCCCTGTGATAGTTTATAATACAGCTTCTTTATGATTAAGAAGATGGAAATACCACTCAAGAAGACAGAAGCTAGGAAGGATGATATTCCAGCTTTATGTGGCAGCTGTTCCATTGAATTACAGGTCAGAGATTTCAGTATATGTAACTTAGCTCTCTTGTTTCTTTCCTGTTGTGTGTATGTGTCCCTGCTTTCCCCCTGCCTTGTTTTTGCTCTTGTATTCTTCTTGTATATGTGTTGGAGCAGTAATGTGTTGATAAGCACATAATTATACATAGTTGTCAGTTCAGTAGTCTATTTCACGGCGCTTGAAGTAAAAATGAACCTTTGTGATCAATCATTCAGTATGAAAGAAGAACATTTATTTAGTTTTAAGAAGACATTCCAGGTATGGCTGGTGGTAGCAGTTGGAATGGTTCCACCAGTAGTAGCTGGGATTGTTGCAGCCTGCTTGTATCCAAAATAATAGGGACCTGCAGGTCAAATTCATCACTTGTTAGAGAAGGGGGATGGGTAATAGTGAGTTTCCTTGATGGGATCTGGCATGTTACCTGAGCATAAAGGTCTCTGGAACACTTGTTAGCAATGGCTTAAAAGATCCATTCCTGTGAAGTGACTTTACTCTTAAGGTAGTGGAAGATACCTAGTTCTAAATACTATAAAGATTCCTGTGTTCCGGTGTTTTGAATCTTCTTTGAGTTTTTTCTCTTCAGTGTCTCAAGTCTGACTTGGAAGGAGTCAGTATTGAGAAAGTCACTGTCTCCCTGATGACTCAGCCATTTGCCTTTCTGCTGAGCACTGCAAACTGTGGCAGTAAACTTTAGGTTAAGTGCCTGTCCACTAGAAATTGTACTGAGAACACCAACAATTTTCCCAGAAACCACTGAACATCTGTCAAATGGCAACAACATTCGTTCACTGTTGACCTAAGTTTGAGCTGCACCAGTTAGCTCATCTAAATGAGAGTGACTTAGTCCAGCTACTGGGGTTAAACCTTATTATAAAGGTCAAATGAGATCTGGCAACTTTTCAAAAGCAGACCAGACAACCCAAGCCACAGAAATATGTTCTGCCTCCTGACACTTGGCGTATAACCAAAACCCATAGCAAAATTCAGTGGACTTAATCAGAGTTAATGAGGGAAATTTGTCAGTTTTGCAATAAATTGAGTATAAAATCCCTAAATACCTCCTCTCCATATTACATCTTTTCAGAACTGTACGTACCTCTACACCATATGTCATCATAGTTTTACAAACCTTGAACTTGGTTCTCATTGCACTTTGATCCTAGTTACATTTGTTTTTAAATCATCTTTGGATAAGTACACAGAATAAAATATGGAATGAAGAAAATGAATTCTTAAAAGTTTCTTTAATATGTTGTCAAATAGATTAACTGAATTTCAATAAGCCTCTATTAGGCTTAACTTAGATAATTCATTAAACTTGAATTTGAGGTGGAGGCAGTGCCTTGCAGAAGCTAGATTAGGTAGGGAAATACTCATTGGAAGGCAAGATGTATAAAAGAACTATTACACTTTGAAGTTCACTGAAGGACTGAAAAAATAAAATACATGTGGGCAGTACTCTGAGCTTGCTGCTCTTATTCTATCCATAGTATCTGCTGTGTTATGCACATTATAGCTGTGTGGAATTTTGTCTGCTATTAATAAAGACTGACCATTGTAGTAGGTAGCCAAGTCAAGTACAACCCTGACTAATAGACACTGTTTTTCTTGTGTGTCTCACCTCTCGTAGCACTTGCTTATTTCTTCTTCTAAAAGTTGCTGGTTTCTTCCAGTCAACTGGAAACCTGCTGTTAAAGGCTCTGCTTGACTTCAGAGTTTGATGCTTTCTCAGTAAAATCTGTGGGCCACTGCTTCTAGCATGGTGCTTCGGGTGAGCCATCACAAGGGAAGATTGAACCTGACATCTGTTTTTTAAAGCAATGGGAATCTGCAGCTTGTGCTGACAAACCTAACTTCACCAAGGTCATTGTCAAGGGCAGAGCAGACCTGTTAATCTCTGTGGCTGCTGTGCAAGTAACAAGAGAGGGGGGCCCACTGACTTGGCTACTCAGTTAAATGGATAGGTACAGCAAGATGTGTAAGCTGTTTTTATTGTATTAAGGTAACTCAGCCAAATGAGACTTGGGAGCTGTTGTATCTGTTGCTAAGCAAAGTACAACATAAACTCATCTTTGAAAAGCTAAGGTGTTTTTTGCAAAATAAAAAGCAGGGAACTCAAAGGACTGACTATTGCTTCTGGTCAGTGGCAGAATATGAGTAAATGTATATAACAAAAGTTGCTCATCCAAGTACGCTGCCTGTTATGTCGGCAAATTTACCAAGCAGCCTACTGAACTGAATGTAAAGATGTCTCCTACACTACAAACATGATAAGACCCTGTGCTTGGAGGGAAGCCATAGTAGTAGGTAAGGTCTAACCCCATTTATTCTCTTATTGCTTATGGAGAAACATTTTATATCTTGATAGCATCAGTAATCTTCAGTAATCCTGCAGTACTGTGTTGGTTGTTGTGTATCTTTAGAAATAAACTAAAAATTATATTTAACAGCAGGGCTTAAGATTCATGGGTTAGTGTAAGTGACAAAATGGAGGTTAACTGTCCTCTTCAATCTATATAACTGGTCCCTCAAAGATCACTCTGGGTTAGAGATTTATATATACGGCGACAGGGACAGTGGGATCGTGTGC
>VZTO01014204.1:0-51734 GCA_013400615.1 Syrrhaptes paradoxus
TCTGGTCTCTATCTTGTCACATATCAAAAGTTTTGACACTTTCACAAAAATGGTCATAACTTCCTCTGAAGTTTTGTCTACTGCACTGAAAAAATGTGAACTAAGTTCCAGCAAGTAAAAGCACTTGGGGTCCACTTACGTGACCACTAACGAAGCTGTAGCAGGTCCTGTGTAACAGCAGAATAAGAAGTACATCCACTGCACTGTGCATCATGCTACAGACAAGTATACTAGGAACTATGGTGGTTTTAAACCACTTGGTATCATTTAATTGACATGCTTTTAAGTGTTATTTGGCTTCAGTTGTAGGCAGATATATATAATAAATCTTTGAGCAAGTGCTATCAGAAGAGCTAAGTGGCATTTAAAATATATTAGAAAATAGTGATCACTAATAAGATTTAAAATATCCCCTCTTTTTCTAGTCTAAATAGGGTCTCAGGAAGGAAAAAATAAGAAGAGCTAATGAAGTGACCTGACAGAGTAGCAGGGTTTGTTTACGAGTCCGTATTTGAATGGGATTCATGCTTTATCCAATTGACAGTCGTTGCAAATTCTTGGGCTTTGTAAGTCTTAAGGCGCCACAGTCTTGGGTGAACTTCAGAATTGTTTACAAAAAGTTGACTAACTTTTGGAGTTGTTTACAAAAGTTAACCAAGTAGTTACTGCAGAGTCATGTACACTGAAGTGTTCCGAAGGGGTCTGGATTTGCAGTACAAATGGTGATGAATGGAGTTAAATCACGTTCTGACTGCTGTGCGGTCAGTTCATTCCATCTGGGAGCTTGTCACCCCGGCACCTGGAAGCTGACAAGGTGACTGCGTCAGCTTTCCATTGCTCACCATGTCCAAACGTCTTTGGCAGTATGGCATGAATGTTCTAGTGTTTCATCAAAATCATATTATGCTGATCCAAAAGGGACAAAAGCTTTCCTTCCTCTTCAGCGTTTTCGGAACATGTAGCCACAATATGGGCACGTCAATATTTCCGTGCAAGTCAGCCTTCTAACCATTCTTGGTTTGCCATTCTGACTATTCCTTAGTGAAGATCTCTCCCCTAGCGAGGTCATGACACAATTCAGTTGTATCTGTACCAGAACAATGTGCAGCAGGCGTGTCTTTGAATGTGCAATTAAAATTTGCTTTGGCCTGTTTTTCTTTTCCTGTTTTATATTTTCAGAAACTCATGTAGTTCTATGAACACTGTCATTCTTTAAATTTCTTCAGCATTGCAGTTCTCAAGGGGCTTTTCTCTCATTGAATACAATTTTTGCATATTTACTTTCTCCACAAGTGCTAGTATGCAGTAGCAAAAGTTGAATCTTGTGTATTTTTGTATTTCCTTATGTTACGTCCTGGTTTTCTTTGTAACGGTGTGAACACTTCATCCCATTTCAGCATTAACTCTGTGTGCCATCTGAAAGCTGTTGGTTTCTACCTCTAGCTAACCAACAGTTCAGGTAGTTTTGTTGACATGGTAGTATGACAGGTTTTCAGATCTGGAAAGCACAACTTTGCAGCCAAGTGGAAGCAGCTCGAGAGAAGGTTCTGAGCACTTTGGCAGAGCTGCAGAAAACCATTCGCTTGGCACTTCCCGTGCAGCCCTGGCACACCCTCGTAGCAGTTCCTGCCTTGGCAGCACTCAGCAGGGGCTCAGAAGGCTCCACCTTTGGTGTCTGCTGTCTCATCCCCATACAGCCTAGTGCCTTCCACCACGGGAAGTGGAAGACAGCTCGTTTAAGTGCTGCTGTATCAGTAACACTGAAAAGATATTTCTGTCAGCAGAAGGGTCAAATTGAACAGCTCTTCCTTTGCAGATAGGATGGAAACGTGTTGCTTCCATCCTTCACTAGAGGTGAATCATGAAAATAAGACTTTGTAACAAACTCAACCCTTGGAAGAGGTATAAAAGAGTTACCCATCTCGCCAGCCTCTATTTCCCATCCCACCTTCCAGAACCAGCGTGTGCCCCATAGTAATCCTAGTGTTACTGCCAAGCCTGTGGCACTCCGAGCTGAGAAACCAGCGTCTTTTCCGACAATAGTCATTTTGGGCGTGATAAGCCTTGGTGGCATGAGTGCTTCGGGAGGGGCGAGGGCCCCTCTGCCTTGTAACTGGGCTGCCTGTAACCAGTCCTGTTCCCTCCTTCCCAGAAGTTGTTGGATCCCTTGCACCGAGACTGACTTTCGGAGTGGGAACTGCCTTCATAATTAATTCACCTTTGTCTCGTGCCGTGTACCAGTTTGGGGACAGCTGTACCGGTGGTTGATGGTAAACATGTAAGGCTGGAGCATCATCTCTTCAGTTGTTTTTTTTCAAAACACAGGTTGGCATGACCTGCAGCTTTCAGACTGAATGATCGTAGTGCTCCTTTCCAGCTGTAGATCTATTGCAAAAATATATAAATATTATTAGCAGCTGGCATTACATTTGATGCTATAAAGGCAAAGAAACAGATCTTTCCCTACTGAAAACCTGTACAAGTTAAAACCATAAACCCCCCCCTTTCCTTGTTTTCTTCTGAAACTGGCTGCAGTGCTCTGTTCCTCTCACTGCACCAGCTCTCCTGTTTGACCGCTTGTGTGTCACTCCTCCAGGTTTTTCTTCTTGTATTCCCTAGCAGGTGAGAGACAAAAAGGAAAATGTCAACTGTATGTCAGTGTCCAAATAAAAAGCTGCAAAATTAAGTTACGAAGCTCACCATTTTAGTAAAATTGACTGTTCTCATACTGGCCCAGCAGAGCTGCTTCTTGCTGACAGTTTATTTCTTGTAATCATACGAAGCAGGGCTCATTCCCGTATGATTTTTATGAAGTCCACAAAAGAGAATACAGCATCTCCTCCGATGCTTTCGATATTGAACCAGAACATTTTTTTCTGATAAGATAGTGCATTAATTCCTTTACTGGTTAGATGAGTGTTAGCTTTTGATGCAACCCATCCCGTAGAGTCCTGACACCTTGTATGCTGAGAAGTCCTGTCCTTGAAGTTAGTACAGTGCACAAGGATCAGAACATTCCACCGATGGTTTTTTAGCATTTACTAGCAACGTCTTGGCAGAGGGTGACCTCTAGTATTGTCTCTAAACATTTTCAATTTACAGACTCAAGAATTTTTGCTGTCTTTACCTTTCATTCTTTTGAAGAGGTCAGCCCTTTACGAATTTGCTGCAAGAAAGAAGTTCAGAATACCCTGTGTACTTCAACAGCTTAATGGGAACATCGCCACGGTGAACACACAACATACAATTCATTTTCATATTTATAGAAGAAATTCACGTCGTTTTAAGTGTACACAAGCAGCTGCTGTCGTTTGGCTATGAGCAGATGTTAGACCTCCGAAAGCTTCGCTGATAATTAAAATACTAACAGTTAGTGTTTTACCCCAGCTGCAGGTTCTGTTTACTGTAAATTTGATTTTAATGGTGCCTCTGTGCTGTTATTGAATAGAGGTTTGTTTTCTACTATACATACAAAAGTGTCTGCAATGAAGACAAATTATTATTTCCTGTCATTTACTCTGGAAAGATATGAACGCACACTGTAACATAGCTGAATTTATAAATGAAATACAGATATGACTGTCACGTTGGAAATGTGAGTTTCTGCTATCTTAACTCACAAAAAGAACTAGGGAAACTCACCGGTTCTAGTTATTCCCAAGCATGCCCCCTAAAAACTGCAGTGTTTTCAAATAGACTGAGATGTGCCCTCAAGCAAAGAGCAGGTTCTCCTCCTTACTGAATGGGTGCATAAATCAGAATAAATAAATAAACACAAGAAATCACGATACTTGTGTTTCATAGGTATGCAGAAGGATATAATTTCCGCTTGATCATTTGATAACGTGATGTTTTATTTTAGGTGTCCCTTACAAGTGTCTGTTCTCTTTAGTGCATATATGTACATCAGACGTCAGGGAAGGCTGGCCACTTTCGGAATTGTTAATCTCAAGGGCCTGATTATGCAAACGCAATGCATAATGCGAGCTACCATGTTTAGTCCCTTTGAGACTATTGAGGCTAACTATGGCAGTGAGAAGTACTCTTGATAAATAAATGTTTATAAGACCAGGATCTAAATGTATATATTATTGAAAAACAAAATCTCTTGCTGAGATAATAATGACGAAAATGGGGTTTTGCTTTTTTTGACAAGACAGTTACTGTCTGGGACTAGACCCATTTCAGCTGTCCAGACCATTTTCCTCCTGAGCAGAGCTCATGGGGTTTTTCCCCTGATTTTTTTCATATTAGTGTGTGTATTATTTTTCATATTATCTTATATGTTCTGTCTGCCTAGGAAAGGGAAATCTCCAGTTTGACCGACCACAACTGGTCCCTCCTGAAATTGGGATTCTGATTTAGAACTGCTAAAAACGCACTTTGCAGTTGCACTCCAGGGGATAAAACAGGAAGAAGTGTGTCCGTGTAGCATCCGTGGCAGTTGTTCCCAAGCTGAGGGCCAGAGCAGCCTTTGGAGCTGGACTGACAAGAAATGCCCAGGCTGGCTGTCCTTGGATCCAGCTGCTAACCTGCCCTGGAAGACCTAGCTAAAATCCTCCCAATGCTGCTTGCCCCTGTAGGTGACTGCTGTACGTGCCACAGCGAGGTTTTGCTCACACGCAAGAGTTGAGAAGACAAGCCTGCACGGTGGCCAGCAGGTAAAGAGAAGCAGTTTGCAAGAAAATGGGTTATTCTGTAGGCTGGGCAGTTGTAAAATCTGCCCGTTAACACTGTACGTTTGTCCATGATCAGCGGGAGTTTCGGTGTGTATATTTTTTTATTTGCATAGCTTCCGAAACACTGGGCTCTATACTGTTCATTTTTGACCTTGAGTGCAGGAGGAGAGAAACTGAGATTTTTCACAGAGAAGGCCTTTTCCCAAAGGTTAATTGGACACTGGAGGGAAATGAAACCAAACCAAACAAACTGCCTGAACACCCTAGCTGAACCACTCAGCTGTTTGTTTTGGTGGGGTTTTTTCTTTTTTTTTCTTTTTGTTATTGTCATTGTAGGTGTGGGAGGTAAAAACAACAAGCAGGAAATTTCAGTCTGTTTTTTCAAAAGAAAAAAAAATTACAAAAATATTTCCTTTTACATTTTAAGGAAGCTAAAAGGACATCTGCTGCTTTGTTTAAGATACCTGAAAGGTTAAAACTTTATCCTTTGTTCAAGGACCTTGAAGTTTCTAAATGTGACTGAGTGGTTTAGGACAAAGCTAGAAGCGAAGGATGTTTTGAGTTTCAGCATCGAAACACAACGCTGCTGGATTTTTAAGTATAAAATAAACTATGAACATTATTTGGCAATTTTCTTTAATTTCTTTTTTTACAGTAATAATACACTGAAAGGAAAGACCCTTGCTGCATTGGTATCTCTTGAGATTTACGTACTTTCTGTCAATGGTGGATTTTTTTTTTAATATATAATTCTTAGGGATCTGGTTAAGTTCCCTATAGGTATACTTGTACTGCTTTACAAATATCTGCTGCCTTTGTGGATGTGGTAGTTCTGACAGAGCCGTTTTGGCTTGCTGATTTATTTCACTTCTTGGTTTGACCCATCCTATTTTCTTTCCTTTAGCAGAAAACACGAATGAGCCTTCACACCCTCTTATTTAGTAGCATGACTAGTTGATTTAGCAAAGGCTGGCCCATGCATTGCTTGCACATAAAAACCTTACAAATGAGAAATAACAGTTTTTACTGTGGTTAAGGAACAGAGATCTGGAAAATGTGGCTTATTATTATGGCCTCTGAAAATCAAGGAAATCCCAAAGTTAAGGCATTATGCCACAGTTCTTAGACTGCACTTAATGAGTTAAAGTAGAGATCATTATAAAAATAATTTTTTAAAAAGAAGAAAAAAAAAAAAGAGCAGAAACTTGGAGTTTGATCAAGGCCTGAATTATTCCTTTATTGAATTTGAACAGTGGGCTTACCACTCAAATATTGTACTGCCATGTAGACAATAACTGTTTTAAAAAAAAAAAAAAACAGTTGCTCATTCAATGTAAGTTGAATTTTCTATATCTTTTAAATTCATTGACAGTTGTATATAATTGAAGGAAAATATTTCTTTGCATTCACATTATTTAATATTTATTGCATTTTAGTGGATACCGAGTATTCATATGTGTCAATAAATAATGTACTTAATCGCCAAAGTGTGAGAAATTAAGTGTTGCTGAACAGGGTGCTATAAATCAGGCGTCCTAGAACTTTTGCAGAAAAGGAAAAATAGCTGGTTTAAGTGTGCTGTGTAAATGCAGATTATTTCGTTTGTGACTTACTGCTTTGTCCTAAAGGCACTCCTCACGAAGGATATCCTCAGCCTAGCCCCACCGTGCGCAACCGCTTGCTGCGACTTTTGGGGAAGGGTCAGAATTCCAAAGAGGCGGCTGTCAGAGAGCAAAGCGGCGCTTTACATATCATATTAGCCTGGACTTTCCTCCCGCCTTGCGCATTGCTTTCTGAGACCAGGCTCCTTAATGCCATCTTTATCTGCTACACGATGCATGAAATCTACTTTCTGTTTCAGAACCGCGGCTGGCCCTTGACCCCGGGACTGGCGCCACAATGTGACCTTTCTCTTGTCATCAGCTTTCATTCTCCTGAAAATTCTATGAATTTTTATTACAAGTTTTTTTAAACCAAGCTGAGGCTTCAACAAATTGCTTGACACAGATGAGATGAAGTTGTTGAAGTAGTGTTAGATAAGTTTTACAGCCAGCGCGGGTGCTGCTGAACAGTACAAAGCCAGTGTCCTACAATGTCATACACCAGTAACTGCTGAGCCTACTATTGGATAAATACATCATTTTATGGAACATTGATTGTTCTATAAACCCAATGGAGTATTATGCTCTATGATCAAACCATTTAGATTGTGTGTAGAGCACAGAAAATGCCATATTCAGGATGGTACTAAAAGTGCCATTTGTGTATTTTATGGATGTCATTACTGGGGAAACTTCTCTCTGTAGGCCCTGTTTACTGCAAAATTTTTTAGTCTGTAATGACATTTTTCATTCACAACGTATGCCTTCAAGAGAGGGGGCCCTTGTTTTATTTGTTTCATTCGAGTGTTTACTGCACAAATCCTGTACATTTTAATTAAATGTAAGCTTAACAAAAGAATAAGGTATTTATTCTGTGGGGAGCAGAGGATGACAGGAACAAAAGAATGAAACAGACGCACAGAAGGAAGTCAGGTATTGACTAAAGGAGGGGGGAAAAGGTACTGAGCCCTATTTGTACTTTCCCAGAAGCACATTAAACATCAAAGCATTTCTTTTAGCCCTATTTTGGGAGTTTGTGGGCTCTGAGAACGAAAATAACCTGTGAATATGTATTAAATGTCTAAAAAATCCTGACATTTTCAAATAAAAACCTAACAGTCGCTCAGGACTCCGACTGATAAATAACGGCTCTGCTGAAATGACAGACTTCTTGGAAAGGAACCAATTCTGTGATCATTGCACCCCTAGATATGAAACACCTCTTTACAAATTGTCTGAATATGAGCTCTCGTATCATTATGTTTTGTCATTTTAATGCCTATTTGTGTATCTGTTTAATTTGCAGTGACATGCAATCAGCAACAAGTCCACTTTTCTTAATATTAATGTGGGCTTGGATTGCAGCTTGTGTTTGCCACGTCAACCAACACTTACCCCTTCTCTTTCCCGTTTTTAAGAGGGGGCAAGAGGCAGCCTGGATTTAGTAGGACAACAGGATTTGTCGCTACATACAGTCCAATAATGTGACATGTTCCTTAAATACATAAAAATTCCTGCAAAGGTTGTGTTGGGTAGCAGTGCTCCGTTATAGAAATGCACTGTTCCAAACTCAGAATAGCAGGTAAGCCTCAAAATATGTTGTTTTCTAAATATCTTCCCTGCTTGGCTTCTCACTGTTAAAACAAAAGAAAAGCAGGAAAATCTACTGTTCGTATTTACCATGAAAAATCACTAAAATTGAAGTTGATGTTCCCAGTAAATTCTTGGTCATAGTCCAGTTCAAATTTGAAGTTACAGTAGATTCACATTAGTTTAAATGACACTTGAACTTCTACACAGCTCAACATTAATTCATTATAGTTGAAATGGAAGAATCTTCAGTGGGTGAATCTTTTACAATCTGATTGAGGCTGTTACATTTTATAGGAGCCATTTTTCAAAGCAGTACTGACAGCACTCGAAGTTATTAAATTGCTGAATCAAAAGATGGACCTGCAGTCGCATTTATGAACTGTGATGGAATAGCTGGCTTACACTGAGCTGGGGTGAAGATGTTGGTGTAGTTAAGCTTCATCACACCCCTTAGTGACAGCAGTATTTACCCGTGTAGTTTACTTTAATGGTCAGAAAGTGGCTTAACTCACCTCTGGATTCAAATAGATTAAGTAAGCAGTCAGAATGGCATAATTACCAGTGCTGCGAGGGATTCACCGGGTAGCTCTTCACCCAGGAGACTTCCCATTCAATTGCACAGACGAGTTGCATAGATTCACGGGTACAGCTTTTATTCGAGGAGGTGGAAGCAGAATGAATTTCCTTTTCTTTCCCTTTCCCAGGCTGGAGCTTCTTCTCAATGCAGTGATGCTGTGTCCCGTACGTAAATTATCTGATCTTAGGGGAAAGACGTCATGATTTTGCTGTGTGCGTGTGAAAATTGTGATTGTAGAGTTATTTTGATTTTGAAATCCAGTGGAAAATGCATGATTTGTAGAGTTATTTTGATTTTGTGCCACATCACTGCCAAGCTGCTCTTTTATCATGTCAACAAAGCAAGATTCCTGAGAGAATTAATTACTTCTACTCTATTATAAAATGTGGAGGAGCTAAGATAATTGTCATTTTATGTTGATTTCTCCTTCCTATTTTTCTGCTCTTTGGGGGGTCTTGTGAATGTCAGTGCCTACAGAGAGCAGAGGAAAAGTGGGGATGAGAACCAGTCATACCACAGGAAGCTTTCTTCTAGCTTATGCCTGACAAAATGCACTTCAACTGCCGGTGCCAGACGGATCATGCAGCATCACTTGGAAACACTCTGATGGTTTCAATTGTTAATTTTCTTTCCCAAAGATAACCTGCCTTGCAAACTAAGATGGAGAAAGTTGTATAACGTCAGTTCAGATTTGTGGAGGTGATTTTGCAGCCTTTCAGCTTGTGCTTCACTGTACAGTTCTCCACCAGAAGCTTTGTAATAGGAAAAAAAAGATAGACAGACAGACAGATAGATGCCAGCAAGAACTCAGTCCTTTAAGCATTGTTGTCCTCTTGGAATATTAGCTTGGTATGCACCTTAGCATGTCACGTTGCTAGAGGCTGCAAGATGCCAAGTTCTCAGACTGGCAGTAACACAGCTCCTAAGCTGTGAACTTACCCTTGAGCAAATTGAGTCTCTGGATTTTAGAGCCCAGTTTAGTTCTCTGTGGGATCAGGGACTGACAGCTCTATGCTTGGGGTGAAAGAGCCGCCTTAAACCAGCTTTAGTGTGATTTTCTTGGCCTCTTGAATTCAACAGAGCGTGTTGTTCACTAGAAGTGTCCTGGTGGCTTGGAAAGCTCAGTGCTAGACTGGAATTTGACTGTAAGGGTCAATTTTTTTCTTACCTGTTTTATCCCAAACAAGCAATGGTGTATCTATGGTGTTAGTGATGCTACCCTACCCCTGTTATTCCAGAGATGTGATTTCAGCTTGTGTGGGCGAATTTAAACTAGAGCATAGGTGTGGGTAGTCTCAGCAGTGTGGACTTCATCAGCCTTCCCAAGGCCCATCCGGCACCAGACCTTCTCCTTGTTCTCCGTGTCCAGGACCCACTTTTCTCTCTGAGTGCGCTGGTTGTAGCCCAAAGCTCATTCCCTGCAGGGGTGCTCCAGGATGGCACTGCCGCGGGGACACAGGCAGCGCTGGGGCTGTTCGGCCACAGACACCCGCAGAGCTGGTCACAAGGTGCTCTCCGTTCTGTCTTCCCAAAAGTGGCCAAGGCTACCCTGAGACCACGCTTTAGGGATGCTGGGCTTGGCTTTGTGCCGCTGTGGGCACCATGAGCTTTGCTGAAGCTTTATTGTTAGTGATGGGAGCTGAGAGGCAACCCCTCAGTGACCAAAAGCCAGACCAAGCAGTTGGAATGTGGAGGTTACAGGTATTTAATTTGTTAATTGGTTTCATGTAGAAATAATTCAGAAGTGTAATTGATGTATCTGGATGATATTGGATAGAATATCCTGCTTTGGGTAAGAACACTACTAACTGTTTTCTTCAGCTAACTAAGCTAGTAACGAGTCAGTCAGGTGTGCTGAGGAAGGTGCTAGGTGGAAAATGAAGGGGAGACAATGGCATCAGAATGACAGCATGGCAATTACTTCCCCTACAAAAGCAGGGTATTAAGACGATCATCCACAGTTTTTCACACCCAGATACGTTTAATGTAATATATGATCCTAAAGTTCATTACTGAAGTACTGAAATATCACCAGTAGGATCTTCTGTAGAGGATGTGTGAATGGCTTTCAACTGTACACCGTATTTATCTGGGCTTTTTTTATACGGCATATTTTAGAAAACACATTTAAATTGTTAATAGGCTGCAGAATCGTTAAACTCAGCAATTATTTCAACCTGTAAATATGTTATTTGGAAAACATGCAAATTGTTTTTGTTCGCTTGCTCATTTTATCCGTGTTTTCTGCCAGTGAAATCTAAAAATTGTCAAGGAATTTTTTTCCATTTAAGCTATAATTTATTAAAGTAATGAACTGATGTTTGCCATGATACCATGTTAACAGCATATTTTATCTTGTAGGCATTGTGTCAAAGTCGTATGAGTGCCGACTGAAGGGGCAAGGAGCAACTTTTGTGGAAACTACGAGTCCTTTTACTGCAGCAGCACTGGGAGAGGTTTCTCCGGTTAAAGAGAAGGTCTTTCGGGGCAGCAGAAGACAGCCGCAGTCGCCTGAAGAAGTCCAGCAGGTTATTATTATTCAAGGATATGATGGTGACTTTGCCATTGATGCCTCTGTGGAGGAAACAGCAGCGGCCACCCTTCAGACTCTAGCAATGGCTGGTCAGGTGGCCAGGGTGGTCCATATCACAGAAGATGGGCAAGTCATAGCTACAAACCAGAACGGCTCACACGTGAGCAGCGTGGTGGTTCCGGGGCAGATACTTAGCGAGCAGTTAGCCGGTGGTGCCACGCAGGTGGTCGTGGTTGAAGGAGCAGGAACTGATATGGAGGAGGCCATTCGAATAGATGCAGTTCCCGACTCCAGTAGTGCTGTGCTGCAGCAGATAATGCGACAAGAAGTTTTAGATGCTTCCGAAGCTACGGTCCATCCTCCGGACTCCTCCTCAGCGTTAGATGCCCTGCTTTGTGCTGTAACAGAGCTGGGTGAAGCGGCAAACAAACCTGGACTCCTTGACAGATGCAGGTCTAGTCACAAAGATTTCTTGCAAATGCCAAACCCAGAGACGCCCGGCATTCCCAGTGATGCAGAGGGACAAGAAATACAAATGTTCCATGAAGTTCAAGAGACTCGGGAAGATACCAAACCTATGGAAGTAGTGACGCAGGTCGTGCACCCATCGGCTATAATTGCATCTCAGGAGAGAGCTCAGGCTGCCTTCAAGAAAATGGTCCAAGGAGTATTGCAGTTTGCCGTGTGTGATACGGCTGCAGCCGACCAGCTGATGAATGAAGGTGTCACTCAGGTCATTGTAAATGAGGAAGGGACTGTGCATATGGTGGCTGGAGAAGGCTCTCAGATCATTATGCAGGAGGCTGGTAGCCCTGCTCTCGGTGTTCAGAGTGAGCACATGGATTTGGTTGAGTCGGATGGGAAAATATCCCAGATCATTGTCACAGAGGAAATAGCTCGAGCCATGGTTCAGGGTTCTGATGGCGACTTCTCTGAAGGTGCGACCCACTACATCGTCACAGAACTGCCCCCAGACATGCAGGATGAGCCTGGCGTGTACTCGCACGCTGTCATAGAGGCGGCTGGGTCTCCAGGGGTTCTGCAGACCGGTGCTGCTGTGAAAGCAGAGCCCGCATCCCCTGGTAGAGCAGGAGAACAGGTAACAAGCATGGTCATTTATACAGAGGGTGGTTCCCAGGTCATTCAGGGCCAGAGAGAGGATAATGACATACAAGAAGCATGAAGAGCTTCATCTCCTAGGCTTGATGCAGGGCAAAGCTGGAAATTACCCGGCTCGTGGAGGCACCCTATTCCTGGAACATTTTATGTAAAACCTTCTCAATCCAACATGCTCCCGGGCAGGTAACAAACAAATACACACCCTGCGGGAGGTGAAGGTCAGCTACTAGGAGCAGTTCACTGAGAAGGATAGTACAATCCTGTTACAATAGCTTTAAGAATTGTTATATGGGGTTATTATAAAACAAGGATATTAGTGTACAAAAGAAGATAAAAAGCCCCCATGGAAAAGTAGGTGTTGTTCTGTTCACTGCTTTCTTTGTGGTTTGTTTTTTTTTTTTTAATGTTGTTTTATCTCAGGGTAATTCCCTGCCTTCTGTCATTTTTGTCTAACATAATCACAGGAGTAAACTAATTCCACTTCTGTGTACATTTTGTGAACATGCAAAAAAATACAAACCCCCCAATAACACAAGCTCACGTACTGTAACCAGTGCCCTTCTTTGTGTTAAAGGAGAACAGGTGACATTTTGCTTTCTAGAACCTTACTTTAAAATATCCCTGGCTAACAGTGTGTCATCAAAATAAGTATTTTTTGCATCTGAAATGAAATTTTTCATAGTAGCTTACTTTTTCATGGTATCATGTAGGACTTACCCTGAAGAAGAGCTCAAAAAAGCTACACCAGAAAATTCTTGATTATACGTATTCAGGAAGAAGAACTTGATGCCTGTAACTTCTGCTTAATTTTAGATGGGAGTCCTACATAAGAAACATGCATTTTTTGTAAAAAAAAATTGTCACTGTCAGTGTTTTGCTTTTCTTATAGATAGTGCTTCATATAAATACCATTTTGCAGTTCATTCTGTGAGCAACTTCTGAAATGTTATGGGGGTTTTTAAAGAAAATTCTGACATTGACATTAACAAGTAGAAGAAAAAAAGGTGACCTTGTATTTCTTGCTTAGTCCAGAATGTCAATTATTTACTTGTGGATATACTGCAATTGTTCAATGCAAGTTCATGTTGAAAAGATTTGTTTCATGATAACAACTGCTTTTGTTTCTTTGAAAAAAAATTATAAAATATAAACTGACGAGGTTTGGGGATTTTTTTTTTTCGTCTTTCAAATAAAATGTTAGCATTAAAATGAAGCATCATGATTTTTAATATTAAGCAATAAACAGAACTGGCATTCAGCAGGAGCAAACAAATGCTATCTGTTATGTCTGTGCATTTCTCTTTTCCTTTCTCTAGCTCACTAGATAGATAAAGATAAAAGAATCTAATTTCTGAAGTGTGCCTCATGCATGCTTAATATAATTGTGTGTTTAGGGTATAAGCCATGCTGACTCTAGAGATAACTGGGTTTCCTATCATGTTTAATATCTTAAAATTAAAGAAAGTTGGGCAGAGGTAAAACAATGGTTCCTTCCTGAAGCGACTGTTTAAAAGTGTATTTTCTGATAGAGCTGCTTAGAAAAGGTGCTTCATTCTGGGGCTCTAAGATCCTGCTGTCTTTTCATCTCTTTTTATTATTATTTTTTAAATTTTAATATTATTTTCCAGGAATTAAGGTTGTGTCTTTGTCAAACCCCCAAAAAAGTAAATTTCAAGTTAGACATCGAGATTCATAATTAGCCGAGTTTGACTTGCTCATCTTTCTTAAAAGTGACAGGCTGCTCACTTGCTCTTAAATACTGTCTTCAGCAAACAGTGACAGGATCAACTCCCGTTTGTTATCAGGAAAAAGGTGACCTTTACAAAATGATGGCCCTCTGCAAGACTCTCACAGATGTTCAAAAAATTGAATGTTTTTCAGTGGAAATATTTCTTCTTGATCATTTCTCCTGTTAACTGTAGCCCTGTGGTCTTGCAGCTTGGATGCTAATTCTCCGCTGTGCTCAGTCCTGTATGGCTAACCTTTCTGCTGCAGTACAGGGTGTTGACACTGACATGCTGCAGTTTACCATTTGTGATTTATTTAGGATAAATATGTCTCAGGTGGCATTTAATCCTTCATAAAACCAGTGTAGCCTGCAGTGTCAAACCAGCAATCACATTGTATGCACAATGAAAAGAGCAGACCTTTGCATAAAAAAAAAAAACAACAAACCAACAAAAAAACAGTGTTAGGTGTTCCTGTGCTCAGGAGCGTCGGAAAGGATTCACCAAGCTCCCGTGTGCTGTGATTACCTGGAAGCTCAGGTTAACGATACTTCTCCCCAAGTGCAGCCTGATCAGGAGAGAGAATATTTTTCTAAGGGCTTCCCCCCCCTTCTTCTTTTTAATGTGCACTTTAAAGTTAACTTATTAGTGCCCTACAAATGTAACGTTAGAAATCAAGGGTGACATTCATTCCTGCGCAGACAGCCTGCTTAAGGACTCTATGCACTGTCTGAACCCCATGCTAAAATGCTCTCTGCCATACACCGAAAGTCGAGGCTGCGGCAGAGCCCTCCCAGGGCTTAGGAAACTCATCTCTGACATTCGTCTGCCTCCCCTGCCTGAGCCCCTGGCACTGTGCCTTGTCATCAGCTGGGAGGAGATTAGCTGGATCACTCCATGGATCTGCCGAGCAACCCTGAGAAGCAGGGAAGGAGCTGGCAAAGGGGAGCACTCGGGGTAGGGCAGCACCCGGAAAGGACTGGAGCCCGCGGGATGGCCACGCGCGGTGCTGCCCAGGCGCCCACGGCACAGCGGGGAGCAGGCTGGGGGCTGCAGGAGCCCTTGGCCGCAGGTAACATCGACCACCAGAGCAGAGCAGGAGAACTTGTGCGGTGGATCTAAGGAGGTGTACAGTGAGGCAGCCGTTTGCTCTCAAATGTGGGGTTTGCTGTTTGGTTCAATGGTGCTGCTCGGACACCATCAGTTGCCTGTCACCTGGAAAAATCAAGGGTTACACTGTAATGAAAGCGGTGTGGAGGGCACAGTATTCCCATGTCGGTCCGTTGCCTTCTGATGTTCTGGCTGCCAGAGCCATTGGCTTAATTTCCTCTTTGCTATCAATTAACAAAGTCGCACCACATGTGAACAACGGCGAACAGTGACAACACGAGTATTGAGGAAGCATTGAACTAGTGGGGGGGGGGCAGGGAGGGAGACAGCAAAAACCAAACCCAAACAAAAGTGGACAAAAAAAACCCTATAATGAAATGAAAACCCTGAGGAAGAAGAGATGTTTCTGGCAAGCGGTTTCACCCTCCCTTTCTTAAGACTCAGATATACACCTCCTGAGGCAGTGTCTCCCGGCCCCCGAGTTCAGGCTCCCTCTTTGGGGAGAAATGGGAGATAAAAGATAGCTGGAAACTACATTTAGAGAAATATTTCCTATAAGAAGAACAAAATAATAAAAAAACCCAAGACAACCCCAAGTGCCCACAGCTCCATACCGTTCTGCCTGACTCCCAGCTGCACTTTGCTGCGGAAGCGATTCGAGCCGGAGCCCGTAGCCGATGCGCTGAGGTATGCACGTGCGGGGTGTGCACAGTGCTGCAAGCACTGCTGTCAGTTAGAAATGCTGCTTCAGGGCCAGAAATGTTACCTGTGAGGTCCTGGAACAAAATAGATTTGTGATCTGTGTGGACAGTGGATTCAGGTTATATATCGCTGTAGGAATCTCTGCGTGTCAATGTTCTTGCGCCTCGGGCTAGCCCTGAACTGAACCCAAGCTTAAACCACAGGTGAGCTGCCGTCAGAAAATCCTGGAGATGGAGAGATGGGGTTGGAGGTGCTGGCAGAGCAGTGCAAGGAGCTGGCGATGTGGTAGATGCAAGCCTTGGAAACCAGCTTCTGGGGCTTTTTTCCAACCTTCCCCGCTCAGTGGACTTCCTGAGCACAAAAGCTGTAAACAGACTGAAAAAAAAAAAAAAGATGAAGACAAAGCCACTCCTGAAATCTGAAACGAAGTTGGTTCTAGTGAGAGGATGAAGTAACGGCAGAAAAGGTCATTCATTTGGCAAAATAAGAGGGAGCTGTGAGTTTTCACTTATTTTACCGTGCAATATTAGCCCATAATTTAAGATAGCGCACGGCTCACTTAAACAGCCTGTCCCTGTTCCATCTTGTTGAAGAATACAATTCGTTCTCTACTCCTCTAGGGTGATATCATTTTATATGAAGAAAAAAGTTAGCTCAGATGGCAGTTATATGTTTCGGAAGCACCTTCTAATCAGGGATTGGTGATTCATTATTAGCTTCAGCAGGCGATCCATCTGACATGTAAGGGGAAAAAATTAGCAGCTGTCACTGCATGATGAGTTAATTTCCTGATAGGCCTGACACTGAAAAGCCATTTGGAGACATGGAGATGGCTGATGAGAAAACCTGGTGCTGGTTTATAATTGGAGAGAAAGAAAGGGCAGAGAGACAGGAAGATGGGGGCTGGGGGGGGCTGGGGCTCATCTACAAGTGGGGATGGATGTTTGTGTGTTTGCTAAACAGAGTGCTTCACAATAACCTGCATTGCTGCACACGTGCACCGCGGCGGTTAGGCAGTGAGAACTGGGGCCTTTTGTTTTCTTTTTGCTGGGTGTCATTATTTCTCGTCGTTTGTAATTAGTACCGCAGAGGGTTTTACGCTTGCTCCAGCCTGGGTGAATGGTGTATAAGCACGCGCTTGGGTTATCTTGCGGTGACATTGAAACCTGACATTTTAGTGGAAAGGGGAGAAAATGATGCTATCCCTTTAATGGTTCTCGCTGCAATTTTCTTAATTGCAGCTTGAGATCTCAATCAATCACACAAAAATAAACTTATTTGAAACAAATATTGCTCAAACTTCCAAGGGCACAGTTGCAAATTATGAAAGGTTAGCTAAAGAAATTTCTTGTAGAGTACGAGGAAATGTGCTCTTCAAATTACATAAGCATGTGCCTGTCTGTTTATCCTTTGTAAGAATGGTGAGTAAAACTGTGGAGGAGATAGGTGTGCAAGATAGGTGTGTGTAACAGGGACAGCAACACACAGTTTTAGATATATATTAGATAAAGCTAACAGAAAGCCCTTAGCCAACACTAGCTAATTTCTTCTGTGACTGTGCCTGTTCAGTACTTCTTCAAGGGCTACTTGTTCTCACCTATTTAAATCAGTTATTTAATATGCCCAGCAAAGGAAAGCAGGCTTTTCTTTAACTGGAAAAAAAAAACCCAAACCATGGTGAGTATTTAAAACTTTTTGTTTTCAAAATGGTAGAATACAATGGGATTTTCACCATCATCGGAAGATGATTCTTAAATGATGGTCAAGGATTTGGGAGCAGTGGTGGAGGGGAGAATATCCACGGCAGCAGGTAGACCCAGCATGTATCGTGCAATTGAAATGTGATAGACGACTAGTACACGAGCTGTGTCCTGCAACGTAACAGGGCCCCTGACCTTGTTTAAAATACATTCTTGTTCTCTGGCAGCAACACATTTGTCAAGGCTACTTTGAACGAGCGGTGGTAAGGCGTAGCCCTGCCCTGGAGGTCAGCGTTAACTGAGCACCATCGGCTTCTGGGAGCTTCTGATTAGTAAGACCCCAGGCAGCAATAGCTTAACTCTAGGGTGGCTTTTCTTCTGTATTTGCCCAACCTCTGATCTCTCTTCCTGCCTTGAATTCCATTTTCAGCTTTCCCATGGGTTGGTTCAGCTTCTGGGAGGTCCTGCACACAGGCTTCTGTCACCAGTTCATGAGTGATCCACCCGGACGTGCAGGGAGCGGAAAAGAAGGTGATTGGTTTGTTTCCCCTGCTAGGTTGCATCCCTTGTTGTGCAAGTAGCCTTGAGCCTTGAGATCCATGCAGTGGTGAACAGACAGATTTTGAAAGTTCTCCAGCTCCTTGGGAGGGCTGGTTGGGTGAGTTAGGTGTCACCAAGGGAACATCTGGTCAGACAAAGGAGAAGGAAAGATTGAACAAATCCAAGGGTAGGAGGCAGAGCCCTTGAGTCTTAGTCTGCTAGGAACTGAGCTTTATAAGGAGCCTCTGAAAGCAGAAATAAAAAGAAATTACCAGGAACAGAAAGCAAGGCTTGCTCATACATAACAAAGTGATGTGCACAGGAGATGAGAGACGAGCAGACAGAACAGGACAAAACCCAGCGCCTTCCCAGCACACACCCACAGCGCAAATCCAGCTCCTTTTCCTCTCTCTTCTCCCCTCCTTCTCCACCAGCACACAGGGCAGAGACCAGCAATTTCATAGCCCCGTTCAGCTGACCCCGTGGTGCCACGCAGGACACAGTGCCCGGGTTGAAGCTCTGGCCAGTGCAGGACACAGTGCCCAGGTTGAAGCTCTGACCAGTGCAGGACACAGTGGCTGGGTTGAAGCTCTGGCCAGTGCAGGACACAGTGTCTGCGTTGAAGCTCTGACCGGTGCAGGACACAGAGCCTGGGTTGAAGCTCTGGCCAGTGCAAGCACAAGGCCAAATTCCCGCAGAGGAAAACGCCCACAGAGGACACACGTATCTCATCCAGGCAGGATGGAGTCTCACCAGGGGAAGGAAAGGACTCTTCTGTTGCAAGTGAGATCTTTGCAAGCAGATGTCTTGTGCTAAGAGTTTCAGGACTTTCCCCCAAATCCTCCTAAGCTGCTTTGATCTGCCGATGTGTCTCTCTGTGGCTGGGGAACAGGTTTGTGTTTTCTGCTCAGCATATGGTGGTGACTGCTGGTGTTTGGTAGCTGGGAAATCCAGATGCCCAGCTCCAGGAGGATTTTTCCCTTGCTAAGGACATCTGGCCATCCTCTCAGCCTTGCTCTTTCTTCTTGTTTTTGCTTGCAGTCTGTGAGCCTTGCCTATGAATTTGCAAAGCAGATCATTCAGCTGATTTATTCTTCTGCTTTAATTCAAGGTTAAGGAGTCAGCAGTAGGAAGCCAGGGGTTGTGTTTGCACCTGGGGACCCAGGTAGAGACGTACGTGTCCTGAGCCCACCGCCTGCTCTTGCCAGGGCAGCAGAGGGATTTGAGGCTGCTGTGGCACGTTGAGCAGAAGGCAATGGCACTGTCGGCTGGCAGGTGAAGGAAACCTGGAGGGATGCATCCAGAACACTTGCGTGTCTGCCTTGCTTTGGTTCAGGACATCTGGGTGCTGGCTGGGGTGTGTCTGCCTTAAATCCATCTGTGAGCTATGATGATAAAATGAGGGACAGCAGGTGCTGCAGATATTTAGAGCAAAAGGAAGCAGGAAGTTCTGGGATAATTTCTGCCTGGTAGCTGGGAGCTTGAATCCATGGGAGAAATGCTGACTGACCTGGGAGAGCTTCTAGACCTCCGATGCCCTTTTATTATTATTTTCTCTCAATTCTAGGAGTGACTTTCTTGTTCCTTCAGGTGAAGGGCTGGATCTGAAAGGAACAGGCTTGCCACATACCTGGAAATCCTGCCTGCAGACTGCTCTGCTATAGAAACCGTGTGTCTTGCTGGGTTTTGAGGTGGTCTGTGGTGGATCAATGATGTGAACAAAAGCCTGCTGCCAAGGAGCAGGAGCCAAGTCTTAGACAACATGCCTGCTGAAGTCAGAAGATAACCAAACTCGTTTGCTCTTGCAGTCGTTGTTATCTGACTCCAAGATTCAGCAGAGAAAATACTAACATAGCGGAAAATGTTGCTAGTCTGCTCTTCTGAGCTGGGTGCTGGGTTTGTCCTCAATCCTCTTGTTCCTGTTTGCAGGATGAGCCATTTTCTATGGACATTTCTTCTGGTACTTGTCACTCTGGTATCCAGATGCTTCTCAGCCCTTCATGCTTTTGTCCTCCTTTAGCCCCATTAAGGTGTCACCATTAATTATTTTTTCTCTTTCACAGATGAAGAGCTACAGATCTCCACTCATTTGGGGGACCTCATTTGAGCTAACACAGAGTTTAACTTTCTGAAGTTCTCAGACTTTGGTAAATGTGGAGATGACCCTGGTATGTGACCATCACACCACCTCTTTAATGTTTCATCGCGGCCGTTAGTGTCTTGCCGTGAGTGTGTGCAGGATGCCTGCAAGCCAGATACCAGGGGCTGATGCGGTCTCTGGGCAGAAAAGAGCATTTCTTCGTTTGTTCTGCTGTGCCCCATCTCTCCTCCTGGCCTCTGGCTGCTCCTGTTAGCTTTGGGGATTTCTGCTGCCGACACAGAATAGCAGATTTCCATTTCTGTGTATGAAGCATGGAGCTCATACCGATGTTAAACATACAACAACGCTGCATGGGGATGTCTCTGATGGGCATGTAAGAGCTTGCACAGAGGGGAGAGATGCGCTCGAGTGTTCCTGTGACAAGATCCTTAACTGACCTGTCAGCCGCTCGTGCTCCCCGCACGCACACCCCCAGAGCACTGGCCCGTCGGGCAAGTGGCAGCTCTCGGGGCTTTTTTCGCCTGCCCTTCCGAGGGGATGAGCACAGCTCAGCGCAGTAATAGCTGGCGATGGGGAGTCATCTGCCTGCGCGGCGCGGGGTCGGCGTTAATTCAAAGCGAAGCACCCGGTTCTGCGTGTGCACATTGGGAGGCACGTGTGGGAGATCTGTTTTCTTCGTCCAAGAAGGTTTGTGAGAAAGCCCTTTTCATAATCAGTCTGAAAGCTTGCTGAAGTGAAAATTAAACCACTTTAAATGCTGCTATGGAAATACACCCATCACAAGCAAGAGCTGGATTTCTGTAGTTGCCACCCAATAAATACATGAGGCTCAGTTCTGGTGTCAGATCAGCTTTACCTTGTGCACGTCCTCCGATGTCTGCTTTTCCAGTTATGAACTGCAGTAATTGTGATCAATCAGGCTTTATGTTCACTAGCCACAGGCTGGTTTATTAATGAATCTGCATCCCATCTTCATTTTTTCACCATCTCATCAAATCCTTTCCAGATCCTGTTTACATCAAATTTTATCTGCAGCACTTTTATAATATCATCCAATTTGGAAATCCTGATTCTCTACCAATTCCTCAGACAGGTCCTCAGTATACTGAATAACAACAGGGTCCTGGAGTAAAAGAAAAAGGAAAACATGAGAGCTTTCAACAAAGTGCAAAGGTCATTGATTTCTAAATGATGCCATCCTTCCAGGCTGACAGCAGCCTATGGACAGATAATTTTTTCAAAATCTTTTCTGTGTGTGGCTCTTCATATGTGTATGTTAAAAGGCCAGAATTGCCTTCTTGTGGATGCTTTAAAAAATATCAGGTACTTTTCTCCTTAGCATTGTACATTTTCTCTTTGGGCACATGGGATTTATTAATATTTGGCTTGACTGGCTAAAGACATCAATGTGACATGATGCAATGTGTTATAAATGTCTGAGATCAAATGCAGAATAAGGAGAAAAAGCTTTAGAATAGAAGTTTATTAAACACACATACATACAGTCTATTCTAAACTAAAAAAAAAAAAAATAATAATTCTCAAATGTTCCCCTGTTGCATCAATGCCAGAACATTATGTTTGCAAATAAGAATTTATCACTGCAAAGACAATGCCCTAGATTAACTAAGATCCCATTTCACAAAACCCTATGGCAATAGTCTGCAACATCAGTCACAGGAGATGTGACACAGACACGTTTGTGCCCTCCTGCAGCTGAACGGAAACAACAGAAAGGGTGAATGAGGCTGAGTACCTCACTGCCTGCGGTGCATTGCAAACGGGGACCTTTGGGAGTGGGGCACAGGCTTTGGTAAACTGTCAACAAAGTCCACAGATCTATGGGAATAAATAACGTCGTTTTAGGTGTCGGCTGCACATTCCAGTCACAATCAGGCTTCAGTTTTCCCACTAGTGTTCAATGCCCGTGAAAAGCAGAAGATCTGGAACCTGTGCAAAGCGCTGGTTAGAGCTGGGGCAGGGGCAGAGGGAGCGTGCTGCCCGCACACTCGTGCACACTCACTCACACCCTTTTTCTCTCAGTTTAACACAATTTCAGGCAGACAAGAGACCAGTGTGTCACTTGCTGCTTTGCGTACAGCAAGTCGATATTGCCATTTCTGGAAGGAGGCTTTCCCCCCGTGCTGGTCTCCAGTCCCTGTTCAGGTAAGACGAGTGGCAACCCAGTTTGCCTCTGGCCAGATGTGCGCAGCCAGCACCACTGCAGGGGCTCCTGCAGCTCCTGCCACAGGCACTGGTGGCTGGCAGGGACTGGGGTGCCCGGGAAGAGGGACAAGGCACCCATCCTGGCACAGCCGTGAGGCACACGACTGCTTCGGGAGCAGCTGCGGAGAACCAGGTGAGAGAGGTACTTTGCTGAGTCCCATCTCTAATTACAGCCAAGTTTAGTTAATGTATGGAAAAATTTAGTTAACGTATGGAAAGCATTTTTTAATCACTAAGCTGTACGGGGCCAAGGTCTGCTCCCAAGTACCTGGGTGGAACCCCCCTGATTTTGGTGAGATCGCTTGGATGAACTGAACTTAAAAGACCAGGCCATACTCATCTCAGCAAGAGTTCAAGCTAATTAACTTTCTCGTTCTTTCTCTCACTCTCTGTTTTGCTCAGCTTATACCTGAGTAAAAGGGGCACATATCTCAGAGATCACTTTTTAAATATAGAATTCTCTTTATACCCTCAGACCAATATGTCATTCTACAATTACAAAAAGTGTACTCTTCCCAGAGAAAATCCTCCTGAAGCAAACGTTGGCTTTGTCCTGTCTGAGATCCAGGCACCAGCCTTTGAATTCATGTGCATCAGAAAAAGGCAAAGATACAGAATAGAGCAAAACAATGGCTTCCAAACTGTCATTATTCTGGTCAAAAGCCTTTTTCTTCCCTTCAAGTAGCAGCGATGAGCCTTGAGATAAAATACAAAAATAACAAGGGACACAGAGAGAAAATGATATTTTAATAACTTCTTAGTCTGAACACTCTCAGGAGGTGAAGGAATTTGATGAAGAATTTGGGGGAAAAGTTAACCTTCAGGTAACTGATATTCTTGCCTCTGCCAGCTGAGCTCCTCCTGCCTTCGGGGAGTGGTCACGTCCCTCTTTGCTCTCCACGGACGTGAGCTCAGGTCCAGCACTGGCCCTTGTCCGGTCAACTGCCAGGGGATGGGGGACACCTCACGGGGCCCTGCCAGGCTCTGAGCACCTAACGTCCTTGTCATTTCAGTCCTTCTCCCCTTGTGAAAGGTTGGTTGAAGGCTATTGTTTCTCAGGTTTGCCCAGGACTGTGCTGTCTATAGATGTTGAAGGCAGCTGTTTTTTGTTATCTAGCTTTTAAAATTTGTTTCTCACGAGAAAGAACATACGAGAGGGTCCCCTTTCAGACAGCCTTAGGGATACTCCCTCATTCACACAGATCTGAAACTCCCCCTGGCTCTAAAAGTGGAGGGCCTGTCTCTGACCTTATCTGCAGATCAGTATGTCCCCCTTTGGGTTCCTGAACGTATTCAGGCATTTTTAATTTGATTTCTCTATTCACACAGATACAACGAGAAGAGAGAAGAATGGAGCTGACAGCTCTCCTAATCAGCACTCATTTTCTTTCACTGGTGTGTCAAAATTGCATTTCCGTATCTTCTTCCATTAGTATTTTACCTGTGGTCTCCGAAGGCTCGTGCTGGTGTGGTGAACTAGGAGCAGATTTGGGCATTAAGCAGCCGCGTACACAAGCAGTGCCACCGGAGCCAATGCACCGGTTCAGCAGATACAGGACAGCTGTGTGCTGAAATGTTTTGTAGGGCTGGGGTTTGGCATGCTGTGCTTTCACCTTTAGACAAACACCAGAGCTGGGTGGCTGGTGGGGATGGAGCTCTGCAACCGCTCAGGAGGGGAGGAGGAGGAAAGCCCGGCTCTGGATAGTTATATTTACGTGTAGCCCGTTGCAAACACTGACTTTCCGTGCTGCTAATGCTACACCCTGCACTTTCTCTGTGTTGTGATTGCATTCATGGCAGCAGGCTGCTACCACGACTCTTAAAATAACTTATGGTTATTAAACAGGACTTGACCCGTGCGGCTCTGCTTAACCCTTGATGGACTCTGGTTTGGGAAGGGGGAAGGACACAGGAGCTCCCACTGTAAGGACCAGAGGCCTCCCCCAGAGAGGGGGTGTTGTTTTTACCATCCCTCCTCTTTTCTTCTAGGTCTCCCCAACCAAAAATTGTGAACCCATCCCAAAGAAGGTTATTTTGNCAGCAGCAGGCTGCTACCATGACTCTTAAAATAACACATGGTTATTAAGCAGGACTTGACCCGTGCAGCTCTGCTTAACCCTTGCTGGACTCTGGAAGGGGGAAGGACACAGGAGCTCCCACTGTAGGGACCAGGGGCCTCCCCCAGAGAGGGGTGTTGTTTTTACCATCCCTCCTCTTTTCTTCTGGGTCTCCCCAACCAAAAATTGTGAACCCATCCCAAAGAAGGTTATTTTGGGGCATCAACAGCCACACCAGGAGTAGCGCGATGGCCCCATGGCCTGAAAAGCAGACGGGAGACCGAGGGAGCAGTGGCAGCAGGGGCGATGCTGGCCCCTGGGGCACAGGAGCGGCACTCCTGGAGCCAGCCGTGGGGACAGCCGTGACACAGCCTCAGACCCACAGGGAAGGTTCAGGCAGATGGTGGCTGCTTTGTGCCTGGGCAAGGTGGCCCTTGGTAAGTCGTGCAGTCAGTGTATTAGATGTGCAGGGCTGGTCGTGACATGCCAGCTGCTCGCTTTGCTGCGTGTTTATTGTGACACAGCCGTTGCACTTGGCTTTTCTCCTTTCTCCAGCTAAGAAAGGCTTGAGGTCCCCAGGTGTCCAGCAAAACTGTGGGGCTGACAGTGAGATACCCCCCAGCAAAGGGGGCCAGGGAGTTGGTATTTCAGCTTCCTGGAGGCCAGAGCGTTGGAGGGCAGAAGGGAGAACTGGGCTGTGGGTCTCTGTGTTTTGGGGAAGGACCCGTTCCTCCGCAGGCTGAGCACAGCCCGTGCCGCTGGGGCTGGCTCTTGGCAGAGGGGTTGTGCTCCTGTGCAAGAGCCGTTCTAAGTCACCAGTGGAATGCGTTTCGTGGCTGCCTCACAGTCCCCGTTCAGTGGCTGTGCAGCGGGGCTGTGCCCGGCTCTCTCCCCAGCAGACAGTGCTGCTGGCCAGGGCAGGGCAGGGGGGATGCCTGCCCACCGCCTCCTGATGCCATGGCCGGCTCACACCAGGGCTCACACCAGTGCTGTGGTCATGAAACCCAGGTCTGCTCTTCTGCCATGGAGTGAAAGTGAAGACACCGGAATGCCCTCGCCTCCTTGGGGGGGCCAGAGGGGAAACCTACTCACCCTTTACATCCCCAGGGAAGGGATAATGCTGTTAATGCTCTTGAGTGCAGCTCACCAGGGCTCCCAACACGACACCGAGACGCGTCACTCTGCGGAACCGCGGCACACGTGTGTCTGGGTGACACAAGCTCCTCCGCAGCCACTCTGCTCCTTCATACCAGCCTTGGTGAAGATGATGCAGTGTGAATGCACTCATGATCTGGAAGAGATGTTTGAAAGGACTCCTTTCACCAGAAACAAAATTTCCCCTCCCTCGTCCTCGGGATAACACCACTGGCACTGGCTGTAAACGTAACGAAGACCTGAATGGCTGCGTACTGTCCCCATCTCAGGACGAAGGCCCTAAAATCCTCCCTGAAGTCAGTCAGGAGGTACATGTTCAAAAGCACTTACAAGACTTTGAAGCCTAAATGCTGTTTATTTAAAGTGTCACTTGAGAGCTGAAGTCCTGCAGAGTGTTTCTGAACTAACTGAGCTAAAGCTGAACCTGATCAACCTAACTCAGCCCAGCAAGGTCCAACAACCCTGCACTTAAACAGGCGAGGGAGAAAGCATTTACCTGCCGGAGGGACATCATCTGGGATGCTCTCGGCTCTTGATTCCATACAAGAGATTTGCATACGGGAAGGAGAAACTGCTCTCAGATTTCAACACCAGTGCCAAAGAATTTATCCTTCCCCAAACCATGGCAAAGGTAAATATTCATAAAACTTCTGTGTGCAAAAGCAGCAGAGAGAATTCAAATGTGTCTGGGAGGAATCTCTTATTTTCCTCAGGTACAAATAAAGTACCTCCCATCCCCTAGCTCCCTCTAGCTCTCCTTTTAAATCTCTTTTTAATGTCTCGCTTTCTACTGCTAATCATTTTTCCTCTTTGCTAATGATGCTAACCTTAGAGCCTGCTGCAAACTGACTTGTTTCATGTCAGCCTCTCTCTACTGCCCACTTTTGTTTAGCCACAAAGGTTTCAGTCTATTCAATGTCAGCTATTTCTCTGGCTTGAATATTACAGGCACCTATTTCAAAGGTGTCTCCAAGCCCACAGTGTTTGTGCAGACACCCTCTGTGTCGTTGGGACATGCTGGGCTCCTTACCTGCCTCTCTCACCCTCCACTTCCTTCCTATGTATGTGGCAAAGTCTCTCTGCTCTCATAGCTCTCCTGAGAGCAGGGTGAAGCAGGTCTTTACAGAGGCCTGTTAATTTTAAAGGACAAGCTTTATATATTAACACCCCCGTAGCAGTCTGCTCCCGGCACGGAGGACTGTGTCCCACCCATCCACCCAGAATTAAGAAGCACCCAGGGACTGAACCTGCTCCCTGTCAGGAGCTGCTGGATGGTGCCAGCCCCGATTCCCACCTCTCTCTGGCTGCAGCAAGCGTCCCCAGGAGTCCCCAAGCAGGGCCAAAGCTGCAGAGCAGCACAGAGAGGGGACAAGGAGCCCAGGGGTGTGGGGGTCCCATTGCCCGGCCAGTGCTGGTGCCACCCGTGCAGCACGGGGAGCCGACAGAGGAGATCTTCTCGTTACAGGGGGGCTGTGTCACAGCCATCCTTCCCTTCCAAAATCCATTTTCTCCCAGGTGCTGTATTCTGAGGGAGGTGGTTTTAATGTCTGCAAAGTGCCATCGCCCTACGTCAGTTTTTTTTCTGCAGAGTTTGTAAGAAACCACAGAAATGTGATTGTGAGTGTGGCACCATTTGTGCTTGCTGGGTGAAGGAGACCTTTTCGGTGGCTTGGAGTAAACAGGAGCAGGTTTTTCTCTGCAGATAAAAGATTGTGAAACAGTATCTGTTTAGCATAAATTATGTCTTCTGGCTCGCTAATCGTCTCTGAGTTCAAAAGACACAGGTCGTACCCAGCACCCCTCTGTTGGGCTGCGGCGCTGGCACGGGGCCCCTGCTCCCCCCGTCAGGCTGAGCAGATCCCTCTGAGGGTCTCACCTCCTAAATTGAAATCAAACACTTGAGGCTTGCAGTGGAGGACAACTTTTATCTCTTTCTCTTTGAGACATCCCTCCCCTTCATCATACACCTCACCCCATGCTTCCCTCCCCAAAATAGTAAGAGGAAAAAAATAAGAAAGAAGGAAAGAAAAAAGTCTCATTGGTGCAAGGGAAGAATTTGTGGTTACTGCTAATGTTGGCATTTCCCCTTGTTTTTTTTCCCCCTGCCTCCCTGAAATACAGGTAAAATAACAAAATAAATCTCACAAAGGGCTTTCTACCAGGCTGCCTTTGGAAGTTTGCTTAAGTGGCCTTAAGTAAGATAATAAGCAAGGAGTGTGAAAAGAGGAGACTTTGTCTTTTCACATTAGCAGCAGCCCTGTTCGAGTGGCAGTATCTATGAAAATGCTGTTCAGCCTTTAATGAGACTACAGTGTGTTAGTGTACCAGTCTAATTAATCCCATATTTTCACACAGCATAATTACTGAGCCGGGGCTGAATTATTTGGCTACTGGAGGTGGAGCAGTGCCTGCACTGTCCTCTGTCTCTGCTCCTCACAATTTATTATGCTATACAGCAAGACACCATTGAAACCTCCTGCTATAGGACTATCTGTCATCTCTACATTATCAGTAAAATACACCACCTTCCATACTGTGCTACAAGGGCTTTAGCAAATTGCTATTTTTATGGGATATGATAAAGGAAATGCTACCTTATGTTCAAATTTTTAACTGTCTCGTGTATGGAATAATACAGCCGTGCTTCCTGCACGCCAGTTCTGTGAGGCTTCATTTGCATCACGCCAGCCAGGGTGGTTTCTACCCTGATACTTTGCTCCCACTCAGGCCCCCTTCTTTTTTTTCTTCCTTGCCTTTTCCTTTTTTTTTGTTTGTTTTTCTTTTTTTCTTCATTCTTTTTCTTTTCCTTTTTATTCTTTTTTTCTTTTTCTTGTTTCTTTTTCTTTTTCTTTTTTTTATTTTCCTTTTTCTTTTTCTTCTTTGTTTCTTTCTTTCTTTCTTTTTTCCTTTCTATCTTTCTTTCTACTTCTTCTTCTTCTTCTTCTTCTCTTCCCCTCTCTCTTTTTCTTTCTCTCTCTCTCATTCCACTCCCTTACCAAGCTGGTCACCCCTACACTTCCAGAATCTCCATCTTTCCTGACATTAAGCTTTTTCATCTCTTAAAGTCCTTTCTTTCCCACCCCTCCTAGTTTGTGTTATTCCTTGAAACATGTTTTTTACACATTATTATTCAGCTCTGATATATGAACTTGCCATTTTGGAACTGGTAGAGCCCCCTACCCCCTTCCTTCCCATAGGGGTTCGGGGAGATTTGTGGTTTAAACATTTACTCACTTGCTAGTGTTTCTGTGGCTGGTTTAATGGTATCTTTTTAATGGAAGGCCAAACACTACATTAACTATATGGAACTGTTTTAAAATTATTCTTTTCAACAGAAAAAAAAAAAAAGAGGGTTGTACCCTGTAAATTTTAAAACCAGCTTTAACAGTACATAAGGCTGTTTTGCTATTGTGTATGGTTTCCATATATGCGTTGTGAGATATATGGATGTATGCATACCCCGGCAAAGTGAGATCTCAAAATAAAGAAAACCACATGCTTAATAGCACAAGCAGGAAAATGACTTCTCCAAGTTTTTAACGAAATAGTGGCCCTGAGACGTGAGTCCTCTTCTACGCAATCCTAAATCTAATGTATTCAAGGAGCAATAAAGTGAATTTCGTTACACCTTTGCTGATACAGCCATCAGGTATTGGATCTGACGTGCCGAAGCTCTTCCAGATGTGCACATGGGAACCCAAAGAGCTTGCACTGCCCCCCAAATTAGTGATGCCACATGGGGTCTTCTATCAATCATCGTGGGGCAGGTGAAAGTAGCCTAAGTTCAAGGGTTAAGCAAGGTTAAATGTTAACAAACTTCAGCTTGTCAGCCTTTGCAGGCCCAGCCGCACTAGCCATCGGGCGGGATTGCTTCTGCGGGAGCTGCTGCTCAGAAGCTGATCTTCGCTGGGGAGCCAGGAGCCCTGCAGAGCTGGGACTCTGCACCGGGACGGGTTTCATGCAGATTTATTTGCATCTTAGATGCTGCATGGAATATCCTGATAGAAGTTTCTGGAGGATTCAGGGTCGGAGCATTGCTAAAGGCTGGCCTCCCCTGCCCCTGGCACCTGGAGAGTTGCCTGTGCTGGGGACAAGGGCTGCAGCAACGCCTGCGGGTCTGTGCGGAGCCTGGCGGGCTGTGCGTGGAGACACGGACCACTGCGCACTGCAGCCACAACTCACGCTCGGGTCGCTTGCTTCAGAAATGAGGACCAAGGTCTTCAGGAAACCAACAGTAGGCTGGCTCTGGTTCTAGAATTTTAGAGGGGGGTTATGTATGTTAAACCTGAAAGGCGGGATGGGCATCTCATTGTCCAAAACTGAAACAGTCAAATTACTTGAAGGTGTCTCAGGCTGTCAGCTCTTCTGTGTGGCACCCAAAATCATCGGCTACTTTTTAAAATCATGTCTGCACATTGTCTGTGTCATATCAGTTCTTCTGTGTAATTACACTGTAAAGTGTCCTCCCTGTCCTTCCCCCCCCGGTGTTTGCAGGGAGGCTGTTTCCCCATCACTCTTCCTATCTATCAGGATGTCCTGTCCTGTGAGCCGTTGCAAGGATTTTCAGAACTCTTCTCATTTCCACTTTCCTTCCCTCTTCCATCTGCTCCATGCTGCTTCTTAGGCTCCTTAGGCTGAGCTTTAAACCCTCTCCCATCACCCACTGTTGCCCTGACTCTTCATTCGTCTTCTTTGAATCTGTGCGCCCATACAAGCCCTGCAGCGGCCCTGCTACAATTGTTTTTGCAGCTTCTTAAAAAAAGTGCTTTGGGTTAGCCCTGATTTATTGTATTTCAGTGGCCTCCTTTAAAACACTAGCATGTACCTGCGTTTGGTTGCAGAGGTACTCAGTTATTTCCCCCAGCTCTCAGGAAAGCTCTCAGGATGTGACATTTCAAAACCATGAGGTGGCACCTCAGGGTCAACATTGGCTGCTAATGCGAACCGTGTGGGGCTGTTAAACTGCTCAGCTGGGGTACGGCTTGGGCTGGAAGCTAAGCCAGGGAGGGGAAAACACATTGTTCTGCAGGTACACTGAGTCCAGTGCAGCGCATGCAAGACATACATCTTGCAGGTGATGGTTTCTGATGGCCTCCTTGCTGCGGCCAGCTCGTGTGTGCTCACAAAGAGCAGTCCCGCTCAAGGTGGGTCGCCTTGCTGCTTTTTTTATCTCTCCTTAATCCTTTTGTATTATATTTTCTTCTCTTTCCACTCTCGCGCTGCTCACCAGGCTGACTGAGAAGCGCCAGGCAACACCACAGAAACTGGCATTTGCAGTCGTGGAGCTTGCACAAAACCAAGCAGCAGATGTTGCGTAAGTAGGAGATGGAAAATGCGCACCACCAATACTCGAGTCTGTCTTCCCCTGATTAGGGTGCCCTGACAGCAGCAGTGCCGCCTGGGTGGCGGGACAGTGCTCTGTGCCTGCACTGAGGCTGCCAGTGAAAACCCGTGGTGGGATGGTTTATTTGGGACAAGAACTCCTACAAACAGCTCCCGTGGAGCAACCAGTAAGCAGCAAAATGGTAATAGCCCGTTCCTGCATCCCGTACGCAATCTTGCAGCCTGAGGCTAAGATACACAAGGTGGGAAGATTCAGTCCTTATTTTGGACATCTCCACGCTTCTCAGGGTCTAATTCCAGTGCTCCTTGGCTGTAGTTTTACCCCTTAAACTAGTAACCATACAGCAAAGGGGATGCCAACCTCAAATGCAACCGGCTTATAAATGTATTTCCAAAAAGACTTTTCTAGCAGTGGTATTGTATGCTGCGTCCATTTTCTGTGCCAGGGTCACAGATTTCTTGGGTGCCTCTGCAAGTTACCCAGCATTCAAGAACTTTGACAGAAACAGCTGGGATTTAATATTAGGTGCACCAACGTACTATGACATGTTCAACCTTTAAAAAAATGAATGATTTCTTTAAAAGGTTGGATGTCTCATGCTCTCATACTAGCATCAGAACAAGCAACTTGGTGTGGGGAAAAAAAAATCAAAAAGTGGCACAAATAGAGAAATGAGGAATAAAACCCCAGGTGTGTGCTGAAATGATGTGGAGAAAATTAATTACTGGAAGACTTGCTATAAATAAGACATTGCATGACCCCCTTCTGCCAGTGGAGGATCCCTGGACATGACAGACAAGTAAGGCATGGTCTTAATGAATAGCCTTTCCCTAAAATTCTTTGCTGTGGGCTCAGCATAAACCTTTGCAGAGAAGTGGGAGCCTGTGAGCAGTAGGAAATATTTATATTAAATGTGCTGCTCAGCAAAACATGGCAAAATTCCTATTCCCAACTGGAAGAAAATCATATTTCATGGCTGTAATACCATTAAGCAGGATACAACGACTGGCAGTGGGGAACAGGGGTGGGAGGGAGGCCCGCCAGGGGAAGGGGCTTTTGCTGCCAGGAGGTGGGGCCCTGCCGGGTGCCCCCCTGAGCTGGGGTCTCACCACTACCATAAGGCACAAAAGGAGCAAAGGGGAGAGGCTGGAGGGAAGAGCCTCTGCCTGAGACCAGAGATGGGCTTTCCCAGGTGGAAAAACCCATTGAACCTAACAGAGGTGAACCCAGCAGGGTTTTAGAGAGATTGCTCTAAAAGGCAATAGTTTTTTTAATGGAGGACAAGACTGCTGTCAAAACCACTGGATGAAATCCTGCAGTGATGGCCGAAAGGTTGAGTCTCCGGCTTGGGCGAGAACCCAGTGTGGGTGACCAGGGGCTGCCGGGGGCTGAGCACTGCACAGGACAGGTTCTCGAATAACGTGGGGAAATGAGGTGTGGGGAGGAGCGAGCACATCTCTCTCTGCACTCACCTGCACTGACCAGGATGCAGAGCTGGGAAAGCAGGTAGGCTTGTGAGCAATGGCTCTAGGAGGGGGCCAGAGAAGTAACGTGAACAAGATGTGCTGGTAGAAAGCATCTGGGGAAGGCAAGAAGATGATTCCATTGGCTTTGGGAAGAGTGCAGTGGCAGCAAGACCCTGAAAGGGAATGCTCAGCTCTGAAGAGCAGTTTGAGTTTTACACTTTGCTGAATCAGACCTTGCCACCACAGGGTTGGGGTGCGCACATTGCTAGTGTCCGTGTGAGTGTTTGTGAACCAACTGAGGGCTGCTCAGGAATAAAACCAGTATTAATGTCAACAAAATGGTTTAAAAAATGTCTATAGCACAGTGTTGGTGGACTTTCAAATCCTACAGTCTCTTCTTTTATGCCTGGAGGGAGTGGGTAAACGCATGAGCTGGGAAGCACACAGCTCCCCTAGCACTGCCGGGAGGAGGGGTCGGTAGCTCCTTGGTATTCAGTCCAGAGAAAGACATGGAGATGAGAGGAGATTTATTCCCTTGCTGGAAGACCATCAATCAGTCAAGCAAGCGAACAAGCCAAGACCTTCTCTCATTTCCCCGGGATGACACAGAGCTCTGGACTCACCACGGTGATGCCTGTGCTGCCCTGGGGAGAGAGGCTCTGCAGGCATCCCCGCGCGAGGCCAGCCTCATGGCTGGGGAAGGACGGTGCCGACGGAACAGGTCTCTGTGGAGGGTGGCTGAGCTTTGCCAGAGGGATTGGCCCAGGGATGCAGAGCTGCTCCCAACCAGCCTGGCTCCAGACTGGCAGCAAAGTCACGAGGGCAGCATGGCACTGTGGGCATAGCCCACTCCGGTCCTCCCTGGGGTTGCCTCTTCCACCAGCGACAGAGAAGATGAGAGAGTGCAGCAGGTACATCTCTGCAGAGGTGTTTTTTCCAAAGCAGGCAAATTGGCAGGCTTCCCTCATAAAACAGTAATGTGGCTTATACATGAAAAAAAAATCATCAAAAATCAGGTTTATTCCAAGTAAGATAATTCTGACATTACTTAAAATACTTCAGACTTGTCGGTAAAACCTCAATGTCATTAAAATTAACTGGCATATTTAAAGACTGACTTGCTTGCTTGCTTTCAACTCCCAGTCAGCCTGACACGGGGAGGGCACTTGCTATTCTTATCTTTTACACACTTGTATTTCTTGGCCTTTAATAGCTTCTTCTGCACTGTGCACTGCTCAGTCTGCCAGGAATAACAGGTGTCACTGGTTGCTGCTAATCCATTACGGCAAGCTGTCTAATTACCAGTGGTGTAGCAGTAAATAAAATGAGGGTTCACTTGCTGGCCTGCTCCTTATCCCTCATCTAAGAAGTGGGCAAATGTTGTATCACCCCAATTATTGCTCCATTTACCTGCATGTTCCCTTGACTACGGCACTGCTAATTACTTACTTTGTTAGGCAGAGAAAATATTAGGTATTTATTTCATTTGCTATGACAATAAGAAATACAACTCCTGTTATTAGTCCCCTGGACAAGAAAATTCCCTTTGCAGCAATCCTTCTAGACTGCATGCACGCATAAAACCTCGCTTTACTCTAACGCAGCTTTTGGTACCTGAAAAGAGATCACATTTTAATCAGGACGATGTTCTCGTCTCCTTTCTCTAGTATGGGAAAAGCAAGTTAGAGAGGTATGTGAAGTGGGACTGGATGTTGTACCGGACCAAACAGTTTGTTACTGAAACAGCGTTCTGCAAGATACCCACGGGAAACCGCTGCTCTTCAGCAAAAACAGTCCTTCTGGAGGTGTTTGGCTTTGGGTGAGGAACTGGAAACTGGGAGCAGTCTCAGCCTGTGTCCAAATGGGACTAGATGTGATTTTCATCTCAAGACATTTTTAGCTGTTGATCCTCGTCCCCTTGGCTGCAGCCACCTCTTCACTTGGACTCCAGCATCATGAGATCATCCTCAGTAAAAATGCTGGTTAGTGGCTGGCAAAAGAATGCGAGTTAACACTATTAAATGGTGAAGCAACAGAGAGAAAAAAAGAGCGTGACACCTGAAACAAGTGGATCGTCCCAGGTAAGGCACCAGGAGAGACGGTCGGTTGGGCACAGCAACAGCATCTCTGTCCCCGAGTGCTTTCCAGAGAGCACCACGCAGTCAGGGGCAGTGACACGGTGCCTAACGAAAGCGAATCTAGAAAGGGGACGAAGCCTCCTAAGACCCCACTGGTAACTGGTGCTCAGGTACACTATGACTCTGGTGATAATCTTATCACCTCACCCAACTGCTCTGGATTTGTGCGGTGGGCTTTTGGCTGGGGGGGCTACAGAGATGGCCCATGTAAGAAGCTGCTGGAAGCGTCCCCAGCTCCAAGCCAAACATACCTCTGGCCAAGGCCAAGCCAGCCAGAGCCTCCGTGAATGACAGATTTCAGAGTGGGCAGAGTGCATGGAGCCGGGGCACAGTCAGGCAGGGCTCAGCCTGGCCTGGCCCACCCGCCCTCGCAGCCTCTGCTGCCTCCTGACCCTCAGCCACAGCCCTGGCCTGGACAACCCAGCGCAGCCCCAGCCCGGGAGCCGGGAGCTTTCCCAGATCCTGCAGCGGAGAGAGGAGTGGGATGTGACAGGGACAGCCACACAGACACAAAGGTCAGGGAAGAAAGCAGAGGGAGGAGATGCCGGAGCAAAGATTCCCTGCAGCCCGCGGTGAAGAGCACGGTGACACGTTTGTCCCTGTGCAGGCCATGGGGCTTGATAGCTCGTGGAGACTGAACAGTGGAGCAGATGCCACCCTGTAGCCCGTGGAGGACCCCACGCTGGGGTAGGTGGCTGTGACCCTGTGGAAGGGACCCACACCGGAGCAGTTAGTGCAGAACTGCGGCCCATGGGAAGGACTCTGTTGGAGCAGTTTGTGACGGACTGTCCTGTGAGAGGGACCCCACGCTGGGGCAGCGAAAGAGTGTGAGGAGCCCCCCCTGAGGAGGAAGGAGCAGCAGAGACAATGTGTGAGGGACTGACCACGACCCTCGTTCCCTGCCCCCGGCACTGCTCAGGGAGAAAGGTGCAGAAATTGGGAGCAAAGCCGTCAAGCCCAGGAAGAAGGGACGGGTGGGGGAGAGGTGCCTTTTCAAGATGTGGTTCGCTTTCTCATTATCTTACTCTGTTTTTTGATTGTTAACAAATTAAATAGTTTGTGTTTCCCAAGTCAAGTCTGGTTTTTGCCCATGACCACAGGTGGTGAGTGACCCCTCCCTGTCCTTGCCTCAACCCATGAAGTTTTCACCCTTGTTCTCAGCATTTCCTCCCCATCTCACCATGGGGGAGGAAAGAGCAAGTGGCTGCATGGTGCTTAGATGCCAGGTGGCCTTAAACCATGACACCAGCTTCTAAAAACCTCTCAACTTGTTACCCCAAGCTGTTATATTTCACTAGGAGCTCCCTTTTTAGCAGTGCAGCATTAAATAAATCTTTTGAAAAAGGTGTCCTGAAATGGGTGACTGAGATGAACCCCACAGTGTGTGTGAGCTTTGTATGACACATTTGGTATAATGACTTTTTGTCTTGTTTTTGTTGTCCTCTAGAAATTGTCCGGTGGTGGTAAAGACTCTTTTTAGAGATTTTTTCTATGTCTATGTGGCCATAGAGTACGCAAGGACTTCCTATCCTTAATCGCTTTATTTGGGGCTTTTTTGCAGGTATCCATTTCTGGGATCCCCTGGTTTGAAACCCAGTGAATCCTGTGCACTAAAATGTGCACAGTAAATGGGCAATGGCTAAAAAAGAGGTAAAATGTATGGAGGAGAATGTACAGCTTATTTAAAAATATTTGTATATTTATATACGTGTATGTATATTATAACATACGTTTTTCAGCTGAGCATCCTTCGGTTTTGTTACTCGTGTCATTCAGCTCATCTTTGTGCCATTGGCCCCGGTTTCACTTTGAAGTTGCCTTTGGATTTCAAGATGCCAACGTGTGAAACAGAAATGTGAATCGGCAACATCGTCAGGGTTTCACTTCTGCCAATACAAGAAATAAAGAATAAAGGGCTACAGCTGGCTGAAATGAATGTCACATGCAGTCTCCCTTCTTAAAATATTCAAAACACTCATACCTCAAGGATGGAATTTAAATCTTCATTTTAGCCTTCTGCATCACCTTTAAACAAGGCGCTGGCATAACACTGCTGCCTCGTTTAGACTAGAGAATAATCAAAAATCTTCTGTATTTCCTGGCACTGGGAGGGAGGGTCTCTGAACATCTGGATTTTGATGGCTGGAAGAGTCTCACCTTGCGGCCATTCATTTCCAGGTGAAAGAAACATGTTTTAAATATTGCTAGCAAAGAAAACCCAGTGAATTTGAACATATTTGATAGAAGAACAAACCTTCAGTTTCTTCTCAAAGCCATCTGGGAGAGGGAGACCTGCAGCTTGAGTGCTGACTAGTTGAACTTGCCTTCGGTGTCTTGCTGCTGACGTCCCCTCTCGGTCCCCAGAGGGAAGGAGGAGGCTGTGGTGCAGCTCGGCGGCAGTGCCCTGCTGTGGCAGAGCAGGCCAAGGGGGCTGAGGCACAGCCCGGAGAGAAGTCCTGAATCCAGGAAAAGAGCCTTCAGAGCTACCTGGAGAAAGGAAAAGAAAACAGCAACAGCAAAAGAGAGATCGTAAAATGATCTCCTCCAAAAGCTACCCCAAAAAAACCAAACTGAAGGAAAAGAGGGAGAAATCAGAAGCTCCTTCCTCCTCTGCTGCGTCCTGTGCTGCGTGCCAAAGTGCCCTGTCGGCAAACATGACTGACATCACTGGAGAAGAATGTAAACTTTGATTTTTACAAAAAAAATAGTACTTGCTGCTGCTCCTCTTTGGCAGCAGATCTCATTTCATTGGAGTATTTTTATCTGATTACATATGTATATGCACATATATAAATATTTTGTTAAAAGCAGAAGGATGCTTTTCTCTTTCCTCCCTGCGCTTGTAACAGGAGCTGTGCACTGTTCAAAGTGGGCTCCTCCTGCGAGCTTCCATATGTGCTGCTAGAGGAAGAAGAGAGCAAAATGAAAATTATAAAATAGTAATAGTACCAATAAAAATAACAAATAAGCCGAGTGAGAATCGGAGGACTAATTCAAGCTGTGTCATTTATACCAGGAATAAATGACCCAGCACTGGGGAAAGCAGGTTGCTAAATTAAAACTAATGTGGGAGGTGTATGTCCCCCATCCTCCCCCACCGTTACTCCACCCCAGCTGCAAGGATCTCTGCTGGAGGCTCGGGTGTCTTCCCTCCCTCCCTTCAATCCACCTAGCCAGAGCCCTCTCCCTGCTTGACAGCTACCGCAAGCCCAAACTGACAGCTCTTCAAAATCCACCGAAGAAACCCAGCATTAATTAAGTCATTGCTGGACTGTAATTTCCTTGAGAAGTAAAAAATTCTCACACAAGAAAAGGTTACAGAGACCTTTTCTGTGTCAAAATTACCATGCTGCATGAATATTAATGCTCTTAATGAAGACAACCTTTGCTTCATCAGGAAGGTTCTGGAGCAGGTGCCAAGGCTGAAGTCTCACTCTGTGGATTTTTTACTCTATGAAAGTCGGCACAATGCAATTTTTCCATTAAAATCAACATTTCCCACATGATCGCATTTTTTTTTTCTTCTTTACAGGCGGAAAGAGGGGGAAAAAAATCCCTCTGCTTTGAAATCAAACATTTAAAGGTTTCATTCAACACATTAATCAGCGCTGAGAGAAGAGGAGGAGGAGAAGGAGGGGGGTGGAGGGGGGGCATCTGCCTTATTTATACAGATCTCACACGCTCTTCCATAGATCACAGCCGTGTTCATGTCGCACGCTGCCCTGGGGTGCCGCTGGGCTTGTCCTCTCCAGAAAGAGTCGGTGGGATCATTGGGGGACACTGGGACGGGGGTGTCAGGAAGGGGCTGAGGTGGCAGTGCCGTGACCACCACCCTGCTTGGGACGTGAACCCTGGCCTGAAGCCTTTGGGCACTCATGCCCCAGAGACTGAGTGCCATGAGGTCCGGCCATCTGAGAGGGCATGGCCAAGGGGGGCATCACCAAAAAACAGGGGAAGAGGGGAAGGGGCCTCCCCCGTGGTGAGCAGGGGAGGGAGTGGAGATGCTCGGCCACGAGGACAGCAAGGATGTTCGTTAGAACAAAACGATGGAGGAAAGGGCTGTTCCCTTGGCTCTTTCTCAGGGGTTTTGATGGCACTACGCTGGAGAAACTGCACTGCCTTTGTGCTGCACTGTTTCACCCGCGTTTAGCCGCAAACAAGGAAAGGGAAAGAAATTGTAAGGAAAAGTGCGGAGAAACGCTGAGGACTAAATAGAAGCTGCAGCTTTAGAGGGGAAAGAAAAACAGGTAAAATCCACCTCTTTCTCCTCCTTCAAAAGGAGAAAATGATACGAAAACTGCCCATTAATTATATCTTCTACTTCTACTTATTAGGCATTCATGATCTAATAATGGCTGTGGCTAACTTATAAAAAAAATCTGATTATTTTCTGTTGGGGCATGCAATGCCCTGTATATATTAAAAAGGTAAGCGATGATATATATTTATGGGTACTGATGTAATAGCTATTAGATTTATAATGCAGAGAAGAAACATAATTTTATTAGAAAGAGCAATAGTTCACAATCCTATTATTGTTTATTGCTGACGTCAGTGCTGAACTATAATAAGAATCATGTAACAACTGGAAATAACAATAAAAATGCCATTTAGATTTGCCAGAAAGTAGATCCTTTAAAACAAAAATAGGGATTATAAACACCAGCCCTGAGCTGGCTGGGGATACCTGGCAGAAGCCGTTTGGGTTGCAGAAGCACTCGAGACATGGGTCAAGGTTTTTGCCCCCTGGATGCAATGGCAAACGTCTTCCTGACCCCAAATGTGCCACCAGCCTCGCTGCAAACACCTGGGTGAGGCTTGGAGGTGACCGTCCAGGGCATTCCCACGGGTGCGCTGTGCAGTGTCACGGCTGTGTCCTGCCTCGGGACAGAGGGATACCTGGCGCAGCGGCATCCCCAGACCAGACTCCCCCCATAACCACACACAGGCACTAAGCTGTCTCTTGGCCTCCTTTACAGTAACCTCGATAATTTGAGTGTGTGAAACCTCACATCCTAAGCCTCAGCAAAGTACTTGAACTACTGCTGTGCACCTTTTATGGCTAGCCTTTGTTTTATATGAATATATGCATATATACTTGGACTCTAAATGTTTCATTATAGTTGTCCTAAATAACTATTTACAAGCTGTATCTGGAACTGTCAGCCTTGCTGGTCTCTACTTCTTTTTTTTCTCCTTTCTATCAGGTTTTTTTTCCCTTTAGAGCAGTGTTTGCTGACCTTCAGACTCAAGAATTAACTCATTCTCCCGACATCTGTGAATTATTAATGAGGGTGTTTCAGAAAGTTCCTTAGCCACCTCCTTTAAAACTCCTGGGTGCAAATTAATAGAGCTGTTTTTGGGAAAGCTTAATTTTAGCAGGTGCTGCCTCAGATCTTTCTTTGTTGCAGAGATAAATGTTCCGCTCCCACAGAAACGTCAGATGGGATAGATACACCCTCCAGCTTCGTTGCAAATACAGAACAAAAGTGTCTAGTCAACACTTCTGATCTCTCTTTGTTAATCCTTGCAATGCTGTGAGCTGTCTCTAGCAATGGTCCCACAACTGTTTAGGGGGTTTTTTTGCTCCTTTTAGAGTTTTCTGGGATATTTTATTATCCATCATTCTGCTGGCCACTGATTCTGCATTGATTTCTTTTAGCTTTGTGCGTGTGTGCATGTATGGAGGGAGGAAGAGGAAAAGAGGGTACAACAGTATCACTTTTTAGCATCTTTGATTTTTTTTCATTTTTTTTTCATTAATTTTTTTATGGTCATTTGACAGTTCCACTCGGTCATTGCAAGAAATGCATTAAGCCTTATGCAGGTGGCCCTTCCCTTTTAGAACACGCCATAGTCTAAGAACACAAACTAGGGGGGTGCTGTGTCCGGAGGAGATGAAAGCGGGGCTCCCAGTGGCAAAGAGGCTGCAGAGCTGGGATGGCAACAGGCCCTGCTGGGAAGGAGGTGCAGAGGGTGCCAAGCACACATAGCGAGAGAGGACAATGTTCCTGAGCACGTGTCCCTGCTCCCAGGTGGGATCCAAATCAGAGAGTACATCCCTATCGAGCTGTCCCCTCGTAGTCTGGGTGGATAACCCTGGCTCTCCAGCAGTTCTTGCCTTCTGCACAGGTCCTCGCTGTGCTCCTCTATCCTGATGGCCACTAGCCCTCCGCTGGCCAAGCCCTTTCCCCCTTCTCAGTCTCGGCTGGTACCTGCTGCTCCCTGCCAAGCAAATTCCCTACCCAAAATCCTAAATCCCTACCATCAGCCACCGGCCCTGAGCTTTCCCTGGGTGGTTAGAAACCTGGCCTGGACACAGGCTTATGGAAAAGGTGGCCACCAGCTTCACTTTGAAATAGTGACGGGCCCAGCCATCGGTAAGATGAGGTGAAAGTAAGACACGCAGTCAGCAAGAGCCACAAACTTTGAAATCTTGACCCATGACCAGAAACCTGCACTAAAAGCTTCAGCTGAGGTGCCTCAGTGTGGAGGCATCAGAAAGGAAGAAAGGTTTGCAAACGTTGGCACAGCCAAGATCACACGCTGAACCAGAGCAGGAACAGAGTCGTTAGCTCCTTGCCTCCAATAAATCGCCTACATTAAAATAACACCGATAGATAAGACAATAGATATAAATTAGTGGAATTTCAGATTTCCACAGAACAAGGTGCTATTGTGTCCTGTAACGATACAAATATTCTTATGGGACATGATATCACACTTAAAACTCTAAATTTTTAAAGGTGTTTCAGTTACTTTATAGCAGCGGGGTGTCTTTGGAATGAACTAGATTTGCTATTCCATCTGAAGAACAAAGAGAAAAATTTATAGAAGATCAAACAAATAAAAATACATTGAGAAAGACAGTAAGTGATGTCAACGCACTAAGAAATTAAAAACTTTGCATTAGTGTCTGAGCTTTTTTGTTGGTACCCAGGTATTATAAATAATAAACTAAACCGAAATTGTACATATTATAAAGCTGAGTTTTTCTGTAGGGGTTCTGGTGACATGAACAAACCATGTGAGCTTTACTCCCGTGGCTTATCTATGTCACTAATCCCCCTCTATAAAACTAGAAAAGGCAAGCTCAGCGGGGAGGGGCGTAACTCGCGCAGAGCAGATTCCATCCTTTGCCTACATTTGTTTCCAAATTACTTGAGAAGCCTTGCCCGTGGCTTTCCAGGAGTCTGCCTTGGGATGAATGAACTTCTGCAGCAGAGAAATTCATCTTGTGAAAAATGTTTGGTTTGGGTCATTGAAACTGTTTGGGAAATATTTGGCTGAAAAATAGAGGGGAAAGTCAACTCAACTGGAAAATCTGACATGAAGTTTATTTGTGACTGATGAAGAATAATAATCTATATTTTGTTTGTGTATTTTTTTTTTCTTAGCATGATTTGTAATCAGTTCAGTTCAACCTCAAATGAGACTTTTCTTTTTCCAAGTGATTCCACCAGGCAGAAAAAAAAAAATCTTCATAATGAAGATCTAATAGTAATAAAATCTGTATGCTTCTAAATATAACTTTCAAATTAGCCTCTGACTGAGAAATTGTGGTGAAAAATTATTTCTGCCAGGTTTATTTGAAATAGCCCTGGACACAAGCAGGTCTCAGCTTCCCTGGGTTATCTCGGGGAAGGCTGGGGTCTGCACCAGTTACCACCATTCTGTCACCTGGTCCAAGCACTTGCTGGCTTTGGGACACTCAGAGGGTGACTCCGGGACGCATCCCTCAGCCCTGCGCTTGTGTTACAGGATGCCTCTTGAGGTGTCGACCTGGGGAGATGGAAGCTGAGGAGACTTACCACCCGCTGTGCACCTCGTGGGATGGCATTTTAGCTTTTCCATCAAAACAAACGGGAGTTTTGGTCACAGGGAATCTTTTGGGATGCCAGACCCAGTGGTCCCACCTCCCAAACGACGACAATCCTGCCAGGATGGCTGCAGGAGCCTTACCCCTTTCCCCTGCCACTCCTGATACCCTCAGCCCAGACAGATCTTGCTCCTGGCTCTTGCTGGCCCCTTAGAAAATCCTGGGCTTAATCAGGAGGGTTGTTTATGGTACAGCTCCTTGTCTCACAAGTACTACAGATGCCACTTCGTTGCACCTAAACTGCTTACGAGACAGCACTCTTATCTAATAAGACATAGCACAGCCATACATATTTATTTATATTTGAACTCTTGCCCTCTGTACTATACTGCAGGTCATGCATCTGCTCCAACGCCACCTTATTAATTTTCTACTACTCTTCTCCATGGTGGCAACAGTGTTTTGAAGCCTGAAAGGAATATTTTCGGGTTTTTTTGCTTTGATCTATCTCTTTAACTCTTTAGCTGCTGAAAGGAGGGGAGCCCGGGCTTCGGAAGCGTGGTATCACGGCACTCCTTGTTGGGAATCAGGACACAGCCAGGCTCTCCAGACAGTGTCACTTCTCTGCCTGTGTAATACATTACTGTTCTGTTTTGTACCTTGCTAATTAGAAAGCAGGAAAGAAAAAAATATATTTCTATATAAAAGAGCTCCCATCTGACAGACTCAAATTACAAAAGTATTCTTATATAAATTATTTAATCAGTGGGGGGAAAAAAAGAAAGTCACAGTACTAACTATCATTTCTAGACAGAGTATTAACAACTGTTTCTTTCATTGGCTTCTGGTGTCTCAGTTTGCGCACCCATCACCAATAAGAAGCTATTGCATGATGCTTACCATAAAATATGACTTTCATCTCTTTGTCTTTGCATTCACTTGCTTCATTTACCTTCCTAATGTATAAAAAGTTTTTAATTTGCCTCCCTCCCTTCCTCTTCTGTCACTAGCGCTCTTGAAAACTTCTGGAAGAAAAAAGTAAAGACTGTAATTCATATATGGGACCCCATTCTGCCAGACAGATCTGCCAGTCTTTGAAACACACTCCATGAACAAGGTGTTGTTTGAAGGCATGAGCGCAGCTTTATGGCTAGGTTACGAGATGGTGACAGGAAACCATCCCAACAAATCTCTGAACCTCCTTTGATGTCCTGCAGTGACGGATGGTCACCGGGAGGCCACAGGCTTGCTCGGGGTGGCTGTCCCCAGCAGCAAAGGGGAACGTGCTGAGGGCCTGAGCTTTGCTGGGGGCTTGGTGTCCACCAGGATCAACCTTGGTGCACCGGGGCTGTGTCTGCCCTCCGAGCAGGTGTCCAGACACGGGGCCTGACGTGTCTAGCCTGCTTCAGCACACCTCTAAACTGCTAACAGACCAAGCCCCTTTCCAGAAGACCAGAGGTCTTCAAAGACATTGCACAAGAGCCACCTCGTGCAAACGTGAGGCTGACAAAGCTGTGCTGCAGGAAAGCGAGGGACAAACCCCTGTAACCACCCGCAGGCTGAGCAAAACCTTTTTCTAAAAGATGGGGAAGGGTAAGGAGTGTCAAAGCCCGGGTTCATGCGTGAACTGTTTGTGCCAAATTTGGAGGCTGCTCTGGGAGGGGTCACCCTGGGGCCCCCCTTGAGTCAATGCCTGTGTCTGATAAGAGCACAAATATATTGTTTTCAGGTCCCTGTGGTGGGTGAATACCTTCTGATTGCCTGGTGAGATTACATGTAATAAAAAACAGAGAGAGAGAGCAAACTGCTTTTCCTTTCACAGTTATGTCACTACTATATATGTGTGTGTGTGTGTATATATATATATATATATATTGCAGGTTTAAAATCCATATTGTGTTGCTGGATAAGCAGCTGGAGCTATTGAGATTTTCGTGGAAATCTTCCACTTTTTTTTTTTCCCTCAAGCTGCGAGCTCAGGGGAACCAGAGTGTTATCTGGAAAAAAATAATAATAAAAAAGAGCCAGGGCATGGTGTCACTGTGTCACGGTGCTCTCCGGGCAGCCCGGCAGCACGGGCGCGTGGAGGCTGCGACGTGGCAGGGCTGCTCCCTCTGGAGCTGGGCTGATCCCTGTGCTTGCTGGCCCAGGGGGTACCACCGGTGCAGCCAGGAGAAACGTCCCTGGATGCTTCCCACTGACCAAACCCTCCCAGACTGTATTTTTGGCCCATCTGTGCCCCCAGCAATACTGGGGAGGTGCAAGCCCTGTGCCATCGTTTTCCTCGTTAGGTCTGGCCCATCAGATCGGTCTCTGCAGCCTCGCCAGGAAGGTGACAGTCCCCAGCAAGTGACAAAGGCTCTGCTCTCGGTTGCTCTTGCAGGGAGGGAAGGGCCCAGGTTTTTTCCCCAGCAGAGCAGCTGCCTCCCCTGCTCTCGCTCCCTCCTCCCCCCGCCACCAGGCGCTGGAAGAATGAAATAAAGCTCATTTTCCTGACATAACACATTAAGATCTTGAAAGTTTATGCCACAGCAATGTAAAACAAATACCTCTTGGCACAACAGAGGCAAAGCGCTGCCTGTTTGTTAACAGGGAGGGAAGTTCCCGTTCCCGTTATCTCACACTGCGCACCCCAGCCCTCGCCCTCCCCGCTCCTCCTGCCGCCTCTCTCACTCCGCTGAGACCAACAGACTCCTGTTCAGAGGCAGACAAGGCTCAGGGTTTAAGAGAGGGAATTTTTGTGCCTTATGGTGCTGCTCTGGTGGAGCTGCCTTACCCTCAGCCAACATCGGGGGACTCTGTCCCAGCAGCGTGTGACTCCTTTGGCAAGGATGGGGACAGAAAGGGGTGTGCCTCCCACTTGCTGAGCGATGAAAATATCAGAAGCAAAGAGCTACAAGCCCCAGGTCACTCAGGGTAGACTGGGAGAAGCTACCTTCCCCCATGAGAATCGCTTCTTGCAGCTTTTAATCACATAAATGAAACTGGATTGACAAAACTGTTGGCAAAGGTGGCAAATGCCCCTTCTGGGAACTGGGGAGAACCCAGATAAAGCCTTGGAGGGTTCTTGGGCTGGGCACTGGAGGAAAGCTCAGTCTTTGTTGGCACAAAGTGGGGGCAGGCACACCGATGTGCCACATTCTTGTGTTTTTTGTACAAACACATGTAGCGCCAGCTTGGCATGGGAGTTTTATTGTCTCTCTTGAAAGGTACAGTTTGAGAAGTCAGGGAAATATTAAACCAAATTTATTAAATGAGGGAGAGTTTAATCTGCTTTACAGATACTAAATATTTGATTTAGTGGAAGCCTGGAGAAATACAAAAAAAGCTAATTTTATTCTTTGAATTATGTTTTCCTGAGGAGAAGCTGGGGCCATCTAATGCCAGCTGAAAAGAAGGGATCTTCCCCTCCCATTTGAGATGCAGGGGAAAGACGGGTTGCCTACCTCAACAAAACTTCCAACCCACCTACTCCGGGGCAGTGGGAGCAATACCTCTTCTCCAGGTGCCCGGTTTACTAGGTAAGTGTTGAGATGAACAATCACCTGGAAAAAATGGGGGAAACAACTAAAAAAAAATGGCATTGAAAGAGTTTTCGTGAGCATAGAGGGAGGAAGCCCTCGAGTCATAAACATTTGAGGAAGGGTATCATGTGTGCTTGTCCTCTTGCCATACCTGTCCCAGGGCAGCCACTTTGGATCACTTTGATGGTTGGGCAGGACACAGATCATCGGTCTGGTCCGCTCTGGCTGCTCTTACATCGCGTACAGCTGAACTTGTGCTGATTGAGTTAAAGCAGTGGACACTTACTGTGGCTGAAGAATGATGTGCTTTGCTCCAGCCTGACATCGGTGCTAATTAATTTAGGGTAAACAGAAATAAAAGTGGTACAAAGTGCAGGAAAAGTATCCAGCTTGCAGTGATTTAATGAAATCAGTTCACACCCAGCTAAACCAGCACAACTCAGCACACAGATAAATACCGAGGGAAACTGATTAAATGTCCAAACAAAGGAATAAAAACATGAAATTAGTTGGACAGTAAAGAGTGTCAATTGTAAGATATATTGTCCCAACATAATTGACTTTTTTCCCCTTTCTTTTTCTTTTTACACTGATTTTGTACTGGGTTTTTTTTGTTTTTGGTGTGGTGCTGCTCGATGTTCCCACCTCAACCTCTCCACTTGACACAAAAGCCTGGAGGGAGCATTTCTTTGTCCTTTTCTCCAGACCCCATCACACTCTTCTTTGCATCAGCTGGTACCACCTGCTCAGAAGTGATCAGATCTTAGGGGAAGAGCAAACATCCCATGTGCAAACTGGTTTTGTCTGTTAATAATCACTCTGCCGAGCACATTTTGAAATGGTAGGGCTTTTTAAAAAAATATTACTCTGGAACCAAGGTCCTCCAAAATTTCTACAAGGTTTAGCCAAACAACATCTGACTTCCATCCAGCTGTTGTGAACTCGGCAGCCTGCTCTGAAGGCACACGGAATTCAGACAGCTGCTGAACCACACGGGTCTGCAAACAGAAAATGTGGGCTGGGAGATGGGGGCGAGAGAGACCTAGGACACTGGGAGGCTGGGGTTCCCAGATGCCCTACAGCATTAGCAGGATGAGCACTCGCAGAATGAGAAAAAGCAAATGGACACAGGTTGCAGCTAAACCTTTTACCAGACTGGAGAACTCCACGGGGAGAAGGAAGAGGTGCAGCCATGCACGGGGGGGGAGGCACAGCGGTGTGACCTGTGTCCACAGCATGGCCCATGAGGCCCCTCCTGCGTGGAAGGTGGTGAACACCGAACCCAAAGTCACGAGGGAGCCAGCTGTTCCCCTGGAGCCCCCAAGGCTCAGCACAGCAGCCCACACATCTGTGGGTGCCGGGGCACGCTGTGCAGTTTGCGAGGGCAGGTCAGAGCTCTGCAGGGTGATGCAAGAGGGTGAAACTGGTTTTGCTCCTTTTATCTAACACTGTCCCCATTACACCTGGAAGATGCACTTTGTCCTAAGCAGCTTCAGCTGCTGGATGACTTTTACCTTTCAATATCAAGCACAACATCTTTCACCCTTTTTCCCCTTTCTAGGCATGTTTCCAGTGACGGGCAAAGTGACCCCAAATGCAGTTTTTGAAGTACTATGGGAAGAGGGAAAATAAAATAGATATATTCCAGTACACTTATACCAAAATTACCTCTGAGGGAATTCAAATACATGTCTTCTCTTTGACTTCCATTTTGCAGTTAAGACTTCAGACTATTTTGATTACACCAGTTGTTGTGTCCAGGTGCACGTCTTGCCCACCAGACCTGGTGTGGCTGGGTATCTTCCGAACCACTCCGGGCCCTGCACAACTTCTTCTGTTCACAAATCTGCGTTGCGTGGGCTATGTTTGTACTATGTACAGCTCTTTGGTGATGACAGTGGGAGTTTTGCACACACAGAGTTCGTGGTATTCACTGGCAATCCACAGAAGTACTTTTTTTTTTTTTTTTTATGTGGTATGGAAAAAGCTCTTCTTAGGAAAACAGATAGTATCAGTGCCTGAGGCCTTTGCCCTAGGTGTCCCAAAGGGAAAGGCACTTGAAAAATGTGCAAAGCGCAAACCTCCCACAGTGCTGAAAAGAAGACTAAATATTCTTAGGGAAATGTTGGGTTTATTCCAGTTTCTCCAGAAACATTTACGAAACCCACTTCCACATTTTCGGGCACTGGTTCTGGGAACTCAGCATTTAGGTACTTTGAATGAAAACAGCATGGTCAGCGGGACCACCTTACATGAACATTAATTTCCATTCACCGGACCTGAACCTATTTTCCCGGTGAAAAACCTGGAGCAGCTCCACCAGAGCGGTTTGGAGTCACGCTGCTGTAAAACCGGAGGAGACTCCAGCCTGTAAGATGCACTTCACTTTGCAAACCATGTGCTATTAATTAAGCAGGAGAAACAGCTGCTAATTTACTTTTCAGCTACACGAAGATTAAATGTTTCCTAACTCGGCGTCAGTCTCAGCGATCCTTCTTCAGACTCGCTCCACGCGGCTATCCACAGAGGCCAGGGGGAAGGCGGGGGAGTGAGGGCAGCAGGAACCACAGAAGAAGACTGAGCTGTGCTGAGGAGAGCTGAAATTTCAGGAGAATCCAGCCACACGTCAAAGGAAGAAAACCCATGATTGCGAGCAGGTCATTTCCAAAGAGAAGGATTCTTGAGAAGTGAAATGGATGATTATCTACACAATCAGTCAGAGCAGAGGCACCCACAGATGTGGAGGATTTAGACACTCGCAGACCGAAGGGGCTCTGATTTCCCACTCTGCCTGTCCACCCTTTTGGCCAGTATGACTTTCTGTCAGGGTTTCTTGTCTGTAGTCCTTACACACAACTTCTCTGAAATGCTGGGGATGATACTGGAGCATCTCGGGAAATGCGAGCAAATAGGAGATGTGAGGTGCAGTAGCTCATAAAAGCCTCGTATCTTGGACATGTTACTTCTAACAAAAAGCCAGATTTTTTTTCTTGGAACTACCCTGAGGAAAAAATTGATGCAAACAACACAAGTGAGGCCTGGTGTGGTTTGGAAGCCGTTAAGACCCTCAGCCACTGCACTGGCCCAATTCCTCCTGTTCTTTGCTCTTGGTCTGCTAAACTGAAAGGCCACCACAGATGTTAGTGCCACAAGAATTCATGTTCTACCCAGAAGTGAAACCTTTCTTATTTCATTATTTCTGCAAATGAACAGGGCTTTTCACAAGGAAGAGGGGGTACATTAAGCTTCTGGGAAAGGTTATCCACTTTTCCAAATGGGCCCCAGTGAAAATTTCTGTTTTCCTATTAATTTCCTATTATTTCCTCCCTTTTCTTTTCTTTTCTTTTCTTTTCTTTTCTTTTCTTTTCTTTTCTTTTCTTTTCTTTTCTTTTCTTTTCTTTTCTTTTCTTTTCTTTTCTTTTCTTTTCTTTCCTTTCCTTTCCTTTCCTTTCCTTTCCTTTCCTTTCTTTTTTTTTAAAAAAAAACATTTTTCAGGTTTTACTAAACCTCTCTGGCAGGCTGGTGTTCTTTCAGGTAAGGCTATTTCTTGCTTTCTTGAACTGTTCTTGTATGTGGCTCCTATCAGAGCCGGCAGAAGCCACCCTCCAGCTGCCTCCCAGGCAATGCACCACATCACCAGCTGACCAAAGGCCACGTTATCTCCACTGATACTTGCATGCAGCTCTGCTCTTCAGTCACTGAACTCAACTGTCTCCGGCAGAATTTGGCTTTAAAAGTAGGAGAACAGAAAACACACAGGTACGGAGAAAAGAGGCTCATGGGGACGAACGCAGTGTCTCAGGGAAGATTAAAAAAAAAAAATCATCTTGAATCTTAAGTAGAATAACTTCCAGTGCAAGGAGGAAAGTTTTCCTTATCCAGATATATTATAAGCAACTTTCATCCTCCTGTTTTGTAAAGTCTTCTTCATTTCTGAGCTGCTTCTGCAAACTAAAGCTTAACTTAAGCTTGTCTATAGCACTCAAGGCACGATGTGACTGCATGTTCTAGCGAGGACAGTGACGGGAGGTGGCAACTTCCATGAGGAGCACCTACAACAGAAGCTTGGAGGCCCAAAGACCATTAGATGAGACCTTAAAGCAACCTGATACAGGAAAACGTGTTTAATTTTATGTGTGCTTTAGGCATGTGGTAAAATGTTTTTTGCCCTTAATTCATTTCTCAGGAAATAAACCACGGGGCTCAAAATCTCCTGGAATCAGGCTTGCAGCAGTCAATTGGAAAAATCCCATGAAACTGATAACTATGTGCTGGGAGAAACCTCCACATCTCTGCATGAAAACCTGCCGTTGGTTTTAAGCACTCCTCCCAATATTTGAGTGTTAACCATTGCCATTGGCTTTGGTGGCAAACAAGGGTGTTCATTATCACTCAGCAGCAGGCTGGCTCAGAGCAAGCAGCAGCTACTATGCAACTTGCAGCCTTTCTGAAGACGAATAATTGTCATGAACTGGTTATGTGGAAAGGTCGTTGTCCAGCTCTGCGAATAGCTAGAGTTCCAGCAAGAAGCATGGTAAGAGAGTTGCTCAAAAGGTAAGATGATCTATCTATTCCAAATCATTGTGTTTTGGGTCCTGCATTTTGGTTTTCAATTTTGTGAACGAGTATGAAAACTCATCTCTGAAAAACATCTCCCACAAAATGAACAAAACCCTCATAACGATTCTAATCCTCCTGTTTAATATGCGCACCAGAGGGTGCTGTGCTGTGGGTCTGAACAGAACTATTAGCCACTCCAAACTACATTTAGATTGCCAATAAAAAATAAAAGGCAAAATGCCTTAATGTAGATTCCTGCCTCCCTTTAAAAGAAAAACATCATAGTTCTAAACTGCAGCTGAGCAAGAGGGGGGGGGCGGAGAAAAAAAAAAGAAACAGTGAATTATGTGATGTGGTGTTTTTACCAACTGTCTAAATAAAGGTTTAGTGAGTCACTGCGGAAAACAGAAAATCTTTATTTTAAGAGCTGCAGTTTAAGAGTTTTGTATGAAAAAGCTTCCCTTAGGTTTGTAACTTCAACACTATCCATCTGCTCTTTCCTCCCTCGTCTGCATCCACAGTAAATCTGAGATTTCCTTTTTCAAAAAATACACTTAAAAAAATGTATAGATTTTGCCAACAGTGTCTGCAGAGATACAGAGGAGTCTAATTTAAGGTACCAGTATCTAAAATGGTGGTTTCCCTTTGCTGCACACTAGAGGAAGTTTTCTACTCCAGGCTCTGTGTTGTCTTCAAGTTCCCTGCAAAAGTTTCTAGACAATAAGGTGACGTGGGAGCTTGAATCCTAATTAGGCAGAGTACTTGTTTTCCAGAAAAAAAAGAAAGATGGGTTTCCGTGGGATCAGGACCAGGATCTACTGAAGCCAGTGGGAAGCTCCCTGAGACCTGCACGGCCAGCTGTACGGTGGAGCAGTGAGACCCTCTGCGCTGTGTCCTCTGGTTAGCTCACCCCCAAACCACGCGTGTTCCTCGCAGTTACCACGGCTGAAAAGCAACGCCAGTCCCCGGCACACACGATATAACGCACAGCTCATTAGTTTGTGAGTCTAATAAGACTTTCTTTTTTTTTTTTCATACAGTCTCACTGTGTGAAAGAGGCTTCAGGTCACAGTTTTGAATTAAATTCAGACCAACTGCACTGAAGACAATTCCTTTTTTTTCCTGGTGGAAAACCAGGTAGGAATTATAAGTAGGACCTGCAGTCCTATCCCTAAGAGGAAGAGTGGCTTACAAAACATCACCTCCCGGTGTGTTATCAGGGTCTAGCCATGCCCAGCTTTCTGCATGGAGATGGATTGTGAACTGGCTGGAGAAAAGAAGCCAGAGAGTTGTGGTGAATGGGATGGAGTCTAGTTGGAGGCCTGTATCTAGTGGAGTCCCCCAGGGTTCGGTACTGGGACCTGTGCTGTTCAATATATTCATCAACGACTTGGATGAGGGAGTAGAGTGCACCCTCAGCAAGTTTGCTGATGATACGAAACTGGGAGGAGTGGCTGACACGC
>VZTO01014204.1:51903-90150 GCA_013400615.1 Syrrhaptes paradoxus
AAACTTCTTTCCAGTGAGGGTGACAGAGCACTGGAACAGGCTGCCCAGAGAGGTGGTGGAGTCTCCTTCTCTGGAGACATTCAAAGCCCGCCTGGATGCGTTCCTGTGTGATCTGATCTGGGTGTTCCTGCTCCGGCAGGGGGATTGGACTGGATGATCTTTCGAGGTCCCTTCCAATCCCTAACATTCTGTGATTCTGTGGAGGCAGAAGTGGCTCACACTTTAACCATAACCTGTAAGGAAGGGATGCAAAAGTATAATACTTCACCAACTCCCAACTTATAATTCTGTCTCTGAGTCCCATTATTAATGAACTCATTCACTTTCATAAAAACAACCACGCAAGTGCTTCTGACCATATCTATAAAACCATTTAATGCACTTTTCGAAACAAGGCATCTTACAGCCATAGTAATTGCAGCTTTACTAGACCTTTAAATGAGAAGCAGCTACTTATTAAGTTTTGATATGGTGAGCTGATTGGACAAGTTAAACATAAAGGCACAATTTATGCATACTCTGTAACCACATGTGCATGTAGTGCAGTTCTTACACTGGCGTTTGGCATCCACGGCAGTAGGAAATCCTGCTAGGTACACAGTTTTATGCCACTTATAGGTTACAAGTAGTAAAGCGAAAAATGCTGGATTTTACAGGAAAATAATATTCATAAATCTCTAGCAGTGAATTACAGTATAACTCAGAGCTGTCTTTGTTTTGCTGCTGCTATGAATTCAATTCTGTTGCCAGTGCAGAAACAATAAACACAAAGACCAAAGTGGAAACCACTCCCCTCACATTTGGCAAGTGCTTATATCCGATTTACAGCTGGACTCTGAAAACGGCTACTGAAACAGTACTAATCACAAGTTCTCACAGATGCTCATTTTTTCTCCTAGTGGACTGAAGAAGTCCACTGTGTGCAAGTTAAAGATGCCTTCTGACATCCTACCTGGTTTTCCCAGTTCATCTGTCTCTGCTCTGTACCTCTCTCAACCTGAATCATATTTGTTTGCCTTTGGTCTTATCAGGCAACTTGCTCAGTGCATCGTATATCAAAGAGGTCTCCCTTATACAGTTCTCACAAGGGAGACACTGCTGCCTAAACAGTCCTGTGAACTTAATTCCTCCTGATCTAGCATAACTGGGCATTACTGTATTTGTGTGTTGATTTGGTGATTGTCATGTGCCAAACCCAGGATAAGTGCTCTGCTCTGTCACAGCACAGTAATTTGTCACTGTATGTAGGCTCTTACCAGCACTGGCATCAGTGTAAAATGGTGAGTGCCACCTATGTTTTGTTTGATCTTGGTTCATTACAAAATAAGACATGCCAAGAAAAAAGTTAGCATATTCTTTCTTTGTATCGTATTTGTGTGGCTCACATCGTACAGTGGCATTGAACGGCTGCGTGGAGGTTTACCACTAACATCTTTATACCTGGATTTAAAAGCAACTCAGAGACTGATTCAATAAAGACCTCACACATGCATGATATTAGGAACCTGAGTAGCACCAGCATGGACTGCTCACGTGCTTGCTGGTTCACGGTCACAATGTGTGGAAGAGCCAGGAAATACATGAGTAAAAAATATATTTGTCAAAGGCTAATCATATATTCTGCCTCTGGCAAAAGAGGATTGCCACAGGAAATGGGAAGGAATTTGTCTCCCCCTGTGCAGCATTGCACAAACCATGATTTTCTTCTAGTGCAACGAGTGTTGGTCGGTGTTAGGCACCAGATACAGGCACCAGATACAGGATGTGGTGAACTAATCATCTTATTTGGCATGAGAAGCCTTACTTGTGATTTATGAGTGTGGAAATAACAGTATAACTAAGCTGTTCTACCTCAGAGTGACAATACCAACTGACTTAAAGTGAGCTATTTTAAACTTACATTGATATAAGCAAGAAGAGAACGAGACCTTAATTATACTTAAACACCTGAACTAATTGTGGTTTTCGACCTCCTTCAAATTTTCCAGTAGAGGTTTGGGACTTACAGAGTGAATTTAAGTCTCCTGACAATTGGTTTGCTTTTCTCCCGTACCTTCTAAAGATTCTTTGAAATAGTCTGCAAACGTCATATGTCCACGGACCGAGGCTGGAAGATTTTTGTTTTTAAGGGATCAGTAAGTCTCTAGAAAGAGCAAGTGAGCTGTCAGGAGCTCATGAGGACAATAAAGACTTTGATTATCCTTATTATAAATATTTTTAATAATATGCCAGAATATGAAAATTCCTTTCTAAAATAAAATATCTTGAAATAGTAAAATATTTCCAGAAACTGTAAAGTTCTAGTCCACGTGAGAGAAATGGTTGTGTCTTCTTTAACTGTGACATGCTGGATATTTTCTGGCATTTTGCTTCTTACAGGCTTTCTCAGAAGAATTGAATGTAATAGCAAAATGTACCAGAGTAATACTTTGGAAGTAAGCATGTATTTCTTTATTTCTTAGGTCTAACATGCTCACAGTTTTATAGTTTTCCAGCTACTAGTTGATATCTGAACACAGAAATGTATATGAACTCCAAACACAATCAAAGGGACTATGAAATAAGCAAATAAGATAACCTACTATGAATACGATAAATGCATCTCTTTGAATGACATCACTTATTCATGACTTTACTATTTAGCTCAATAAGCTCCTTAATTGCTGTGAGCTGAAGCCCAGGTGAACCGGAGGGACTGATGGAAGGTCTCTTTCCAGCTGCATTCAGCTCTGTGCTGTTCAGACACGCAGAGTGTTGCTGCTGAGAAGAGGCTCCACAAATGGCCAAAAGAAATTAAAGGTACTCCTGTGAGACTGGCCTGTTGGGAACTCGAAGGCATTAAAATTCTCATTCTCTTCTACCTTGTTTGTCTGATCGTAGTTAGACAACATGCCACTCCTAGGTGGATGAAGGCTGGAAATAATCTTTCCACCTATTACTGCTGTGACCCATTCTGCCTGATCCTGACCCTGGAGTCTGCTTAGAAATCACAAGTCCCATGGACTGAATTTGACTTCTGTCACACCCTGAACCTAAGACATTTGTCCTCCAAGAAATGTTTCACTTTTTAATTGATTTTCAGGTTCATTTACAGCTGTCAATACTGATCTGTAAATACCAGTATGATTTAGTGGGTTTTTTTCTCCATTTAGTTTTGACAGAAGAGACTAACAGGTGCTCCTTTATGACCGTTGTCGTGGGTTAAGAGAGAGAGAGTTAATTTTTTTTTTCCTTCTCTTTATAAGTAGCTAGCAAGAAGCTATGTTTTGGATTCCTGCTCAGGAGAAGCTGATAACCGATGTTTTGTTCTGCTGCCAAGGTCAGCAGACAAGCAAAGAGACACAGTCCAGCTGCTAGCCTGCGATTTGCTCTTAGGTTCAGATGGAAACCAGACTGACCAATTAGTATTCCATCCCAGGCACGTCATACCCAGTATATAGGCGAGGACCCTTCCAGGAGATCGCTCTCTTTCACTTCCCTTGGGCTCCGGATAGTCTCAATTCAGGTGCCTGCATTCGCTCTCTCAAGGCCTTTTCTCCCCACCACAGACATCGTTAGCTCTTGGCCTGGGATGCTCTTTATCTCCGTTCCATGAGTTTTGGGATCCTCCCTCTCCGGGGGGATCATTACCTGTTTTTCCCCTGCTTCAGTCAGCTCTCGGCCTGGGATGCTCGGGCTGTTATCTCTGTTCCGTGAAGTGCCTCCCGGAGCGGTGCACCTCCCCCCTCCCCGTTTGGGGGAATCGTGAGTGCAGTGTCTGGGGATCGTTAGCTGGCAACAGGCTGAAGCTTTGGGGGGGCAGTGTCATTGTGTATCACCCATTCCCTCCCTCCTCCGGTGTCGTTGGCCGGGAGTGGGCTGGGCCTTTGGTCATCAGGTGGGGAGGGGCAGTATCACTGTGTATCACATTGCATATTTGTATATAGTATTATTTCCAATATTATTGTAGTTTAGTTATTAAATTGTCCTTATCTCAGCCCACGAGTCCTCTTTGCCATTTACCTCTTTAATTCCCTCCCCTATTATTGGGTGGGGGCGGGGACTGTGTGAGCGGGTGTGTGTGGTTTGGCCCCCAGCCAAGGGCCAACCCGCCACACCGTACCTCTAACAAAGCATTTTGGGCCTGGTTAAGGCAGTGTTTCTTGTGTTTTTTGTTCTGTAGCTCTACCAGCAATACCCAGAACATTGTGAGACTGTCTCAGCCAAAATGCTTTCATTGGTTGATGAAAATGTAAGGCAAATGTCCTGATGCAAATACATACAAATTCTATCTACTGCATTGAAAAATAGCCTATGCAGTCAGAAGTTGTCACCTCAACTAATTTTCTGAAGAAGTATGTCTGCCAGTACTCTGTATAGGCACTTCTTTTGATCATTTGAACTTCAGTAAATACGTTCACTGGATTTTCTGTGGTCTATGTGCAGAAGTCCCACGGTGGTGGTTAGCATAATCAGACAATTATAAAATTGTGCTGGGAAAGACTTCACCTTCAATAGGAACAGTAGATATCGTTCACAATTTTTCAAGTGACGCTTAGTTGGAGGGTTTGCCTCAGCAGTAAGACAAAACCGGAGGACAGCAAAAACATCTCTTATGAATATCACCTCCGAACACATCATCGGTGTGTGGCTGTTACAGTTTAAAGTTTTCCTCATTTCAGTGAGCTGGTCTTATGAAGTGATCACAGAAAGGTAAGAGAGGAAGTAGATTAAAGCAATTTTCAATACCAACAGAGGTTTAAACATAAAACAGAGAAATAATGAATGATCTATTGCATTGTCTTTGATTTGATGGAGAGTTTTCTTCTATCCCTCAAGGCAGAATTGCAAATATAGAAACAGTCAGTTCCCAACATCTTTAAAGATTACCCAGCAGACTGGGATAATCTAATTACTAAAAAGTCCTAACCCGACCACTCACACAGCCTAAGGGAGCACTGGAGCTTCCAGACCTCCCAGTGATGCTAGACTGTCCCCTTGGATTTCCCCCTGTGGTCCATTTGTGGCTGGCTAAGCAGTTATCCTAACCCAGAAAATCACCATTTCCAGCAAACACCATTTCAGAATCGCCCTCCCTGCTTGCTTGAAATCTGTGCGTATAATTCTGCCCTGCTACTGAACTTGCTTTCTTTTCATCCTTAAGCCATCCACCATTTCCTTTAACAGTACTTTCTCGGAGAGAAGCGTGCTAATATCCCGCACTCTGACTCCGTGCACACCTACGTGTGTACACAGTTCAGGCACACTTTACAGCAAGTAACAAACTCTGCATAGGGGAAATATTTTTTTGATAGAAGCCCAGCTTGATAAAAGGAGTGCACACTGTCGTGCCTGAAAGTATGGTATTAATAATTAAGCCATGAAATCATTACCTCAGGATATTATTTCTTAAATAACTCTTGCAAAGGCAATACGATTACATATGAATTATATCAATTTTCTACCAACAAAAAAAAAATCCACAGAAATCGGAATTGAATTACACTGTCCAATTTGCTGTAAAGTTCACTGTACGTGAAGAAATTAATCAAAGCTACCACCACCCATTTTTATGGGAACATAAAATGATGTGAACTTCCATTTTTAATAAAGACGCATGGCTCTTTTATGAAGACTGACTAATAACACTGTAATTAACTGAGAAGCTACTGATACATTAAGAATAAAAATTCTGAGGGATGTGTTTACTGAGTTTCCTGTTTCGAGCCAGGCAATGCTTCCATTTGAAGACAGATAAAGGAAGAATCCAGACAATAAAGTTGATGTGAACTCTGTGTAAATTCACCTTCCACACATACAAATGGCCGGTGACGTTCTTTTTATCCAGCTGCTTCCACCTAAATGCATGGTCTGCATTCTCCAGCAGCTTGGGAGCCCATGCAGACATCTCTCAGCTGCCACAAATGCCCGTGAGTGGATATTTCTGACTCGATTCAAAGGGCTACAACGCAAGAAGGGAACTTTCTTAGGTCCCAAATGCAGAAGAATCCTGGGCAGCAGCATGCCTACGTGTTCTCTGTGCAGGATAAAGGCTTTTAATCAGGAAGGCTGTCTCTCCTTCCTCCAAAAGAAAGATAATTAATTAAAGACATTGGATATTATTTTAATAATCAGATAGTAAACATTTATTCTGAGTGTATCCACATAGCTTTTATTCTTGCTCTTTTTTTCCTTTTTTTTTTTTTAACAGTCTAAGGAATGATGCGGTTGGCTCGAATATTTGCTGAAGCAGTGTTTAACCATATAGTGGAAAGCAAGGTGGGAATATGTCAATCGCAGCAGAAGGTTCTCAGAGTGCTGTTGTGCTCCTCTCCTTTCCTTTGGAAAAGGGAACTGAAACAGAGGCAACATCTGGGGTAAGGCAAATTTTTGTGGTTTTTGTTCTGAGCAGTCACTCAGCCAGTTGACTTTACACCAGGTGCTTTCTCATTCCTCACAAACAACTGTCTACATTGGAAACGATCAGAAGTTTGCCTGGTTGCTAGAATTCATCTGGGAGAAATCTTCAAGGCCTTTTATCATGGGTGGTCCTTTCCTTTGGCTCTTCTTAACCCTTGTTCTAGTTAATATTTTTTTAAAAAACGCAACTAAGGGCAATGTTTCGTAACTGTGAGAGGTAAAGGGCTGGTATGTAATAATAGAATTGCTAGTAATAGACAAAGGTGGACTTCTTAATTGTATTTACTAAATTAATCATTAACATTTTATACGATGCTCAGAGGCATCATATCATGAGTCAGGGAATTGACTTGTTTACTTCTCTTTCCAACCTCTGTGAATCTACACATCAATCAAATGCTAGAAAATTGTTTAGCTAGAACAGTGATTACTCAGTTTATTTGCTCTTTCAGACAGCTTCTGAAGAGGAAGAATATTTCAGGAGTATCATCTTGTACTTCCTTGGCCCTACCTCCAACCGCCTCATGCTAAAAATGACCCTCAGAGGGACCACACGCCTCATCTTAAGACCTCTAAACTACAGAGATGGCAAGAGGAGAGAAATACAGCATTCCAGCTGGATTATCACCAAGCAGTCTGATTCACTCAGTCTAATGTTCTCGGTCAGAGCATGTAGGAGGATGCAAACAGATTAGTTTTAATTAAAATAATTAAAAGCTCAGATTTGAGCTCCTCTTTTATTTTTTTTTTCATGAGGAAGAATATCTGACCAAATCTTTCCCTGAACATTTCCCTTGGGTTTTTAGACTTACCTGAATTCGAAGACACATGGACCTGTCTGGCTGCTTCTGAAACCATTGCTCTACACCTGCTCACCGCTTTGTCAGTCCAAACCCACAGCTCAGCTTTGAGAAACCTCAGCTCTGGATTTGTTCTAGGGCTTAATAACATTGTCCCAGTCCACCTTTGGTACAGCATCTCTCTTGGTCTTCACTGGTACGTTATTCTCATTGTTACTTACACAGATTTAAAGGTCTGGGGTTAGGTCAAGGTTCCACCGTGTCAGAACATGGACATTTCGGGGATATCCCAACCACAGAAGGTTTGTTTTTCCAGTCAGGGGGCAATAGATGTTAAATGATAAATAACATCTAAACAACATGATAAATAACGTTGGGGTTCGCAATAAGGAGACAATTAATTATTGTTATGATAATAATTATCATTTTGGGGTCTCCTGTATTAGGATTAAGGCTCTGCAGGTGCTGAACAGCATTGCTGTACTGAACCTCAGTGGCAGCTGGCACCAGCTGGAATCCCATTTCCTGCTCACCAGAGCTTCAAAATATGTCATTACATGTTGAGAAAAGAGGGAGAAATGTTGTTTGTCTTTTAATTTCTCTTAAAATCTTCTGCATTCGTCTACAATGCACCATTGACAAAACTACTACTGATTTAAATAAAAAACAAGCAAACAGAATTAAGCAGACTAAAATCATGCCTACATGTGCAGAGAAGCATTTCTCAGACTGGCCCATATATCAAAAGGTTTTTCTTTTTCTTTCTTTCTGCTGAGCTTGGAGTGAAATATTTTTAAAGGCTTGTGTTGTAAACAGAAAATCCATGATTTAAATTAATGATTTATTCATTTAAAGCCAGTGTGGAATCTATCACTGGCACGATAAGATGCACATTGTCTTCTATCTGCATATAGCCATGTAACTGTGCAATATCTGGCAGTGAATATGAAAAAAAAATCAATTTTGTCTGGTTTCAAGCATATCTCCTGAGTCTGAGATATGTCTCACTTGTTTTTCAAATACTGCTACAAGTAATTTAAGCTGTGTGTTCAGAGAAAGTACTTGTCTCTGTGTGGGTGCACACATCTGTATTACTTGATTGGCATTAATTTTTACCTGTTTTAAACAGAAAGATTGTGGTTCTTCTCCAGCATCTTTTTTTTTTTCCAGAAGAAGCGATCATTAAGAAACTGCCTGATCCAAAGCTCAAGGAAGCCAATGTAGAGTCTCAAACTTTGGTGAAGCGTCAATCACATCCCGAGGTGCAGGTCCTTGAGGGTTTATTAAGGCCCAGCTTTCCCTGAGTATTTGGGAAGACCTGGTTTGGATATCAACACGGAAGTCCTCAGTTCTGCATACATGATGAACATTTAGCTCTCAGAGAATCTGCCAAAGGCTACCACAAGGATCAACCTTGTATTTGATGCAGATTTATATTTTCGGTGCTCCTGAGAAGCTGGTGTGATGTGCAAGTTCCAAAGCTGCAGAACAGCTCAGGCTGGAAGATGCTTCTGGCGACTGTCTACCGCAACCCCCTGCCCAGCAGGGTCAGCTACCGCAGGCTGCTCCAGCCCGTGTCCGCTTGGGCTTTGAGTGTCTCCACGGGTGCAGACTCCACAACCTCTCTTGGCAACCTGTGCGAGTGTTTGACGACCTTCAAGGAAAAAATATTTTTTCTTGTGTTTAGGTGGAATTTCCTGTGTTTCAGATTGTCCCATTGCCTCTTGTCCCATCCCTGGGCACCACTGAGACGAGCCTGGATATGTCTGCTTCAGTCCCTGCGCTGGGTATCTATACACACTGATCAGATCTCCCCTCAGCCTCCTCTTCTCCAGGCTGAACCGTCTCAGCTCCCTCAGCCTCTCCTCACCTGCCAAAAGCTTTGAGCCCTCAGACACCTCAGTGACCCCTCAGTGCACTCCTATACATCCATACCAGAGAGCCCAGGACTAGACACAACGCTCCAGATGTTGCCTTCTCACTGAGGCACTGGTGCTCAACAGAGGGGAAGGATCATCCCGCCCTGATCCGCTCTTCCTAATTCATCCCAGGATGCTGTTTGCCTCCTTTGCTGCAGGGGTGCATTGCTGGCTTAGAGTCGACTTGTTCACCAGGTCTGCCTGCTCCTTTTCACCAAGCTGCCTTCTAGATAGCCAGTCCCCAGGGCAAACTAGTGCATGGGGTTATTTTTCCCCAGGTGCAGGCTTTTGCTTTTTCCTTTGCTGAACTTCATGGGGTACCTGTTGGCCTATTTCTCCAGCCTGGCGAAGTCCCTCTGAACGGCAGTTTTGTTGCTTTGTCAACCAGTCCTCCTAGTTATGTGTCATCTGCAAATTTGCCGCGGGTGCACTCTATGGCATCATCCAGGTCATTAGGGAATGGTCCCAGTTCGAGCCCCTGGGGTACACCACTAATGACTGCCTTCAAGACAAACTTCAGGCTGCTGACCACAACCCTTCCAAGCCCAGCACTTCAGCCAGTTTTCAATTCACCTCACTGTCTCGTATATTTAGCCTGTCCTTCATCAGATTGTCCGTGAAGATGTTAACAAGCAACAGTGTCAAAAGCCTGACTAGAAATAAACCAGGTCCACTGCTCTCCCCCCACCCAACGAGCCAGTCACCTCATAATGGAAGGCCATCAGGCTGGTCAGACATAATTCCCCTTTGATAAATCCATGCTGACTGCTCCTAATCACCTTTCTAGCTTTCAGGAGTTTGAAAACAGTTTCCAGGATTCGCTGCTCCATCACCTGCCCAGGGATCCAGGTGAGGCTGGCCTGCCTGCAGTTGCGTGGATCCTTCTTGGCCTCCTTGAAGCTAGGAGTGACAATTGTGCTCTTACAGTGCTCAGGAACATCCCCTGGTCTCCCGTGACCTTTCAGAGACAACCAAGAGTGGCCTTGCAGGGACACCAGCCAGCGCTGGGGTCCATCCCAGCAGGGTCCGTGGCTTACGTCTCCGAGGGTGAGTCTTCCTTGTTCCAGAGCATCCCCGTAAAGACTGAGGTGAAGAAGCCATTGAGTACCTTGGCCTTTTCCACGTCCTTTGTCACCAGGGCCCCATCCCATTCAGCAGCGGGTCCCCATTTTCCCCAGTAGCTCCCTGGCAGCTGGTGTGGCCGCAGCACGGCACGGCACAGCGTGCAGTGGCACCGCATCTAGGGACACTGCCTGTGGACACCAGCAGGACAGGACAGCAACGGGGGCTGCTCCCTCTCTGCACCACAGGATCTCAAGCCGTGGGTGCAGAAGTGCACCGAGAGCCACAGAGGCTGACTTTGAAAGTCCAGCTGCAAATTCAATTTTAAGCAATATGAGCTCAAGCTTAATGAAACCGTATTTTCTCCTCTCTAACAGATACTTTACCTTTACCTTTGTCTTCCCTGCTGCTTGCCCTGAGCTCGCTCTGACGCGATGAATCCCCAGCCAGTCAGTCATTCCCTCAGGCGGGGTGAGCTTCTGCTGCTCCGTTTTTGGCAAAATCTGCAGCACAGATTTCTAAATGTCTTGTATTTATTTCATTGCATTTTTTGTGTCTGTGCATGAAACCTTATGTTTGATGGGTACACAGTGGGTAAACATTTTGCGTAGACACTTTTTATTTTTTAATAAACAGAGTAATTTTCTCAAATAGCTCCTTTCTTACTCCACTTCATAATATCATGTGGAAATAGATGGCCTGTTTCAACATCGGGGAACTGGAAGGATAAGAATAGAGACAGCAGCGTGGAAGCAATGGGTCCCTCTTCTGCCCATATGGTTCAGGTTTGCATTTTGGCTGGCACGATAATGTGATTGCTGGCAGATCGAATGTTTAGTCTCCAGAGCAAATAGCAGCCAATGAGTTGGGGTGTAATGTACATGTGGAGATGTTCGTAATATTCCACACAGGCTGAACCTACAGCAGGAGCGAATTCAGCCGCAGTGAAAACAGAGATGCTGCATGAATCCTTCTGTCAGCACAGCAATGGCATTTCCAGGCTTTTGCATTTGGGAAGGGGAAGAATGTGCCTCTGGGGACGGAGAAGCCACCACTCGTGTATTCTCCTGTGGCAGGGATTTCTGACTTGCTGCATAGAAGGTGATCTATTCCGATGAGCCTGAAAGTTACATTTCAGCACTGCTTTATCACCCAATGAATCATTCCAGCAGATGAATGTTAATTGTAACTAAACAAATGGGCACGTCCTCTCTACCCCCAGACAGCTGCCACCGCTGCAAGACATCAGGCAGAGGGTGCAAAGTGGATGGAAGGGAAGTGCTGCCCATACCTCTGGAGCTGCGTGTCTGCAGCGCAGCGAAATGCCCGGTGTAGAGGTGTGTTTGGATTGGAGCAGTTTCCATTTGTTCTGCGGTTTGCACCGCTGCACGGACAAGCACAGTGCAAAGCTTCCTTAAGTGGCTGTTTGCTCACAGGCAGGAACGTCCGCATGGGAACGGAGTTGGCTCAGTCCCACGCCACTGCAGGGGTGTCCCTGGGGCTGAGAGGTGACCTGGCACTGCTGGACAGGGTGCCACTGGGACGGTGTGACAGGCTGCTGAACCTGGACACAGGGCAGAGCAGTGTCCTCCGTTGAAGGGTTCTTTGCCCAGGGAAAATGAGCTGCTCAGGCAGACGGGGTGTTCTCTTCTAGCAGCTGACCCTCTTGGCTGACCAACTGACAACTCTTCTGCAGCTAAGCCACAGAGCCCTGGGTTGTCTGCCTCTTGACGACTTGAATTCTCATGCTGCTGTTATATGAACCAAAGTCCAGTGTGTTAGGGTACCCCATTTCACCGATTTCGTGTTTCTCCTCAACAGGATGCACCTGGTAGGCAGTAACTTGCAGAAATGACATTTCCGCACCATTCTGGATCCTCTGTCCTGAGACAGCCTGACCCCAGCGCTGCATGACATGAGAGAGGGGTGATCAGATCGCTGGCGGGGAGCTAACATCTCAGACCTGGTGTTCCTACCGGACACTTTAATATTTGTGAAGGTGCGTGGCTGGAACAGAAGGAGACGAGTCAGGAAAGGAAAGGGAGTGCTAGCAGCCAGGGATAGTTGTGGCTAAAAGGGTTGGATACGTGCATTTTGGTGTGTGCAAGTAGATACCTGCAGCTGGTCTTTAAAATGGGCAAAAATACCCAGTTAAGCATTTGTTCTGTAGGGCTGAAAGCAACAGCGAGTATCTGCACAGAGAGCCTGCCCCTTAGAGAGGTGCCTCTGCATCAGAGAAATTCGGATGGCAGCACACACGTAACACACAGCGCCTTGCTCTCGGTATGTGGGCCCGTCTCTGCAGGATTCCCCACCTGGAACCATCTCCCGGAGCCCCTGGTTCTGCCACCCGCAGCCTCAGAGGCTCCGTCTCCCCGGCTCTGCCGCGGCACCCGAGAGGAGGGGAGCGAGGAGATCCTTGCAGACAGTTCAAACACCGACTAGGAGGCATGTGTTGAAATGTCGTCAAAGTAGCAGGAATTCATTTTATTGAAGAATCCATATAATAAAGATAGAACAAAGGGACTGAAATGGTGAACAGATGGGCGGGTGTTCTTCAGTGGCTCAGGAGCTGTGTGAACATGCTGGTTTATGCCCTCCCCCTCTTTCTGCCTTTTTTTTTTTCTTCTTGGGTTGGTTTAGTTTTGATGCATCAGGGTAGGATGTGAGATGATATGACAGTATATGTCAGAAACTTGGGGGAAAATAAAACCCCCCTTTTTTAACATCAAACTACTGCTATCAATAGGAACAGCAACTGTTCAAAATTTGTTTCAGAGCTGCCAAGAAGTGAACATTCACCGGAGAGAGAGAAAGAGAGAAAGAGAAGGGAAAAAATATTTTTCCCTGCTGTTTGCAAGGTGGACACAAATGCAAGCAGTAGGAGGCTGACAACTTGACACATGTCTAATAAATCTAAAGCACGGAAAAAAAGTCAACAATTCACTGTACAAGAAAGCATTACTGGGATAAAAAAGTACAATCCAAGAAACCCCCCACTTAAAAATACATTTTTTTTTCCCAAATCAGTGAGGAACGTGGACATTAGAGCCTCAGTTTCTCTTTCCCTCCCTGCCCAAGGTTCCTTTCTCTGGATTTCTTTTTTTAAGCCAGGGGCACATTAGCTCCTGTGCTGAGGAAGCCGAGGTTTGCTGCATTATAAATGAACAAGGTGCAAAAGCTGAGTCCAGCGAGCAGATGTTGGGAGCTCAGCGTGCTGGTGACAAAGGGCCAGAGTGCACGAAGCTTCCATCACGCGTCTGTTCTTCAGCGCAGAGCAGGCAAGGTTTTAATTTGACAAGTTGGTTGGATGCAGGGAATTCACAGATCTCGGTGAAAGCCAAACAGATTTGGCCACCTACTGCATGGCCACATCCAGCTGAAAGGGCAGCAGTTGGGGAAACGTCTCCTGCTCCAGCCGCCTGACACCACGCACGCCACGGGGAGCCTCGAGGAGGCTTTTTACCACAGGCGGCAAATTCCTCTAAAAGGGAAGAAGGGGGGGGGAAATTAAGTGGGAGAGAAAAAAAAATCATGCTTCTGTTATCAAAATAATTATGGATTTTTATTTTAGGTGGCTGGTTGGTTATTTTTTAAAGCTCTTCATCCTTTTTCCTGTTTTTGTTTTTATTTTTTTAAGAGTTGGTCTGTTATCAAATGCAGGAATGAAAATAAATGCCAAAATTAATGGAAATTCTCCTACAAGCCTCATGTAAACAGAAACATCAGCATTAAAGTTATGAATCTTAATTTGTGCCACTGAGCTAAAATTTGTATCTTTCTGCATTAAAGGAATATAGACATACAGCACTGTGTAGTGTCTATGTGCAATACAGAAAACTGACACGGTCGCTCCAATTTATGGAGAAATTGACATAATTTTGCAAAAAAAAAAAAAGAAAAACCACTTGTGAACTGGATTTTGCATAATGGGATTAATTTGGTTGACTGTCACATCAACTGTGCTGCAGAATGCAAGTTAATCACAACATCGGTCTGATTTAAAAGAATGAAAGAAAGAGAAGGAAAAGAGAAAAAAAAAAGGAAAGGTATTTTCTTCCTCTCTTTAATTATTGTTTCGTTACGCCGCTGTTTTCCCATAGCTGTGGTAGCTCTGGCAAACAAGGCCAGTGTATATTTGCAATGTCCACCGGAGATGTCTTTTTTTCCCTCCCCGACTCTCCACAGTAAAAGGAAAAAAAAAAGTTGACAGTTTTTCCAGGCTCATGGAAAACTGCTTCCACGGCATGGCACAACGATATGCATCTGATCAACATTTAAGCCAATGGATAGAGCCAAAGGAACTTTCAATATTTTGTCCACAGACTGCCTTTCCTTCCACTTCCCACCCTCCCTGGGAAGCTGCTCTCGCTGTCGGGCTCCCCCCGAACCAGCCCTGCTCCCCTTGTTCTGCCTGCATCCCCGCTCCGGCAGCGACAGCCCTGCTCCCCTGGCAGCTCTGTGTAACGTCAGATGGAGAAGCAAGCATCTGCCAGTTATTTCGTGGCCTATTTCTGTCTGTCTTTACCCAAGTATGGGATGAAGAAATGAAATAAACCTTCTCACAGGCTCTCTCGTTGTGTTCTTGGCACAGGTACTGAAAACAGAGATGGCACATGTACGTGACACATCACTGAAGTCCCCTGGTTTCTATGGTTGCAGCAGATATTGCTTTCGGGGGGCATCCTCGGAAGGAGATAACGCTGCGCAGCGCTTTGGGCACGGTGCGGTTGAAGAATCAGCTCCGGGAATTGATCGTACCGTGATAGTGGTGACAGAGAACAAGGAATTAGGGCTGCCGGGATGTCAGAGCAACTTGTGCTTCCAGGGGACGGTGTCGTGTCAGCGGCTCCTGAAGACCCTCGCACCGCAGCCAGCGCCGGCTCCTTCGTCTCTGCCTCCCTCGCAACAAACACTCTTCTACCAGCACAGCGCGCTGACTAGGTTAAACAATTACACTGCACTAATTGGCCTGCGTCGGTCCTGATGAGAAAGTAAACAAATGCTGCAGAGAAAAGCTGAGACAAATTGTATCTAATTAAATTGATGAAAAAAAGTGACAATATTTTTCCCCAGGAAAAAAAGAAAAAAAAAAGCAGCAACTTGTAGCATGACAAATATCTCATGCTTGCGGCCACGTTCTCCACCTGCTAAACTTCACACCTTCGCCTGGGCGTGGCTGTGCCAAGCAGGGGAGAACGGAGGTGGCCTGTAGTGTCCGTGAGGATGTAACCGCCGGGATGGATGCCGCGTGGCTCAGGTGTTGCCCTTCACATGCGGGGAGAAGGCGATCTCCCATCACTGAGTTATGCCACCAACCCTGCTCACCTGCGTGCCTGCATGTGGATATGTTAAAACAAACCGGGGTGAGCTGACAGCGATGCTCTGACCCATGAAGAGAAGTGCTCCTCTCCACTCCCAGGCTGGTTCACCCCGTCCTGGGGCACGAGACTTCCAGCACCTGAACTGCGACGGCTTCTCACCGCCTGCCAAGTCCACCTTCATGTGACAGCCACCACTGCGGCTGGTCCCGAGGTGGAGACCCCAGCTGAAGGCATGAGACTCCCCATCTCGTACGAGAGAATGAGGGTCTCCGTCTGTAAGCAGCAACCACTTCAGCTCCTCTGTGGACCACACGGCTCCTGGGTCAATACCCTGTCGCGAAGGGGATGACACAGGGGAATTAGCGGGGAAATTTCACGGATGGATACGAATTATCTCTTCACTGACCAAAAAAGCCAAGAAAAATACTCCTCAGTCTAAGACCATACTGCATCATCTCACACTGCCCTCCATGCCAGCAGCCTCCTCAGGAAAGGTAAAACCACAACCAGTTACTGGTCCCATACGCCCACGAAGGCAGGGCAGAACCAAGGGAGAGATGGGGAGACAAGAGCCACGCCTCCACGCATTCCTATTAAAAACAAGCCTGGAAAATTCTTCCATCATTCTGCTTTGGTGAGGTGGTGAATACGAGGACACCCCCTCGATCCACCTGGGAAAAGATCGATTTAAGCTTAACTATTTGGTGAGATGTTAAGAAGTGTGCACCCTTTATTTTCAGGGCCGTGAACACACAAGATGGGAAATGCACAAGGCCACTAGAACCTCTTTCCCCCAAGACTCCCTGAAACCAGTGAAAAGACGCAGACAGAGGATGTTCATTGAGTAGAGAGGCTCCAGCCAGCCACAGAAGCAGCTGCAAGAGCAGTAGCGGAGTGTGCAGTGTATAGCCAAGCACTTCCATCCTAACCCTCTGGTTTGTGTTGCTCAGAGCTTTCCAAACGCTTCACTTATCGGGATAAAATGTTCCAGGCCTGGTCTCTGTCGAAACAAAAACTTTTAATACTTCAAGATAAAAGCAATTCAGTTACTCTTGAGTGGGAGAAAAGTCCAAGAATCAAGGAAACTGACTTTTTTTTTCCTATTTTTTTTTTTCCCTAACAGTTCATCAGTGAAAGCCTCTGAGGTACCAGATTTGAAGCCTGGCACAGCAGCCCCTCACTGAGAGGACCATCAGAGACCAGAACATGTTACGGCTATTGACCAACACGTTACAGGGAAATTATCTGTGGCCCAAAAGGGTTACGAGTCCTTGGAAACCATCCAGTGGACTTACGCAGGTTACTTAGGAAAGTTGACTTCCCCATCCACCACTCTCCCCACACACACTGCTTTTTTCCCAGCAATATCGGGAGCATTTTCCACGTTCATGACTAATTTAGTTGTAGAGAGATCTCAACAGAGATTAGCAAGGTGAGATCCTGCTGAGATCCCCTCTAGACTGATTTTCCTGTTGTCTAGTCCAAAAGGCTATCTGATTCATACTGTAAGTTCCACATAAACTCCACATCACTTGCTTAACTCTGTTTAAGTCCAGCGATGAGCCATAGCACACAATATCACAGAATTATTTCTTGTGCTTTCCCTGTGGTCTTTCAGGTTGATGCACGCCGAGCAGCCCACATTGTGCAACATGTCCAAGTTTGGTGTGTTGAAACTGCAGTAAATGCAAGGTGTGGTGTAACTGGTTACTACACAGCACGTTGGCGACAGGGGAGAGGAGCCGTGCCCTGCGATGTCGGTGGATTGCCCTGTATGCTAAAGTCGTGTTCATGCTGCTGCACTGTGAACCTTCTCCAGCTGAAATCCTAGAAGCTTTGATCCCACTTTGGTGGTGATCTTAGCAATGAAGGTCAACTGAAAATGTAGCATAATAGTAACATACACATCATAACAGACAAAGCAGGGAAAAAACAGTAGTGGAGAATGTGATACTAACGCGCCCATTTTAAAGATGGGAAATCTGAGTCACAGGGAGGTGTGAGCCTGAACTCCCAAAGGCAAGCAGGTAACTGAGGAGTGAGTACCTGCCCAAATCGGACAGAAAGTCAGTAACAGGGCTTAAGTTTGATCTCTTGGCTTGCAACCGTCTTATGATGCAACAATAAAATCAAACCTTTCCCCAGGGCTTCTCAGCAAAGGTGAGTTACTCCTACCGTCTAGCAGACACTTGTGTGGCTCACCTGGCTGGACATCGGAGAGCATCAGCATCCTCAGCCCATGGGATGGGACAAGGACGGCAACGGGGGAGAGACGCATCCTGGATTCACTTTGTGGGAAGCTTTGGCGACTTCTGTGTGAATAACTGACTGACTTGTTGCTAGGGAACAGTTGGGAGGCATGCTTTTGATCTCCCATATGCTTGCTACTAATAAATAAACAAATAACAATAATTACAACAAACCCCAAGCCTGTTGTATCTCCAGGATTAATTAATGATGAAATACAGCTGAAATTCTGTAAAAGAAGGCTGCAAGGTGGGTTAGAACTCACATTTTCCTGCTGTGTATGGAAATGATGGTTGAAATTAACTTTCTTTTTTCCTCCTTAAAATTTACCTTAGCTGGATCAGGTTAGTGGGAGGAGTGGGGGAGTATTCCCTTCACAGACAGAGGATGAGCAGGCAGACAGTAAATCTCCCCACGCCAGTTTGATTCGCATCCAGCTTTTCCTGCCTAGTACAGTTAAGTTTTTTAGATACTTTACTTGCATTTCTAATTCAGTTATTCTTCTGAAATTTATTCAAAGGATTTATGCTTATGAAATTATAATATAATGCTGCCTATATGCCAATGAGCTGCAGGCAAAGAAAATAATTTTCTTCAATTTACAGTTATGAGGCTGGAAGAAAATGATGCCTTCTTATCACCTCTTTTTCTTTGTATGCGTCAGTATTTTTTTAAGTCTTCAGAAGGCAGGAGCTGATGATGAATTCTTAAGCAGATCACACTGATAATTGTATTTCAGAACTGTCAACTCTGTGAAGACTGTCCACGGAGGTGTCTCAGTTCACTTGAGCTATTTGTGTCACTGCTTCTCCAGGAACTCAGCCCTCAATAAAACCCAAATCACTGGGGATATTGTTAAGTCTTCTGAAAGGATTATTAGATCGAAGGAAAATTTATGGATGACACTTTGTAACAATTAATCAGGGACTGTTGATGAAGTTAAGATGGTTCTTTATTCTTGAACGGAAAAAAAAAAAATCTACATCCCCTGTACAAATTGTCAAATGGCCTATTTTGTCACTCTGTTTGATTAATGGACTATTTGGAGTCCCCAAAAAGTCCTAGTACAAATAAAAAAGAATCATAAATATTGAATAACCTCACAGCATGGTTAACCTTGACTATATTTTGGAACATTCTTGGGGAAAACTTTGCTATGCAGAAAATAAATTGCTAAGGGGATTAAAAAAAAAAAACAAAACAACCCAAAACCAACAAATGGGAGATTTTGGAGAATGTCACCTACCCAACCTTGTCATCCTGGTTAGCCTGCCATGATAAATTAGCTTTAGTTAGCTTTGCAATCAGGTCAGAAACTGATGGCACACTACTGCATTTTGCTAGTGGGGCTGCACCTGGTCCACAAAAGGGGCACAGGATGGCAAGGAAACCACTCCTGCTTTCGGTACTTCGTACGTCACACAATGCTGGGACCGCGAACAGGCTGTCGTACTGTAAGTGATGGGAATGGAGCCCAAGCAGTGCTGGGAGCATGGGAGCCACGGTGCCATAAGGTTGCTTCTGAAAGGCTGGTCGAAAGATGTCCAGTGACCTGTGTATATGCAAACGGTAAGACCCAAGTTTCAGCTGCAGTGAACACACACACACACGTTCATACACATTCAGGACACACCGTTTCCAGTTTTTTCTCTTGCTCCTCTGTCTCTCTATTTGCGACTCGGGTGCCCTCCTCCCCTTGAGACCTCCCCCTGCATTGCTCGAGGCAGCTGTTCAGTCCTGACAGGTCCGACCAGTCATTTTTGCTAACCTCTGACAGCACCTAGGTCAGAGTGATCCCAAACCAGCTTGCTTATTTTTCTCGGTGAACAAGAAATACAATGCTATTAGTTTAGGCTGGGGTTCCACAAAGCACTTGAAACCCACGTGCTTCACTCCAGACATGCATTTCCCCTCTCCTCCTTCAGCAGGGCACCCAAGCACCTGCTAAAGTCAGGCGTGTTTCAGGCGTGGTCGGGCTCCTTTTACCCAGGAGAAATAATGTCACTTTACAGTCGGTTCAGTTGCCCCCTTCTGCCAGCGTGTGTCATACGCCCGCTCACCAACCCATCTCAGCTGACGTACATGCAGTAACGTACTTCAAAGCAAAGATTATTCAGGCTCAAGAAGTGGGAGAGATTTTGAAATCTGTGCAACGATTTCCATCGGGAACCTAAGAGAGCTGTACGGTAATCATTGCTCATGAGCTTTTGTTGATTCTTTGAAAGTAACGCAGGGATTAGAAATGGGGATTGTTTTTTGTCTCATCACATTTTGTTGTGATGCTACAAATAACACTTTTCCATCCAGTTTTATCCTCATAGGTCCCCGTGATCAAAGGTGAGGAGCAGTGCCACATGGACAGAGACGGCACAGGGCACATCAGGCATCCCTCCGGGGAACCCCGGTGCCAGCTCCCATCCTCCCTGCTGCCGGCAGCGGCCAAAGGGAAAACCTCAGGAAAACGGGGCCGGGGAAGGTGCAGAGATGGTTTGGGCCATTTTCACACTCGTACTTCAAATCGCTCACGCCGTTTGTGGGAACGAGCGGGGAAGCACAAAGTTTTCAAGGCCTCTGAGTATTTAATGGGGATGAAAATCTTTTATAATTATACAGTACTACTGCCTGTGGTTAAAAAATCCTGTGGAATTACCCGCCTGAACCAGCCTTGGACGAGGCAGGAGTTTCGGGGGGAAGGTGGCAAAAAGCTGCTCGTGGAGGGGGCACTGCCCTCCCCTGGTCCACCCACGCCAAGCCCCCGGGGCAAGCCCCCCCTGGAGACACCTGCTTGCTGCGCTCCCAGCAAGGTGCAGAAACAAGGTCCCGGCCGGCAGCGGTCACTAAGGACGGGGAATTTTCACACGAGCCGGGTGTTAATTCTGGTTCAAGTCCAGCCCTGGAAATTGCAATCTGCCCGAAGGAATTCCCTCTGCCCGGGGGGGCCGCAGTGGCCCCTGATCCCCAGCACGAGCCGCCGGGGCTGTCGCAACGTGCTGCAGAGCTGGCTTTGGGGTGGGGCCCTTCCAAGGTCTCTTGCTGCTGTGTTTTGTGGGGGATTTACAAACATTGATGAGGTCAGGGAGACTCAGCAAACCTGAACAGACTGTTTAACTCAGCGGTTAGCACGGTCACACGGGATAGAGGAGACTCACGCTCTGGTTTCTGAACCAGTTGAGTATCTGGAGCACACCCAGGACCCAGAGTCTGCTCTGAAAGGTGAGGAATATCTTCTGCAGGGAGGTGCAGGTACTAAGACTGAGTGGATCAAGATCTGGCTGCTCCCAGAGATGCCCAGATGCAAAGCTTTAGGTCAGGGCAGGCTGCAGTAGCAGAGTGGGAAACTGTGAATCGAATTCTGTGCTAACAGGACTCCGGGGCTGCAGGGCAGTGCCTCTGTTCTGTGCAACAGAGACCCTAGAAATTCTGGTATTGCAGAGGAAAGCACCATGGCTAGGGAGAAAGGACGTGACTTTAAGGCATAATGATTATGATGGCCAGGCAGTAGAACGTCTGAGTTCTAGCTCCTACGACATTTAATATAATTTATATAAAGCAGAACAGCTTCAAAAAGGGATATCCCTATTCAAAAACAGTCCCCCTATTTTCCTGCTTAGGACACTCTAAGAGACGAATTTAATTCTTTTCTCTGCCTTCATCTCAGGTAGGTGCCCAGACCACCTCTTTTTCAGGGCTGGATTATTCATGTCACACGGATGCCTACCAGACCGGGTCCCACGGGGTACACGGGAGGGATATCTCCTACGGCAGTGCCAGCACAAAACCAGGAACATAACACCTTTGCAGTACCTGATGTTACCTGGAGAACATCACCACTGCTGGAAGAAGGGCAGATACCTGGGGTCCTTCGGTGCCTCCCTGGTACTTTGCTGGTGCGTAGAGGCTCGGAGGGGTCTGTATCAGTGGGTTTTGGTGAACAACCCGAGCATTCTTCTGTGGCTATTGCAAGGAGTCTTGCAACACAGGAACCCTTTGGAAGACTTTGCATCTCTCTTGGCGCCCATCAAGATGCTTTGCTTTCTACAAGACAGCAATCCTGGTATTTTTTGCAAAGCAGGCAAATGAATAAGATCCACCTCAGTCCACATTCTCTTCTTCTAACTCTCACAAACACAAAACAGGCATTAAAATAAAATTCCTGTTACTAAACATTACATTAGGTAGGCCTTTTCCTTTGATGACTGTTCCCAAAAGAGAACTCAAATCCAGGAAACATGGGGGAAGATACAGTCACTCAAAGGGTGCAGATTTCACCGTCACTGCTTGCCAGCAGAAGAACAACAATGCACAAGCAAAAGCATGTCCTCAATGAAACTAATAGCATTATAAAGAGCACCGGGCATCCTTTAAAAACCTGTTGCCTGAATGTGTCTGTAACAATTTACCAGCAAATGATCTTCATGCAAAGGAGCCAAAGCTATTAGCTGGGGTTTGGCAGATCTCTCTACTCCTCTGACACACCCTGTAGTAAAACAGACCCCCACAAAAAAAAAAAATCCTATATACCTCAAAATTCTAGGCTGGTGTTTTACTAGGGTCTTCTCTTTGCCATAGTTTACAAAGCATGTTGCACATTATTCATTTTTGTACCTTCTCTTCTTTCCCTGCCCCTGCCCTCTTTGCCTATAAGTGCCCAAGAGTAACCATCTGCAGAAGTGCCTGCACCAGCCAGCACTGAACTGGCAAATGGGTTTCACCTGGAAGCAGGCAGGTTTAGCCTCCAGCTTAAGGTTGATTTTTATTTATTTCTCTCTTTAAACTTCTTTGACTAACAGGTAACTAAAAACCCAGCTATGAAAACGAAATAACAGGTTGACCAATACTGCCTGTATCTTTTTTGTGGTTTTAATTTAATGCATTGTTTTAATTTAACCCAATTGATTTTGAAGATAATAAACGAAGAGTAAACAGCAGGTCTGTGGGATTTAACCTTTTTGGAGGTCATTTTACACACTAGGGTAACACCTGTGGATCAAGCAGTCCCTGAGCTTTGGATAGCTGCAGACTGGGATCACAGTGAAGATGTGACTACAGATTTCCTTATATTTATCTTCTTTTCAAGATGCCTAGGAAAAAAAATGGATGTATGTATGCTACAGTGGGTGCTTTGCGTTTTCATAGACTGGAACCTTGTTGTTCATGGGTGTAACGTTGATTTTGTGTTTTGATTCTTCTGTAAGTGCAGAATGAGGAGAAAAGAATCGGGCTCCTGCTCTTCACAGATGGGGAGATCTTTGATCTTAATGCTAGAACCAGTAATCAGTGCTGGTTTCCTGGCTTTTAACGTGTGGATGAGTTGAAAGGTGCTCTCAACTAGGCTAACAAGCCATGTGTCGTGGGTGAACGATCCTTCCTGTAGCTCATTCTTGACACATTGATGATATAAAACAAATGTAGGAAAGTCTTTTGATCCGTGGGTTAGGGCTGCCTGTGTTTACAGAGACAAGGCTGGAGTATTTGGGGGCTTTGAAAAGCACCCACACGCACGATTGTACACTTGCCTTTACCTTATTTTTGCTTATCTTTGTGTTTGCTAACTCCAGTGCTTTCTGTTAGAATAATGTTAAACTTCACGTGAGCTTCATTGCTCCATCTCCCCTGGGTGGAAGCAGCGTGGTGAAATCTTGTTAGACCTGTAGTGTCCATGCTTGGGCTTGGGAAATTGCAGTGCAGTTCTTATGGCCATGCAGCTACATGAAACCTGCTTATTTCCTCTCCATCAATGAACGGCACCGAGTTGCTTAAGGAAGTCAGCAGTTGAATTTTGCTTGGAATTATATGTGAAGGAGGATCCTCCTTCTTGTCATTTTATTTATCATTAACAGCCATTATAATTTCTTCCCAGCGGCAATTACACTGATATCACCACAGCTAAATCAGAAATGACACTGTAGTGGTTATATTATGTTGACTTGCCATCACCTAATTTTTAAGTGACATCCTTGCCCCATCATTGTGATTATATCCCTTTCTAATAAGTAATATAAGAAAAGATCTACATAATGGGAAAACATACATATTAATGTATTCCATGACAAACATGTTAACTTTACATATTAATCTTGGTAAATAGAAGTCATGTTTACATTTTTCCTCTTCAGTACACTGTTCTCTTGACAGCTTGCCTTCCCTCTGGTTTTATTCTTTCCAATCCTTGTGTACGTTCCACTGCCTCTGGTCACCCTGTTAGTCGCAGAAGCAGAAGGCAGGTCACATCCATCTGGTTAAAAAGAAAAGAAAAAAAAAAAAAGGAAAACCAATGTTACAGGATAACGTAATATTCCTGCTCTCCTCATTGCATTCAGGTCTGCGTGAAGGGACTTGGCTATGTGCAATAAACCTATGTGTGTGATAATGAGATTGTTGGGGGAAAGTCATCTTGAGAAGACAAGGAGCAATTAAGCTTGCTTACTTATACAAGTTAGAATGACAAGATGCCATTGCCGGCCCCACTCATCCATATAATAGGGTTCTCCTTCCCCGCTTAGCTGTACTGGGAGAGGCAGTTCCTGTCAAACCTCTGCCATGACTCCACCGTAAAGCAATCTGCCTTCTTCCCTTTTATACACAGTCCATTCGCACGTCACTGTCCTGATCTCGACTGAGCGCCTGCTAGCAAGCACCTGAATGAAATACTTTAAGAATTCCATGCAAAGTCTTCATTTAACTGAGTATTTATTTGTATCGGTGTACAGTCTTGTCCGATTTTGGTTGAATATTTAAAAATGTCAGGGGGGAGATGTGCAGGTTGCTCACAAATGTTTTAATAATGCAATGTGTGGAGTCAACAAATAATGCACCTTCCTTTTGCTATGTTCAAGATTTAGATAGTATATCTTGGATGTTATTGACGAGGAGAGAAGTATGGAACAATAGGAACATAAGATAGTTAGCGTTAGATAACAATAGCTATCCTTATGCATCTTGAACTGAATGATGAAGCCATCAATTAGAGCAATAGCCCTCTGAGTATCTATCATTGACAAGATGAATATCAGTACGTTGTATTTCGGGATGGAGATCTCAGGGATCTGTAATTCAGAGAGGCAGTGAACAGTATATACCGTCAAGCTAATCCTATGATACTGAAAATCAGAAATCCTTTGTCCTCCCCATGTTTCTTTGTTTTTTAGCTGCTAGACTCTTTCAGATAATGAAAGCATTTGTACTTCATATTAATTACCCAGACAATGCTTTCCCATTTAGTACCAGGGTTCCATTCTTCTCCACATTCAGCATATTTAGTGGACACTTTCAGGGCTTAAAAGAGCACGAGGAGCAATTCTTTTAGTTGTTGTCTGGTCTCTTAATGAATTCTTACTTACAGACACGGGGATCCAGTTACAGCTGACGAAGCCTGTTAGAGTTCCTCTCCACACCAAGGAGCAGACCTGGCATCCACTCCTTGTGTGGCACAGCCTCTATTTCAAACCTACATTTTCCTGTGCTCCCTTTGGAATGTCTGATAATTTCTGTCCCCTCTGCCCCCTCCAGCTTTGGTGTTTTGTTTTTGTCTTTTTGGGCTTTAACAGTCCTTAGTGTTATAACAGCAAAGTAAAGCTAAAGAGAGGGCAGCTGCACTGTAATCAAGGAACTCTCAGCACGTTCAGTTTCCAGTTAGCCAGTTCCAGTTCCTTTACTTACATTTGAAAGTGAGTGAATATTCCCCAGTCAGGGCCCAGAATTTATTCTTGGACCTGTACATAGGAAATAAAATGTACTGAAGCAGTTACACGGTGAGAACGGCTCTGTAGGAGAATAAAGAGAGAGGAAAGACTGTAATTAATGCAGTGCTAGAATAACTATGAGATATAGTTTAAGGAATGGGAATAAGCATTCACTACCATTGTCTGTATTATTATTATTTTTGACAGAGTTTTTTTAAATACGAACTCTTTTCTGTGAGATCAGCTTTATAATCTTTTCATGGGAATTTATTTAGGTCCTCTTCATGTTTGTCTGCTTGTATGCAGAAGGTCATTACATTAAAAAATTGATCCTACCAGGGATGCCAGTGTTCACTGCAGAGAAGAAGAATTTCTGGAGCCTTAGGGGAAAAAACAGTCACTGCCTTTCCCAGAAATATTGGAAAGGGCTAACCAGGTTTGGTGGATCTCCGTGGTATTGACAATGTATGGCCTGATGAGAGGAAGAATAAAACTCAGGTCTTTCAGGAAAGCAGCAGGTAAAAAAAATATTTGGTAGCCTTCCCCCTCCTAAATCTAATCAAATGAAACCACCTACAGGTCAATGAGCTTCTTGAGTGCACTTTGCCCTGGAAACAGTGTTTTATTTATCAACCAAAATATAAATAATGCAATAAAAGAGAATGTCTGAGGTCTCCTTAATGAGCTGTTGTTAAGGCACCCTTCGCTCTTATCTGCTTTCATAGCCTGATTCATCCAGTGGTCGAGAGTGTATTTTGAGTGCTGCTGGGAATGTACAAATGAGAAAATAGACTTAATTACACTGCTTACTGCATCTAGAGGTCTGTGTGGTTTGACTGGCTGTGTTAGGACACCCTGTAATTTGGAGGAATTCTCTGCGTGCTGGCACCATAAATGTACTGCTATCCAAAGGACGGTTAATAATCTAAAGTTGTCTGTTAACATTGCTTGAGCTGGTGTCTATAATTTCAGCGAGTGACCTGAATGACTCTGCAATGAAAGACTGAAATGTCACTCTCCTTCTCTACTTTGTTTGCCTTGAGCAAAGACTGCTCCAGATTGTGTACATCCACCAAGGTCCAGATGATGAAAGGGCAGCATGCAAGCGTAGATCCATGGCTCTGCTAAATCGCCCTGCTCTGGCAGAACAGCAGGGAGCATGGGAAGGAGGGCATGGGAGGAAAACAAGAGGGTCTTCTCCAGAGCAGCTCCCACTGCAGCTATCGTTCCCCCTCTCTGAGCACGGAAAGGCAAGGCTGGCTGTAGGGACCTGGCTCTCCCATGCTCTCTAGCCGCCAGCCACCAGTAAATCAGACCTGACGCCTGTGGCTAAAGGCAAAGCAAATGGTTTCTATTATCTGGGTATTTATTTTGCACCTGCTGCGGTGACATCCGTGTAATAACAGTTACGTACGACAAAAGGTAGGCTGACCTGACTTTTAGTATTTCATCGCTTCTTTTCATTATGCTGAGTGAGTGAGCAAGCAGAGGACTTATGTTCTTCTCCAGAGGTGTTACAGACCATCCAGCTGAGACACCTGGGGAGTGGCAAGTGCAAGGAGCTTTACCTTTGCTGTCAGGAATCTTAAACCCTTGTTTCCGTTGTGTCTCGCTGGTACATCTCAAATGCAGTAAAGGAGTAAAATACTATCAGTAAATTTCAGAAAGTTCAGTATTTGCATTTCATTTGGAAATCTGTGACATCTTGGCATATTTTCACTGGAAGGCCAGGGCAATGCTGATTGAAGATCAGTGTCGGCATTAAAATATACAAGGTATGGAGAGCTGGTGTGCTTCAGAGCAAAGCCAGCCTGCCAGGCACAGAACAAGGGCAGCCACGGGCGGGGGACAGGACTGAGTGCTCAGGGTTGTTGGTTCTTCTTTTAAATACAGAGCTGAACAAAAAGACTAATTCACTCACTCACTCTGTGAGTGAATTCTCACTTCTTGGAGTGAGACAGGTTCTTAACACTTGTGTCGTTTCTTTAAAATCATCCAGACTTTTGTGCATGTTGCCTGATGCAGCAGTGTCAGAACTGGGGTCTGTTCAACCTTCCCACTTGCCGTGTGATAGATAGGAAAGCACTGAAAAAGTGCCACTCTCTATATTCCCTCCGATATAGTATGGCTAGCTTTCAAGGACTGAAAAATTTTTCCATCATTTAGATAAGGTTGGATGCCAGCTGTACTCTGGCAAAAGTATGCTGGGGAGTCCCAACACAACCTAACCCTGAACGACAGTGCCCATTCCCCTCCAGCCGTCACCAAGGCACTACCAGCACTTTGTTTACCGAAAGCTGGAAGAAGTACTACTGACATTTATATATGACAGACGCAGTGAAGTCCTGACTGTATTTCTGGAAGCAAATACATCATTGCTGTCTCTTTTCCACCTTGCATTAGTCTGTAATTAGTTAAAAATGTGACATAGGGCCAGGAAGGTGGAAGAAAGAATCTAGAAAGCAAGGACACTGGCATTAGCTCTCAGTGTGTTACATTTGTGAAGTACTCCTGTTAGATTGAGGACTGTGTCTGACTTACACAGGGGGAAAAAAGCCTGTTGCTACTTGTTGAACTCACCTAAGGTGAAGCACAAACTTTGGCTTTTTTCCAGTCACCTGAACTCAAGGCCACCACCAACGCCCTTTCTTGCCCCTGCCAGATACAACCTTCTTCTCGATAGCGTGTTTTATCCGTTCACCTTACAGCATTCTGCTGTACACCATGTGAGCCACTGCTGAGCTGTTCTGTACTGCTAGAATTTCAGCTTCGTGGAGAAAGAGGAATATTTGGATCCTTCCTAGTTGCTCCATGATCATCATCAGCTTTTCACAAACAAGGGAGGAAGAAATGCAATAGAAGCAGCATCATCGCCCCTAAACTAACAGATAAAATGAAAGACACTGCAAATGAAATCATACAGGTGGAAAGTTGTTTTTGTTGTTTTTTTCCCCATCTCACTAGAAAAGATCCTATATATTGAAAACAAAAATTATGTCTGTTTCTGTGGTAAAATAGAAACTGTATATATTTGCCAAAAATCTGCTCAAATTTTGTTGCAGAGCCTATAGGCAAAACTCCACATGCTTTGTTAGGTTTAGGCATGTTACAAGACAAGGATAACTGAACTCCCCCCTGCAAAGGGAAAGAAAAGCCTCAAAACACTTCCAGCAGCCCCCCTCTCTACAATTTTCACTTTTTTTTTTTTTTTCCTGGAAGTAGGGAGGGAGGTGGAGAGAAAGAGGGCAAAGGGAAGGGAAGAATAGCTACTGAGTGACTCAGGATTTTGAGGGCAAGGGAGAGAGGTTTTTTAAACTAGGATGGATGGCAATCTGTCCTTCACACTTGAATTCATTCTGAGAAGAATGATAGCCGAGGACTGCCTTGTAGCAGTTGCTTTGCCACCACCCGTCACCAGAGAGCTCCGACCTTGCAGAGGTGCTCCTCTTGCCACTGTGGCGCTGACAATCCCGGTGACTGCAAACACACCGAATTTCCCAGGACTTTGGGAGTCCTCTGGAGGCCCTGGGAAATTTCACTGTGATTTGAGGTTAGGTAGATCTGTGTTAGAACTGCTTTTTTCAGCAGCACACAGAGAAATCAGAGCCAGGTTCTCCTCAGAGATGGTTTTTACACTGACTTCAAGAGCGGTGTTTTACTTGCTCCTCATTTCTATTCCCAGGAGAGGAAACTGACTCAATACCTCTCTTATTTGTAGGCACTTGTGATAGCAGATTGAGGTTTCCCAGCGCAGTAAGAAGTCAAATGATCCAATAACTGACTCTGCATCTCGATTACTGAGAATCCAGGAAAAATAACATACTTCATCCACTTCCTTCGAGCTACTCCTGCCACACCCTGTGCAGGAAGGAGGTACATTACACCGCTTGCATCGGGGTTATTCCAAAAAGTACCACGACCCGAGGAGAACCCCTCATTAGGGCTTCAATGAGGGATTACAGGTGCCAAGGGGCAAAGAAGCCAGAACGTTTCCAGCATCATCCTTGCTTAACGTTGTGAAACGGTTTTCAAAACTCTGGATGCAAATAAAACTTTCTGATAAGCTGCCGGAAACAGTCATGCCAATGTCATGCCAACACGAATGAAATCTGAGGGTTTTTCAGACGTGCCACACAATACTTTTCCGCGGAGTTCTCTTTCTTGGGTGGCTGAAATAATTTGGCTCAAACCCTCGTGCCTCCCAGCTCACCTGAGGCATGCTGTAATCAGCCAGAACCGTGCTGCATGTCATGTCTTACTGCTTCCAGAAAATATACGAATTTCCTTTCCTTTTATTCCCTTTGTGAATTAGCCCCTCGGGGGTACGGTTTTTAAGACGGCGTGCAAGGAGCCTGTGCACAGATCCCCATAACGCATAATTAGATTTGTGTGCCTGCTGACTTCCTCTGCAAATGAACTCTAGAACAGCAGAAGTGACTTGGTCTGGCACTCGCTTGGTCCTTTTGACCTCCCTCTTGTGATGGAAGATAAAGACTTCCTCCTCCTTCTCTTACAGAAGGCCCAGAGGGTATGTTTGTAGGATGTGCTGTCTGGTCCTGCAGTAAATTGAGGTGTTTCTTGTGCTTTTCAGTGCCCTCGGCTCAGGGTCTGAAGGAAGATAAGGCTGTTCGACACTTCACAGAATACGCTTGGCTTAAGAGTACAGGTGCAAGGAGACGACATGCCCTGTGACAGAAGGCTTGAATGTAAAGTTTTTGCTTCAAAATTACACCAGAAAGCACGGTAAGTCCAAGAGAGCTAAGTGCTTTTGACAAGAACAAAATTCTCACCTGCAGAATAGGTGTCAGGAACCCACACTCTTCCCAAGCCCTTGTTTGTAGCTCTGCGCAGGATTTAGTCATTCCCAGTGAAATCTCCCCTACGCAGAACCATGCAAGCCTCACACAGCCCATTTGTACTGGTTTTTTTTCCCCGATACCTACAAAAAAGCCAAAGAGACAGAACATCCTATAAACGACCACCAAGACCTCCGGGCTGCTCAGGATTGCAGAAAGGTTTCTTGCAGTCTGCCAGGATCTGCGCTGAGCGCCTGGGGAGCTGAAAACTGCTCCTGCCCTCCGACAGCGGCTTTATGAAGCAGGATCTGCTGTAGGCACAGCACAGACCCGCACCTCGCGCTGCACCCGCACCGCTCAAACGACCCCTGTAACCAGCATCGCAGTGCGGTGATGCCTAAAATCATCCTGCCCTATAACCAAGTAACGCATGTGAGTGTAAGGGAGGAAACAGCCACTGGGAAGTGTAGCTGAGGTCAGGGCACCGCATGCCCGGGCCGTGTACACAGAGCTTTGCTGCAGCTCACTGAGAATCAGCAGGCCATACGCAACAGCTTTTTATTTTTTGCTCTGCACGTGCTTTTGCACTAGTAAAACGCAGCTAGGGCAGTAAGCGTGTACCCCCTCTAACGTGACCATTTCATCTCATCTGATAAAGCCCAGCTTTTATTTACCTGTGTATCTCTGCTTGTGAGAGGTGGGAAGAACACACCGGCTGGGAAGGGAAAAAAAAGGGAAAAAAAAAAAAAATCCCAAGTATCTACTCCAAGAGTTAATGTAAAGGGGTATATGTGAAGGGGTTAAAACATTACTCAGGTACAGATCCTGTGGCAATTACAAATGTTATTGAAATAAAAACCAGAAACAGGAAGCCAAAAAACAGGTCCCTAAGGCAGGCATCTGTCTTAAATGATATCATTTGTCAAGTTTCCAGCATCTTGTGGTTGTGAACACAAAAAGAAGTTCTGTGTTATACTAAGGACATTACATACTCATTAGCTGGAATGTTCCTGAAGTACATAATACAGGATTTTCATTTAATAAGAAGCAGCTACTTGCCACTCTATTGTACATAAATAAATTCTGGGCATGCCAATTGCCACTCAAGGATGTTCTACTTAATTTTTGACAGGTTTTTCTTCCCCTCCCCCTTTTGACTACGCTGTAAAAATATATAAGCAGAATGTGATGCTATAGTTTAAAAATCTTCTTAGAAAATTTCTTATTTCTGAAACCTGGATGCTTGCAATTATGAATATTGAAACAAATGATCTATAGGAATATCGTAGCAAGAAAGCAAAGTACAAATAAATATATATGTACATATCTCAGCACTGTAACTCTTCAAGACATCACCCCCATCTTGAAGAACAAACCTAACTGTAATTAATTGGTATAGTTCCTCTATCTGAACACTATTAGTGCATTAGAGTTAACTAATATATAAGCTTTCCCCTCGTTGCCCTGCCAATGACCTTAAGCTTCACATGGTAGGAAAGCCACTTGCTGTAGAATAGAAAAGTAATTTATCCACCATGATCGCTCAGCCCTGGCCCCTCTGTAAAACAGCCAACGACAATGGTGCTGTACTGGAGCAGGTACATTCGTGGTGTGTACAATAGTGTGCGGAGCAGCAAACCCACTTCCCTGAACACTGCAGGCAGGCTTCAAAAGTGATCTTGGAAAGAAGAGACCACTTGCTGAGTGATGGCCGTCTATTTTCAAATCCTTTTTTTTCCCCTCCAAGTATTTCCCCCTTTTTTCTTGCCTCAAAGAGAGAACAATATTGTTTCAGCTTAAGTAGGAGCAGTATGTAATTTTCCATTCATAAAAGTATGTCATATTTAAAAAAAAAAGGTTACTTTGCTTCTATTTTACCTGGGATTTCCCTGCTTCTTTCCACATTTCAGGATTTAGCATATTCCCTCAAAACATAATAAATTTAGATTCTGTAGCTTAAGGGATCCATCAGTTAAAATGTTAGTCTTTCATCTTTATTACCCTCCCATTAAAATGAAAGAAACCGGGACACACTTCAGTTTAGAAGAAGCAATTTAGTTGGTAATGTCCTTACTACTCAAGTCTTTACAAAGAGAGAAAGTGCATTATTGCTTATATTTCACACATCTATCTGCATAAGAAGCAACTAAAGCTTTCAGACACATACGATGTTAAATTTAATAATATTCTTTGATTAGATTATTTTATTACAACATTTTTCCATTACCAGTCATTTCCCGTACACATTTACATTCATAAAACCTGCAGGTTTTTCTTTGTTTGTGTGTGTGTATGTATTCATAAAGCAAGGAAAAGATTTTCTGGTTTGCTACAGCTGTTAGATTGGAAAAGAACAGATTAGTAACCAGCAACCACGGAGGACTAGGTTTTCTCGTACACCGCACCAGTAACCCTTTGCTATAATGAGGACACAAAGAGGCTCACGTCAGGCTGCTCCTCTTCTTCATAACTCAAAAGCGTCACAGTGGCAATAGCCTCTAGTGCTATTTGTCTTTAGTGCAGTTGTGACACTTCGGCATGATCCATAATTTGGCAGCTATTTACCGTGACATTTCCCTTCAGTGCAGCCATAACATTCAGCGAAGCCATTATTTGGTTCCATTTACCATATAAATTGTATTGTTGTGCACGCATGCTAGCGGCTACATTAGGTACCTGAAAATGAGTAAATCTTGTAAAATAGATACTAACAGTTATTCAGCAGAGAAATTCTTTACTCCTCAGACAGAAGTAGGAATATATATAATATCTGCAAACACACTGCAAACTTTTCCTTGAGAGGCTGTAATTATATGGATTTACATGACAGAGCAGTTACACTCACTTACTAAATATATACACTTTACATACATATATATATATATACACACAAATATACAGCAAACTATTGCTTGGTAGAAATCAAACTCAATTCAGAAAGGTATTAGGAGATTCCAGCAGAGCAATTAAGTAGGAAGCGTATCTGTAAAATGTGCTGAGGGTTGCAGGCCAGGAGAGAGTGAGTACGTGTGTGTGTCCGTGTGCACGTGCTTACGCACACGTGACAGGCTCAGGAAAAAAGCCAGCTCTTCAGCTACTTCTTTGTTGTTTTTCCATAGAAGCATATGTGTGTAGGAAAGGGAAATTCTGTTATTAGCCTCGGCAAACAATGCCAGATTCCTCTGCAGCAAATTCATTTCGAAAGGTAAAATTAGGATGTAGTGCTAGCAACCACATCTCAATGAGCTGTTATTATTAATAGTATTATTATTTAAATCCCTGCTCTCTACATATAGTATACTTAGTACTTCCCAGGCAAATGTATTATTATTTTTAATCATTTAAGTCCCCACTGTGCACACAGCTTTTAATACACCTTTTTTGCAAGCATATTAAGTGTATTGTTATTAATCCCTTGCTGTGACTCTACAGTATTTCTTTTCCTTGTATGTTCAATGTCCTATCATCATTTAAACCTCTCAGCATGTGCATGCCATATACATTTTCCTATCCATCTAATATTTAAACATTATTTAAATCCATCATAGCTTACTTACTCAAAGTCAGCCCTGCTCCCATAATGGTAAGTTTGCAGAATATACTTTTAAATAAAGAGGAGAAGTTGGCTTTTTTCCCCCTGCAAACCAAAAATTATTATGAATCTTGGCAGAAAAGCCTTATCTGTGTCTTTCAGAAATTCTTTTCACCCTCTCCCATCAATAATGCTCTCTTTCAGCAATCTAAACGATAGAAGTTGTATCTTTAAAAACAAAAAAATACTTCATTTTGGATTCATTCATGGAAGAGCAATTCTGTATACCCTCAATTACCCCCTGAGCTTAATGGAGGCATTTGATGAAAAGGATGAGCCCAATGGCCACAGGAACAGCAAAGGGCTACGAAATTAGTACACCTGCCATACAAGTTCTGCATATAACAGATTTAAACTTTTTATTAATGCTGTAATCAGTATGGAAGTGCCAAATAATAAGCCTGAAGCCAAAATTAAAACCAACAAAATGTCATATCTGAATATATATATATATTTAAACCTCCCAAAGGTTCCTGTCTTATTTTGATCAGGGAAATAGCCCAGGGCAGTTGCATTACTCAATGTTATATATGAAGTAAGATATTAAAAAGATAGCAGAATGCTGTATGTCCAAACAGAATCCTGTTACAAGAAGAATTTTTTACGACAAAAACATTTGGAATTCACTGCTTCAGAAACACCTGAATCCATTGGACTGGCAGAGACCAACACCTCTGAAAATCGGGCCACTTGGATGGGTTTTGGCAATAACATAATTTGAAAAAAAGTCTTACCACACAGCTCTTCAGTATGTATCACAGATGGAACCAATTATGTTATTTTTGTTTTGTACATCCAAAACAGCTTTTTCTTTTTTTTTTTTTTAAGATGCATTTATTGATCAAGGGCACCACCTTTTCCCTGAACAAGAAAAGAAACCATGTGCCTAGGACTAAAATAGCGAGGACTATGTATGCTCTGACCTTGTATGGTACTTGAATCTTTGCATCCTTCTAGCATCCAGCTGGAAGCCCAATACACCTTTCTAATAACGCAAAACACACAAACCACCACAATATTTGTAATATTAGAGGGGAAAAGGAAGTATGTTTCTAAGAGCAGATCTTGGTGAAAACCAAAGTCACAGTGGTTTGATGCACACCTTGGCTAGAAGAGAAATGGTAACAAAGACTCAAGCCATTCTGCTTTTCCCCGAAATCCTCCCAAGTGGGACTAAACCCAGTGGTCAGACAGTTCTTTGTTGCACACAATACTTTAGGATGCTAATAACATATGCACTAAAAAATTACAATAAAAATGTGCAAAATTAAAGTTAAAAATACTTTACTGCCTGTAGTGTTGAGTAAACCATGAGTTTTTCCTACATGTTACTTTAAAAAATGTCGTGTACAGTCAGCCCTGAATAATACCCCAAAATTAAATTTACTCTGGATTTTTTCATTCAACCTCTAGATATTATGGGTCTATCATTACATTTATTATTAGGTGTATGATCTCAGGAAATTTCCATCTTTCCAACTGCGCACAAAGGTATATAATTTTAAAAGATGTGGCAAAATCTGCCTTTAAGATCTTAAAACGTTTGCTATGGAAAAAAGAGCAAGCATAGTTTAAAGTATTTTATTGTTCTGGAAAATATTACACTTCTAGCTGGAATTCCCACCGTATGTACGATTATATAATATCTATTAAGTGTGGAAGAATTCTCAAAACTTTACAAAACCTTTTAACTGCACCCACTAGATAATCTATGGCTAAGTGTCAGTATGTGTACAGAGTAGTGTGAGTGTAGTTTTAAAACGGTTTTGCTGTTTGTAAAAGGGCTTCTGCAGAGCAATATTTGGTAGAAGTAGACCCAGCACCCTGATTATGGGAAGTCACAACAAGAATCATTGGTCAAAGCACCCTACAACACAGAGATTATCTACCAAGGAGCTAGTCAGCAAGAACTGTATCAATATGAATAAATGCCACAAATATTTAAATTGCTTTTTTAACTTTATTAAATTTTCAAAAAAAATATACAGGACATGGATACACATGAACATGTCTCTAAACCCCACTCCAATTATCTTGTAATATTGACTAAAGGGGAGACCGGACAGTAAACAGTAACAGCAGCAAATGAAAAGGCAAGAAAATGAGATTATGCACAGTTGTTAATAGTTAACAAAAGACATAATTAAAAAAAAAGTCAAGTTGCTTTTGTTATTACTGACATGTCAGATTTGGACGATAAATGTTCCCTGTGTAACCAGTCAAGGAATACTACTATGATCCATGATGCAACTGAATTATGATGATCGTGTTTATGACAAAAACTTAAGAGCATAATTTTTTCCAGAAACTTCAAGAGATTAATAGAACAACCACGAGATATGACTCTTTACTTAGTCTTGTTCTAATTTTTTTTTTTAAATCAGAGAATCAAAATTGCTGATTTTTTTTTTCTGAGCTGAACTATATATCAAGTATTACCAAACCAGTCTGGCAGACTAAATCTGCCTCTGCCATCAAGACTTGTTCTGTCAAGAGCAGTGTTCTTGTCTCACGCTACCCTAAGTGACAGAATCTAACACAGGCCCATAAAGTCTGTGCTACAGCCACCAATTTAAGCACTTTTAAGAAAAGGAAAAAAACCCACAAACTTTTTTATTAGCACCTTGATGCTGTTTTTTAATATAATATCCATTACTAAGCTTAAAAAAAAGAAATTGTTTCTAGTAATTCTGAGGCATAAAGTGCCCATTTTCTCTCTTCTGATTTATATCATTGTTCTGTTTTTACAGCTTACTGTTGACAGAGTGAGGTAATTCAACTACAATTTTTCCAATGTTTTTTCCCATGTACATGTAATCTACAGCACGGAATACAGACTCCAAGCCAGTGAACTTGCCCTCCGGAGACGCGTCTCCAAAGTCCACCTCACAAACCAGGCCTCCTCTTTCATACATCTTGAGCAACTCGCTCAGAGCCATTTTGTACTCGGAAAAGTAATGGTTCAAGAAGAAACCCCGGATGCTAGCAGACTTCTTCAATAGTTTTGCTGGCAATAACTGCGCTTTAATGGGCTGGAGGCCAGTAGGGTTTTGGTAGCCAGAGATAAACCCAATAACTATCAGGCGCCCTTTGGTAGCCAAGGAGTCAAGAGCCAAGTCAAACATCTTTCCCCCAACAGATTCATACACTACATCCACACCTTCAGGGTAGTCCTTCCTAAGAACAGATTCAACGTTTTCAGTTTTATAGTTGATCGTATGGTCGCAGCCAATAGATTTCAGAAAACCGCCCTTTTCGTCGCTGGAGCAGGTTCCAATCACATGGCATTTTGCCTTCTTCGCAAGCTGCACAGCGAACTGGCCCGTTCCTCCGGCCGCCGCTGTCACCAGAACCTTCTTGCCTTCAGACAGCTCTCCCAGCTCTTTCAAACTGATGTACGCGGTAGCGCCACTTACAACTAACGTCAGAAACTCGGGCTTCACAGAAGGCAGAGGAACAGCTTGTTTGGCAGGCACAACCGTGTATTCAGCAAAGGAACCCGCTTTCACGTAGGCCACAGCCTGACCCACCGTATAATCAGCACTAGCACTGAGTCCTAACGCTACCACGTCACCGACACCTTCAAAACCTATATCGAACGGGGGCTTAACCGACGGGTCATATCGGCCAGCTGAGTAGTTTATGTCAGATGCATTAATGCCGACAAATCTAGAAGAAAACAAACATGTATTAATGAGATTTATTCCTTACCAAGTCTTGTTGTATGAGAAACCTTCAATTTAAATTTGTGGGATATATATGAGACTTTTTTCTGATTATTGGTGTATTTGAATAATGAGTATGCTCCAAAGACTACTTCTATCAGATTTCTGTAGTTTACATTCTGTTACTATAGAAATAAAGATAAATTTGCTAAAATAAAAAAAAAAACAACACACCAAAAAACAACTTTTATTTTCTTCAGGTCCATTTGACCAAACTAAGTAAACTAAAAATAATTCTGTACAAGATTAAAGGATGAAAATTAATTGACCACTTTATACAAGAGGTGAAAACACTGAAGAACAAAACGTGCAAAGCGGTAAATATGTGGATTCTGGCAAGAAATTTACATTTTTGAATATAATAATACTGTTAATGACTAACGATCATATTAACTATCGATGTCATTTGCAAGGTCATGTTACTGTAGGCAAGTACTTTTTAATTGATGGAGTCACTACAGCAAAATTTGCCTTTTGATGTAGCTAATGTCAATGTTAAAGTCTTTTTCTTTATATAAATTACTTGCAACACATCAAAACAACCTTGCACAGAAGGACTAAAATTGTAAGACTATCAACTCCCACTGACCTCTAACAGGTGAAAATGGATGTTAATTTATTTTTCTTTAGAAAAAGATTGAGACATTCTCACAACCTGATTAAGCACTAGGATATAGTGCCTAAAAGAAAGTTATGATTTA